>JAGFMF010011780.1:3731818-3753309 GCA_019455555.1 Galemys pyrenaicus
TCCCCTCCCTGGCCGGCAGCAGGGATCGAACTCTTGCTGCAGTGGCTGCTGTTTCCTTCATAGTGTGTTGCTTAACCCACTGCGCCACCAGGGAGGGCCTCAATCTGAATTTTTAAAGGAGAACATATTTTCTAAAGGGTTTCAGATATTGGTTTTTGCTTACTCTGTATCCGGAGTGTCCAGTATCAACAAAAGATAAAGCAAAACAACCCATAACGGCAAAACAAACTAACAAGCAAAACTTCATGCTCTGATTTGCCCTGGAACGTGAGTCTCTTAACTCTCAACGTTTTTTTTCTCATCTGTTAATAAGGGTAATCAGATTCCCATCCCCCCCAACCAAGCTCTTAATATTTTATGATATTATTTTAACAGCTTTGGGGAGTTACAACTGACATACAAGAAACTGTACAGATTTAAAGTGCACACTTTAAGCTGACATGTAATATACCATAAAACCATCTCAATCAGGATAATGAACATATCCATCAGCTCCAAAAGTTTCTCATGTTCCCTCCCACTCCTTCACAACCACCTCTACTACATACCCACTGATGCTTTTTATCACAAATTAATTTGCATTTCCTAGAATTTTATATAAACAAAAGTACAGCATACTCTATTTTGTGGGGAGGAGGTACATGACTTCTTTTGTTCAACAAATATTTTGAGACTTGCCTGTCTAGTATTACATTGCATCAGTATACCATAGTCTGTTTATCCATTCATCTATTGATGGGCATTTGGGTGATTTCCAGCTTGAGGTTATTAAAAAGAAAGCTTTTATAAACATCCAAATCTTTGCATGGACATATGCTCTCAATTCTCATGGGCAAATACTTAGAAATAGAATAGATGATTTGCATGCTATATTTATATACCAGTGGTTGTACCATTTTGCAATCCCACAAGCCTTGCATGAGCATTTTCATTCCTTCCAGTCTTTATCAAGTTATCAAATAGCTTCTCAATTTTTTAACCATGTTAATGGGTGTGTAGTGTTATTACATTATGGTCTTAATTTGTGTTTTCCCTGATGACTAATGATGTTGAATGCTTCTTAAAATGCTTACTTGATATATACCTATCCTTTTTGGTCAAAGAAGGATATATACCTATCCTTTCTGTTGAAAAGTTGGCCATTTAAAAAATTGTTACTTTCTTACTAGTTTTGAAGTATTTTGCATATTCTGAATGCAAGTCCTTTAGTAGATATAAGCTCTGCAATTATTTTCTACCAATCTGTGGCTTGCATTTTAATTTTTTACTCTTTTACCAGTATCTTTGCATGAACAGAAGTTTTTTATTTTGGTGCATTTCAATTTAACAATTCGTTTTATAAATTATGCTTTTGGTGTTATAACTAATACACATTTTCCTAATTGGTCACAAAAGCTTTCCCCTGTTTTCTTCTATCAGTTTTATAGTTTTGGGATATACATTAAGACTATGATCCATTTTGAGTCACCATTTTATGTGTTGCAAAATAAGTACCAAAGTGAGTTTTTTTGCAAACGAATATCCAGGTGTTCCAATGAAAAAGTGATCATTTTTCCACTAAATTATTTTGGCAATTTTGTTGAAAATTAGTTCATATATGTGTGTATCTATTTCTGGACTCTGTTCTGTTGTTGATCTCTCGGTATCTTTATGCCAATAGCACACTAAGAGATTACATTAGCTTTATAATTATTTTTGAAATCCAGTAATGTTAGCCCTTAAACTTTCTTTTTGAATGTTGTCTTGAGTATTTTCAGTCTTGAATTTCCATATGAATTTTAGAGTCACCTTGTCAAATGCCACCTAGGGGCCTCCCTGGTGGTGCAGTGGGTTAAGCAGCGCCCTATGAAGCAAACTGCTCCCCTCAGCAGTGTGTTTGTCAGTCTGCCTGTTCAGCTCCCCACTCTGTCTCTCGTGGATCCTCTCACCACCCACACCTCTGGCCTATACCACAGCTCTTGTAAGCATAAATAAATAAATCTTTTAAAAAAATGCCACCTAGGATTTTTTTCATACTCTTTATCCCTCTCCTCCCTAACCTCAAAAATCTCATTTGCATTTAATTTTTATAAGTATGTCATTTTGTCAAATCATCCTCTATGTAAATTTCCAGTATTTGTCTTTATAATCCTGACTTGTTTTACCACACACAATTCTCTCAAACTCCTTCTATTTTACTATAAATGGCAACATTTCATCTTTTCTTATGGCTGACTAGTATTACATAGTATGAATATACCACATTTTCTAGATTCAATCCTCCATCGGTACATTTATAAGTTGTTTCCATTTCCTTACTATGATAAATGATGCTGCAGTAAATATTGTAGAGCATAGATTTAATCATTTCATGTTCTCTGCATAATTGCCCAAGAGTGGGATTACTGAGTCATACAATGTTTCCATTTTTAGTTTTTTAATGTAAATCCAGATTATTTTTCAACATGAATGTACATTCCCATTAATGGTATATTAGGGTTCTGCTTTTTCCACATCCTCTCCAACCCTTACGGCTGGGAGTTCTTTTAATATGTGCTATTCTCATGGGTGAGAGATATCTTATTGTGGTTTTGTCCTGCATCTCCCTTATTAAAAGGAATGATGAACATATTCCCATGCATCTATTGGTATTCTTTGGTGGATTATTCAGATTTGACACCCATTTGTCGACTGGGTTGTTTTCCTTTTTATTAACTTGTTGTTGTGTGTGTAATCTTGGCCATTAACCCCTTGTATAATATGTAAATATTTTCTCCCACTCAGTAGATTTTTAGTCTATCTATTTAAATTTTATTTCTCTAAATCTTTCTAATTTGAGGCAATCTGAATTGTTTGCTTTTACTTCTACTTCTCTTGCTTTAGGGATCAAGTCTACAAAAACACCTTTATCACTGATGTCATGAAACTTATCAATGTTCTGAGTTTTATTGTTGCAAGACTTACATCTAAGTTTTTAATGTATTTTGAATTTATTTTTGTGCATGGAGTGAGAGAACGGTCCAGCTTCAAGCTTTTACATCAGTATAAGCATTAGTTTGGGGGCAGAGTATTCCAGAGATGTCTGTTAAGCTTATTTGGTCTAGCTCCTCATTTAAGGCAATTGTATCCCATTCCTTAATTGTGACTACTAAAATACCTTAGTATTATTGCGTTCTAGTCTTTCACATCTTTTATTAGACTAGTTGGATGTCTTTTTAAAAATCTGATTTTTTTTTCCAAGTTATTTTTATTGAGGTAATGTAGGTTACACCTTTGTGTCTGCTCCAGGGGCTATAGGTTCAAGCTTCTACAAATGTTTGTTTTCACACCCTACCTACTATCAGTGCTCCGGCAATCCTCCATGTTCCATTGGGCCCCTTCTCTTCTCTTCCCTAGTCCCACTCTTTCCCTCTGGTTTACTAAGAATTTTAAAGTTTTTCATATGATTGTAAATAATATTTTTAATTTCAATTTTTGATTCTTCATTACAAGTATATATAGACACAACTAATTCTTGTATATTGATCTTGCATCCTGAAAACTAGTAAAACAATACTGTTTCTGGTAGAGTTTTCATAGATCTCATCATATTTTCTATGATGAACCTTCAAATATGAAAACAATCTTGAATTCTTGGGATAATTTCAATTGGTCAAAAGGTCCGTTTTTACTTACTTTGGATTTGAATTGCTAGAATTTTGTTTACGATTTTTGTTATTTATATTTATGACATAGGAGTATTATTCTGCAGTTTCTTTGTGATGGCTCTGGTTTTGTTTTTGGTTATCAGGATCATTCTTGACTTAAAAGAAAGACCTGGGAAGTCTTTCTTTCTTTTCCTACTCTGGAAGTTTGTAAAAGATTTGCAAATGTTCAGTAGAATTCACCAGTGCTACCCTTTGGGCCTGAAGTTTCCTATATGTGAAAGTTTTAAATTACAAATTCAATTTAATTGATATAAGGTTATTCAGGTTATATATTTCTTCCTCTGTAAGCCTTGGCAATTTGTCCATTTCGTCTAAGTTGTCAAATTTACTGTGAGAAAGTTGTTCACAGTATTCCCTTTTTATTCTTTTAATACCTATGAACTCTCTAGTAAAATGTCAGTCTTTTCATGATATTGATAACTGGTGTATTCTTTCCTAATCCAATTCACTTTACAAAATTTATTTTTTATTGAAATAACATGCATTGCATGAAATTGGTTTCAGTGTGCACTATTACAATTTAACGTGTATATACTACATAAATTCATCCATCACTATAATTTTACCCTTCACCACAATTAACTCTATCCAATTTACTCACTCCCCTCCCCACTTTCCTTTTAGCAATCACTAATTTGATCTTATACTGTGAAAGTTTATTTTTGTTATATTTACCTCATTTGTTTTGTTCATGTACCGGATAGGAGTGAAATCACGCAGTTTGTCCTTCTCCATCTGCCTTACTTCACTAAGCATACTACTCTTAAGGTCCATTCACTTTGTTGCAAATGGCAAGATTTCATCTTTTATTTCATGTTTGTGTATTCTTTGAGTAAATACTCATAAATGGGATATTTATTAATAAAGTTTTGAAGGATTGCCATAGGGCTTTTCCATAATGGTTGTACCAATTTACATTCCCACCAACAGTGTACAAGGGTTCCCTTCACTCCACAATCTAATACTTGTTGTTTGTGTTTTGGAGAACAGCTATTCCCACAGACATCTCACAGATATTCTCAGAGACAAGCTGACATCTCATTGTTGTTTTAATTTGCATTTCCCTAATATGAGATGATGAACATCTTATGTTGGCTATTGGTATGTCATTTTGGAGAAGTGTCATTTCAAATCCTCTGTTCATTTTTTAAATCAGGTTTCATACTTTTTATTTTCAGTTATTTGTATAATTTGGGCATTAACTCCTTGTCAGGTAGATGTATTGTGTGCAAATTATCTTCTCCCATTCAGTAGGAGGTCTTCCGTTTTAATGCAAATTACTTTTGTTGGGTGCAAGTTTTTTGATATATTCCCATTTGTTTATTTTTGCTTTTCCTTTGGCATTATATTTGTTTAAAAGCTTTTTTCCTTTAACCTTTATGCTATAATTGTTTAATACACTATTCTAAGGGTTAGTTTTCTACTTCTGTTCATCACCTTCATCAATTTTGTGTAGTTTCTCATTTTTTGTTTCAGCTGAAAAATATGATAATCTAATGGTAACTCCTTTGTAGGTTATGTTTTGTTTTTTTCTCTTGGAGGTCTTTTAAATTCCTTATTATTTACTTTTGACTGTTTAAATATAGTTTATCTTGGAAAAGTTCTTTTTGTATTGAGATCATAAGATGTTGTATTTACTTCATGGACTTATATATCCAGCTGCTGCTCTTGGCTTGGAAAGTTCTCAGTTACTATTTCTTTAAATAAGTTGTCTGTTCTATTCTCCCTCTCTTTGCCTTCTGGTATATCCATCAATCATATGTTGGTGTTCAAATGGAGTCTGAGAATCATTATAGGGTTTCTTTATTAAAAAAAAAAAATCTTAGTTCTTCTCTTCCACCTGAATCATTTCTAAGTTCCTATTTGTGAGTTCACTTATATTCTCTTCCATTTTACTTGTTATTTGCAATACTGTCTAATGCAGTCTTTACCTCATTTATTGAGTTCTTCACCTACGAAATTTCTTTCAAATGTAAGGGGGATGTAAGCCAGAGGTGTTGGGGGTGGTGGTGAGAGGATTCACTAGAGAGTAGGGAGCAGAACAGGCAGATCTACTGAAATACACTGTTGAGGGAAGCAGATGGCAAGACAGGAGAGATCTGCTGCACCATGTGGATTAGCTTCCTGGCCTCCGGGTGATTGAGCTTGTACTGCAGTGGCTGCCCACAGCTTGATAGCACTGTTTAACCTTTGCACTACCAGGGAGGCCCTAATTTCAGTATTTTTGATAAAGTCCTCCTATTCATTGATTTCTTTTTGAGATCATTGTATTGACTTTCTGAGTTTTCTTGTTAACTCAATTTCTTCATAACAGCTATTTTGAATTCTTTTATCAATTAGGTTGTGAAATTTTATGTTTGGGTTAAGTTGCTGCATAATTACCATTCTCTTTTACTGATACCATATTACTGTGATTTTTCATCGTATTTGATGCAAAGTTTTCCTGCTGCCACATTTAAAGTACCAAACACCAACCTTAGTTTGGTATGATTTTGTTTACTTTGGTTCTAACTGTTCAACAGGTTGGTAACTAGGATCCTTCTCTTTGCTTTCCAGAAGATGGCAGTGTAGCATAAGTTTTGGGTTCCTTTTAACAGATCCAACTGCTATAATTGGGAGTTTACATAGTATTAACCCCACACCATATTATTACTAAATTGTCAATTACCTTTTAAGATGTAAATAATTTAAAAATGATACCTATTTACCCATGTAGTCATTTCCATTGTTTTTCATTCCTTTTGTGGATCTACATTTTTATCTTTTCGTTGGAAGGGCTGCTTTTAATATTTATGGTATTGGTGACAAATTCTCTTGGCATTTGCATGTCTAAAAATGTCTTTACTTGGCCAATGTTTTAGAGATACTTTTACTGTGTGTAAAATTCTAGATTTTTTTTTTTAGTACTGTAAATATACTGCCCACCTGCATTATATCCAGTGGTGAAATTGTAATTAACCTTACTTTTGTTCCTCTGTATGTAATATAACATTTTTCTTCTTTGGCTGCTTTTGAGTTTTTCTCTTTATTGTTTTGAGTAACTTGAGCATGATGTACCTTGGTATAGTTCCTTCCTGGTTCTTATGCTTGGGGTTCATTTGACTTCTTAATCTCCAGGTTTATGATTCCATAAAACATAGAAAACTCCAGTTTTATATGAAAGTAACAAATGTTTCCACATTCATCCACATAATAGATTATGTATTTTATAGCAGTATTAGCAATATCCCTGAAAATGAATCAGAAATATTGGTAATGTTTTTTATGTTACTTAATATTTTTGGTTTAAGTGTATTTTATTTAGTGTCTTCAACACTTTCAGTAATTTCAGTCTAGGCTATGCGACTTTGTATTAAGTTTTATGGATACACTACCGGGGATAAACTCATGTGAGTGTTTTGTTTTTTAAATTGTATGCTTCAGCATACATTATCCACTTAATGAGTCAGTAAACAACTATTGGGGGGGGGGGACAAAAGCTTCCCATTCATTAAAAAGTTAGAGATAATTATGTTAATATTTTGCCTTTTACAATAGCAACAAAAACACAAATTTTATAAACACCTAGAACTAGCATTGATAAGAAATATGCAGTATTTTTGTGAAGAAACCCTTAAATCTCTTTAACACAGGAAATGTAACTAAAGGGAGACACAGCTTACATCTTATATGTGATATATATTTAATACTCAATGAGAAGATCCAATATTACATGTCAGTCTAAAAAAATTAATGTATGAATCAATACAATCACAAACAAAATATCAAAAGGCTTGCTTTAAGAATGCCAGATGACTCTAAAGTTTACCTCTAAGACAAATCCTATGAAAACAGAGGAATTCTAAGAAAGTACAGCTTCTACAAGTAGAAAACAATGCACATATGAATGGGCTATTCAAATAAAGACTTTAATGACTGAGAGTCAACCTCATTAATCAAAGTTCAGATTAAAGCAAAAAGTTTCCTCTAACAATTTATGAAAATCAAAAAGAGTATCTAACAATAAAGCATATTAAGGCTACTTACTTTAGAATTTCTCAGCAATGTTTTATAGTTTTCAGTATTAAGTCCTTCACATCTTTCATTAGATTTTTTGGGCGCCTTTTGAAAAATCTCATCTTTTTTCTAAGCGTTTTACTGAGGTAAAGTAGGTTTACAGCCTAACATATGCTCATTTGTCTTTTACCTTGTTCTCCACCCAGTGACTCAGGGTCCAAGCTCTAAGAGAGGCACTCCTAGCGGCTTGGCTGGTTCCATAGAGACTTTCTAATTTTCTCCACAATGCCAACACAATCTTTCAATTTATTACCTACCTATCCTTCACTGGGTGTGGCTATACTGTGCTCTTTCTAGGCTGGTCTTAAATCGTATCTGACAAAGAACCGGCATTTCTTGTGTGAACAGGGCTGCTATTCTCACTCAGACCATAGAGTCCTTGCTTATCTTCCTCTTTCCTAACAGCATATGGAAGGGTGGGGTATAGTCAACAGAGAGCCTGGTCTAGGAATGTGGTGATTATGGCTAAGAGTTCAAGGCATTGTTGAAAAATATGCTGTTTCATTTAGGCTACCAAATTCTGAATGGTAAATTTAACATGACTAGAAAATGAACTATTTTTCTGAGACTTGTATTTGTTCTCATCATTGAAGCACAGTAACAACCTTTGACAGAGTCCTTGGAAGTTACTGGATGGTATACTCTCAGAGTAATAACGTAATCAGTTTTAAATAAATGGTTCTGGGGATTGCATGTGCAAGATAACCTAATCTACTTCAATACAAATTCCCAAGAGCTATGGTATTTAAAGTAGTAACACTTGTTACTTGCCCCCTCCAGGCTGGTATATGATACTAACCAGGAAGGTGCTGGACCTAAACAGGTCCTCAACAAACAGGACCTAAACAGGCCCTCTAGTGCGTTATTGAACAATTAACAAATATTAGATACTTCTGTGCTCACCATTCCAAACTTTCATCAGTAAGTCACTAAAATGTTATGTGGACCAATAACACATTTTATAATTAAATTGCTTATTTTGTAAACATAAGTAAAGATTTTTAAAGAAGACCAAGAATGATACCTAAGTTTTATATTGACTGAGTACTGGCTTCAGTGGCGATCTTGTTTTTTTATGTTCTATAAATGTGGTCACATAAAATTTGAAAATAACTTAGCCATAGTCACACAGCTAGTTATCTAATGCAAACAAATTATCTGAGTCCAAAGTCTACACTTTTTTCTTTAAAAAGATTCTAAAAATAAGCAAATTTAGATTTCTATTTTCAAGACACAAAGATGCCTATGTTAAGAAGATTTTCCTCTCACTCTAATCTTTATAGTTCCTTTCCCAAGAGGCAAAAAGTTTTTTTGTATCCTTCAAGAGAAATTGTAGCTATGTGTTTGTGTCTGTGTGTATATATTTTTCTTTTTAAACACAAATGATCTCTCAAACACGGTCTCTTCACTGTTTTCACTGATCAGCCTGGAGATCTCATTGCAAATAAAGAAGCCCACTTTAAAAAAAAAAAAAAATTACCACTGGTTTACAATACTGCATTTTTCTGTAGTATAGTATTACATCTTGACAAATGTATACACCATAACACCTTCCAACAAAATTATATTACCATTTATCACTATCAGATTGACTTTATTTCTCTTCTGCCCCCTTCTCTTTGTTAACCATCATTTTGTCAGTTTAAGAGTTGTTAGCTTGCTTTGTTTCTTTATACTCCACATGAGTGAAACTATTATTTTTCTCTTCATGATTTATTTTGCTTAACATAATCACCTCAGGTCTGTTCATGTTGTCAAAATCGCAAGATTTCATCTTTTTAAAAAATAGTTGAGTAACATTCTATTAAATATATACACCACAACTTCTTCATCTAGTTATACATCAATGGGCATTTAGGCTGTTTCTATGTCTTGACTATTGTGAACAGTGAGTGCTACAATGAATATCAGGCTGGCATATTATTTTAAATTAGTGTTTATATAGTTTTCAGATTAAAAACTGTATGTGGAATTGCTGGATCATATGGTAGTTTTATTTCTTTTAGAACAATATCCATTTTCCAGTTCTACCCCAATACTGTAGAAGGGTTCCACACCCTTCAGCCAACATGTTTTCCCATCTTTGATACAGACCGTTCTCACAGTATTAGTAGGTATCTCATTATGTATTGGATTTGCATTTCCTCAATAATGTTGATGATGAGCATTTTTAAAATGGGCCTGCAGGCCATATTAGTATCTTTGGAAATGGCTTTATAGGACCTTGTGCCCATTCTTTGATGGGGCTACTTTGTTGTTGAATTGCACAAAGTTTTTCATATATTTTGGACGGTGATGCTTTTTAATATGTATGATTCTTTATAAAAGCTTACCACTGGTTTATAATACTACATAACTTTCAGGAGTAGAGGGCAAAAAGCAGTCTAACAGCTATACAACATTCTATTATATTGATGTTTGCATCAAAGTACTGCCATTTCAAACGATACTGAATTTCACAGTGTCACACATAAGCTTAGGAATACATGTGAGAGAATTTAGGTAGGATAAATTCCTACATGTGACTGATTTGCTGGATCAAAGGAGACACTTATTTGCAATGTTGAATTGCTCACTAACAGGTTTATCAGTTTTATACTGTTGCCAACAATGCATATTTATCTTCTATCTACTTTAAAAATGCTGTTGAGTCCTTACCCATTTTAGCATTTACCAGGTTTATGACTTTGGACAAGTCACTTTCATCACTGAACTTTCCTCAATGGAGAGATTTTCTATGGTTTCTATCAAAATTAACGGGGATAATGTGAAAGACCAAACATTACACAAATTTTAGGTAGAATTAGTATTTTATATAGAAATAGCTTAATTTTTGTACTTTCACTTCTCCTATTAACACAGCCTCTGTTCAGGCTTTATTGATCTACTTGCTTCCAGTATCTTTCTCACACATTTTCCCCTACACCCTTAAATCTGGTAAGTCAAAGGAGTATTCCTGAATTCAAGTTCTACTAGTGTAACTCTCCTGCTTAGGGTGAAAAAAAGCTGCACAGGTATACCCTGCTTTTTGAGTTATGACACTTCACTTTCATGAAAAAGACCTACATTACTACTTGACTTTGCTAACTGAAGGCAATCTGAAGAGAATTTTCACTTTTATGACAAAAGGTGTAAATCAAAAAAAAGGTTCTGAGTGTTTTGCAACAGCTGTTTTAGCAGCAGCATGCAGTGAGTGGCACCAACAAGATCTTTCCTGCAACTACCGTATACAGGCTGTGTATCATATTCTTTCTGCTTTAACTTGATGTGTTAGGTTTTGTGTGCTATTTGGTATGATTGGTAGGTTAGTTTTGGAGTCTGGGAATACTCAAAAATTCTTTTCCATATAAATGAATGGTAATTGCTTTTTCACTTTATGCCATTTCAGCTTACAAAAGTTTTCACAAAACATTTTACTTTCAGATAGCCAGAGCAAACCTAAATAACTAAGAGGAAATTCTCTATTTTTTTGCTCCATTATCCATCTCCACCCTACATGCTGAAGTATTCACTACTGCCTTTGCAGTTACTAATTCCTTTGAAATATTCCTGCACTGGCAGAGTGATAGTACGCTAGATGAAATCATTAATGCAGTTGGTCTACGCAGCTTACATTTTTGTGTTCTAAACAGAAAACCCATTTTAGGAAGGTAGCTATTACAAGTGAATCTATTATCCATATATTGATCGATACCAGACAGTACAGGGAAATGTCAGAAATGGATTTTTTACTAAATTGATGACTTGTAGTTAACATTAGAAATGAGTTTTCACTGAGAAATTAAAGGTGTCCAAGATATGTACTAAGCGGCTAAAATGTTCAGATATGCACCTTTATTTACGAATTACATGCTTGCTTATTATACTTCACAAACGTCTGTACATGGTAGAATTTGATCTAAGATTAACTTTCACTGTGCCCTATTAACAAGGTTAAGTACAATCTATGCTAAACCTATGTTTTTGTAACAAAATCCTTAAGAGCTGTACATGACAAAATTATCTTGGATGAGCTGGGGATAACTGGATATTTTTAATTATACAAACACTTTTCCACTTTTTATAAAACACCCCATGACAGTTTGCCTATATGGTGTTCCTTTTCTTGAAGGCCAACTATCCAAATTCTGTATCTTCATGAAGTCTTTCCAGACTCAGGTAGACCCTGTCCCTTCTCAAATCCAATAGTATTTAATCTGCATGTCACTTCCTGCACTTGAAAATATAACTCTGCAGTTCACTTTACAGCATTTGGTAGATCAGGTTTCTTTATAGTGAATCATATGCAGGCCATAGTTTTTATTCCTCAAACTATGTTTGCTCACAGTATATATAAATAAGGATTGAATAAATGAACAAAAAAATAAATATGCTCAAGTCACTACCAGTGTTGGGAGAAAGTGGAATCATGCTGCAGTTATCAAGTGCTTTATTATGTACTCATAAGCATTTTTCTATGTTCTGGAGAATCAGTGATCAATTAGTCATCTCTGCCCTCAGGTAACTCATATTTAACAAAGATATGTAATAAATAGTACTAAATCCTATGAAGAAGACATGGTAAGTGGCTGAGAAATGTTATTTTGGATGAAGGTAGAGTTGGGGCTATATGTAAGAATTTTGAAGTCTGTGCTAACTCTGGGTTTTTATGAGCATGATAGGAAAGCTACCAAATCTTTTTTCAGAAAGCAATGTCAATAAGCCACAGGGTAATCAATGATATCTTTGGGTCTCTGCAGAAGTGCCCACATACCCCCAAATATTCACCCTCCTTTTCTTGAAAAACAGAGCGGTTTGAATTTAATCAGGTAGAGTCACTCAGCTAAAGATAACATATTCATTTCTTGGAGGCCATGTACTATTTAATAATTAACTTGTGCCTCTTGCAGATGATGCTCTTAGAGTGGTCATGTCTTTCCCTTGTCCCTTTTATCCCTTTTTGATTGTTTTGATATGTATCTGGCAAAAGCTCAAGTAGCTAATCATCTCTGACCAGGAGAAAGGATGTGAAAATTATGAATTAAGGATAGCAGAGCAACTAAATAGTTGTTGGGAGAGGAGTTAGTATCAGTCCAACTGCTTATGCTGTTAAGGAAAGACTAAGCTTTACCGTCTCTGTTACTCTGGGGTTCTGTTACAACAGAATTAACTTTCACCCTAGTGCAGGGACATATATTGGAGAAGAAATATCTTACCCACAAGGAAGTTAATTACATAACCAGGAACTGTTTATGGTACAGCTTCAATAATTCAAAAGACAAGGTATCTTGATGAAAAGGCACCATGGTATTCTGGAAAAAAATAAACTTGGTTTTTCATGCTCATCTCTGTCATTTACTAAAAGCTGGATAAAGCCACAATATTGCTAAGTTTCTGTTATCTTGTCTATAGTACAGGGTTGTTGTATATAATATAAATAAAGACACTATAGGTTTTTAATACAGCTTAGATGACTGGGACTAAATTAAGATTTTAAATTGTATGACAATGATTTATAGTTTATGATTCTATCATAACATTAATTGGATGGCTTATCTTTTCTTAAACTGAAATGACTTGTTTCAACCCACTCCTTACTGAATATTTAGCAGAAATCACCAAGTGACCACACTCTGAGGAGCCCCATCTCTCAGCCTTGAAACAAATAGACCTCAATGACAAGAGTGTATATAAGTATGCTCCTGAGAAGCAAAATAAAAATTTACAAACACCTGAGAGGAGAAATCAAATACTGTACAAAAATGAACAGCAATGTAAAAGACTTAAAAACTTTTTAAATGGGAAAAAAAGTTTACTAACTAAAGAGTGGTCAGAAAGACAAGGCAGTAGCATTCGTATAAGATCTTTCATGTTTTCAACCTATCTAAAAACAGCTAGCCTCTGTTATAGAGATGGTTTCAGATGAACCCAGGACTCCAGAGCTTATAGACCCAGAGTTGTTTTTAGACTGTTTTCTGGTGTATACCAAGGCCTCTTACATATGCAATTCTTAAATGAAGCCGAACATAGTAGCCTCGTTCTTTTTCTGTGGGGTTTGTACACAAAGCCAACTTAAAACAACAACAAAAAACAACTAAATCTTCTAGCCAATCACCAATAGCTTGTTTGGGAGCAATGAGTGAATAGTTACACTGGGATTAAAAAAAAAAAAAAATCAAGCTCAAATTGTCAAAGGAGACAAATTTCCCAAATGTTCAAATTGTATTAATTTTAAGTTTCCTAAATATATAGCATGTCTATAAATGAGTGGATAGTATAAATATCTTTAGAGCAACTTATATGGGTAACATATTCAAATTTCATGATGGTAAACAAGATGTAAGAAAATAATCGTTATTTGTATTCTCTAAGCCTCGCTGAAAGCCTATAGGTATTCATGTCCTTTGAACTGACACTATAAGGAAAATAGAATACAAATCTGCACATGAACTTTACTAGGAAAACATTCTCAAACCTTGATGTACAAAATACATAGTTAAAATATGAGAACTGAATGAAGCACAGGACAAAAAAATGAGGTGACATTTACAAAATGTATGATTTTATGTGTCATGATACTTGCCTGACCCCATTTGATCCTCTCAATTCTGTGAATTAGGTATTATCCTTATTTCACCAAGGAAACTGAGTGATTTGTCTGTAAAAAAGTGATAGTCTGCCTGACTCAAAAATACATTAAGCAAAATTATTTTAAATGGTAGTTTAATGCAAGAAGCACACAAAATGGGCTACTGGGAATGTTTTTATAAAATCTAGGGTTTGAACCTAAAAATATTTATACTTGCCTTGTAACTTGGCTTCTTCAGATGGTTTAAACTTCTTTTCATGTGTTTACTGCTTCTACTACACTGTAATTTCCTTGCAGGCAGACGAGTGACTAAATTTTCTATCCTTTTGAACATGGATAAACTGTCAAACACTGGTCTGTAAACAGTAGACACTCATTAGAGTTTCATTAAATCTGAAAATCAAAATGACTCTGAAGAGGGGTCAAAGTATAAAAACAGCTCTCATTTAAAATAACATACACCAAAAGAATATGAAAATATGCATTTATTGCCCATAAAGTAGCAATTCCCAGTTTTTTATACATACACGCTGACACACAATAGCAGGACAAAAATGACATTTTTTGCATACTGAAGATTCATACTCCAAAGAAAAAAAAACAAATAGCTAAAGGCAATTACTAAAAACCTTTGACTCCTTAGACAAATCAATGAAGACTTTCTCATTAAAAATATTCGCTTGTCACATTAATGAATAAAATGTTAATCAGACTTTTACTTGAAATTTGGATAATTTGTATGTAATTAAAGCTTTTACAGAAAATATATGAAGCTTTATGTGACTGAGACTATAATGTACTAGGCTTATGATTTTATCAATATTAAAATGAAACATAATTTACCCTTTATAGCTCAAAATTCAATTTAAAACAAAATACTAACTTTGTTCAGTGTAGAAATATAAATGCTTACAAGCAAAAGATGAAATAATTGCTGGCACAAACTGAAATGTTAGCTGATCACTTTATTTTCAAATATGCCTATTTTTCAAACCTCTTTTTCACAGATACTTGTTTTATAGAAATAAATGATGGCACTAACTTAGACGTTAAACTACGCCAAGCACTTATTAGTAAAGATATTTTGGTGGAAAACAAAGTTAAACAACAAAAACACTTGGTAACAATATGCATTTACTAACATGTTACCAAATTTTTCAATGTTTACATGACTTTTTCACACTAGTAAAAATGTTATTTTAAAATATTTTCATAGTACATGCATTAGGCCTAGTTTAAGAGAAGATTCTTTTTTAAAATCTGTATAAAGGAAAAAAAATAACTTTTTAAAGAGAAATTGTCCAAGTGAGGACATAAGCTTATGGTTCATTATTTTTTGACCTAATAAGAATATAAATTTCAGTAGCTATTTAAGAATATACAAAAACCCAAACTGAGTACAACTCTTCAATTATGCAGGATACCAAGTCAAAAAAATAATTTTGTCATTACTGGCACTAATCCAATCCACTGTGTAAAGCTATGTCCTTGGACGAGTCCATTTTCTTACAAGACGTATTTTTAAAAAGAATTTGGCACTGTTAATTCATATAACTCAAAGATAAACAAAAGATTTTCTCATCTACAGTTAAAAGATTTTCTAAGATAATGGGGTAGGATCAATGCTGTAAGATAGGACATATAAGCTTGTTATAGAAACATTATGGTTTGAAACAAATCAATGCTTTCCTTCACTCTTTACATAACACTGAGAAACTTCAAATATAAATTGTAGAAACCAGTATATGAAATCTTAAGAAAAATTTTGCTAAAAAATAATTATAAAAATGTTTTTAGAAATTTAAAATGTAAAATACAGTTGACTTTAAATTAAAAAAAAACCCACACACACTTTACAGGGTTATTTTTGAAAACCCTTGCACTTGATTTTATTCTGTGTCAATTTTTTGGTTGCATTTTGCATCATCTAGTGGCCATCGTGTGGCATGTCAAAGAAGTCCTTTTAACATATTTGAACCTAGTACTTTTTGCTTTGAGATACCAATGCAATTACAGTATCAAGTTTCATAAAACTTGTTAAGGCCCATAAAATTCCATTTCCTAGTGGAGATAGGAAAGAAATGAACAGATTTGTCATAAATTATTACTATACATTAGGCTAGACATTTTCATATCATTTTTTAAAAATTAAATATAACATTGGGAGAAAACTATGACATATGACTTAAGATTCAGAGTCATCTTTATATTCTTAAAGTAATTAAGTTACTCTGCAATTAAAGCTTAGGGTCACTATGTCAACTAAACTTGACTGATAGTCCTTTCTACTATATCTTTGATTTGAAATACTTTTTAATGTGGGACCCAATGACTAAAGGTCAGAGTGGTAAGGACTCAAGTTCAAGACTGATGAAAACTTAATTTTTACTACCAGATACTGGTTCCACAGAAAGAAGCTATCATGGTCTCCATTCACAACCTATTTGTATTTAACAGCAGGTTACCAAAAACGATTGATTTTTTAGTCTTTAGTGAATCTCTTTTATTCAGTTGAGTCATATTTATAAACAGGGTATATTAACAGATAATTTCCAAAGATTTCACACCCTTTACTTTTATGAAGGTTGAGTGAATGTAATACGGCGCCGCCGCCTTTGGAAAGCCTTTAAATTCCATCTGTTTGGTTCCAGCATATGAGGACCGTTGTAGACAAACAATACTGTCATTTTGTCAGAATAAGGGAGATTTTGCAGGAGCTGTAAGTATTAAAACAGATAGATTGTCATACAGTAAGTCTCTTAAGTGAGGTTTGCTTTCTGTGGTTTCAGTTACCCACAGTCAACAGTGGTCTGAAAATATTATGTATAGCAATATATTTTGAGGAACCACGTTCACCTAACTTTTACCATTTTGTTGTAATTGCTCTGTTATTTATTGTTAATCTCTTACTGTGCCTAGTTTATAAATTAAATACAATCATAATTTAATTAATCATAAAATACTATATATGTATAAAAAAATAGGGCTCAACACTCTGTGGTTTCAGGCATTCACTGAGTGGCAGAGGGGTTTGGAACGGATGTGCAAAGGATAATGTGGCAATAATTTATGCTATGTATTATATATTAAGAAGCAGATTTTTCCTATCTTACATATGTACCAATATTTTGTGGTATCAAAACTCTTAAGATACTATAGATCTTGAGTTAAGAGTTTTACAACATACTGTAATTCTGACATGAATTACTAAATTTGAAACCTTTGGAATAAAAGAGGCCTAGGAAGGCCTCTGTATTTACCACCAAATGGGACCAGAAAACTTCCTAGGTAGATCTTGAAGAAGTATGACCTCCAGAATTTTCCTAGGAGGGATAGTTTCACTGACTTCCCACAAGTACTTCTCAAGCAGCTTGTATAGTCAGGTATGTGACAGATTGGTAGCCTCAAAAGTGTGTAACAGGGAGGTTTGGTTTTTATATTTACAAAAGGTGCTTGTAAATAATATTTTATTAACACATACAGCTATTCTATAGGATATCCACTAGAAAAAGACACAATTATAATAATGTTCAATAAAAATTTGAATTTAAGATAGGTTCTCCAATAAAATGTTTTATGGATAACAAATCTTATATTAAATAGATCTTTAAGTACATCAGTTCACAGCACAAGATGTAACAGAAGAAAACTGCCCACTGCAATACCTCTACCTTGTGGAAAATTCTCTATAAAGATAATACCATTTTTATCAAAGTAAATGTGTGAAAAGAAGACACTGGGAAACTCATGATTTCCTCTGGGACAAAGCAGTGGTGAACAAAAGAAGGGCAGAAAATGTTACGACAAGCCTTTCCAGGAAAATGTGTAGGGCCAGAGTTTCAAAGTTTGCATTCTGCAGTCATCTTTTAGTGCTAAAAGAAGAACTTCAACAGAGGAGAAACAAGTGCCAAAAGTAGGGAAGAAAACTCGGTTCTAGAACATAATGCTATGCCTCCTACGTTTCTTCCCTTGATAATGAGGTTTCTGATTAAGTATGTCACTGGAACTTGTCCCCTTTAGTAACATAAATATTACTGTTATTTTTTCAGTTCCTTTTTGCAGAGTGTTTCTGTTTCTATTTACATACTGAGTCAAAATGTGCTACATCATTAAGCCATATCTGAGTATACAAGTGCTTCTACGTTGTTTATAACCTACCTTTGGTGTAATAAAGAAGTACTGAGATGTGTTTTCCTTACAAGCAGTATTTACAACCATTTCAAACACTCTCCGTTCATTGATTGGGTCCATTCCCTGAATGGCAACAATAAGGATTACATTTCAATCTACTACAAAGACATAATTAAACCCAAGTAAGATGATAATCACTATACCTGATTGATTTCATCAACTACTCTGAATGGACATCTATTAAGCTCTTGAAGTGCCATCAAGTATAGCATGGTGGAAACACTTCTTTCACCTCCACTCTGATGATGAGGAGTTAACTCATGCAATTGAGTACTACTGCGAAATTTCACTCTAATTCGAATTCCATATTTATCATAGTCTTCCTACAAAATATTTAAAACACTGATGAAAGACAAGTTTTCTCCAAAGCTGTTATTTTAAAATACATTCAATAATCAAATAAAGGAGTAAAAAAATTAAAATTTAGTGATAATTTAAAGTAAACAAAAAATATGTAAAAACCAGTTGCTATCTATAAGCTTTTAAGGTCTCTAAGGATATATTTAGTTCAGGAAAACATTCAGATTAAGAGTAAATTTTCCCTTCACCTCATACCATAGGCTTTCCCAAGAGTTTTTTAGAAGTACTTAAGAGCCCTGTAATAGAAGGGCACTGTCTATTGCAATTAGTAAACTGCTAGGTTTTAAGCTATAGATGAATGAGTGCACAATGGAGTGTCATGACATTTTCTGCTAAAGAAGCAGGTGTGTATGTCACTGCTGAGGGCCAAGAGTCCTCTACATTTCTATAGCTGGTTAAGAAGGAAAAAAAAAAAGTACTTTGAAAAAGTATTTATATTGAATCAAAATTATACACATAATACTCAGTGTTTTATAAATTTTGCCCAAACTGAGCCTGCTCTAAGGATTACTTCTCAATGTCATTTCTAAATAGTCAGTTCAGATTTACCTTAAAAAATGAGACACATAGCTAAATAACTAAAGGTTAACTATTTAATGAGTAGAACTTTAAGGTTTAAGACAGCACTAACCTAGAGAGAAATGAGGCAAGTCACATAAGCAATTTAGAATTTCCTAGTAGTCACATTAAAGTTAAAGAGAAATGTTAAGCAATTTAAGGTATTAAAATATTTCATTCTTTTTTTTTTTCAAAATCTAGTATGTACTGTATACTTACAGCACATTTTATGTGCTTAATACCAATACTGTATTAGACAGCAGAGGTCTAAGACTAGCAATAAGAACTCTTTAAATACAAATCTTTTAACTAAAAATATAAATGTAAGAATTCTGGATGATCAATGTAGAAATATAACCTTCAATCTATCTGCCCTCCAAAAACCAAAACCATAGTAAATGACAATAAATTTGTAATACTTTTTTATTTTTTAACTTAATATTGTAATACTTTACTTTTTTAACTTATACATTATCTTTATTAACTATATACTATTTTAAATTATACTGGCTTTAATTATTAACATTTGGTTTTGGTACTACCACCTTTTTTTGCTCTTTCTTTTCCATTCTAGCTTTATCTCACTGAAGTCTTCAGATAAGGAAGGTAGTTCTAAAGGAGTGTAGATAAAAACATTTCAAGAGAGGCAGAGAAGCAGTAAGAAAGTCCACTTCCCAGGGACCCACAGAAGAACTGAACTGAAAGGCTTACAAGAATCACCGCTATAGTAGCACAGTTACTTAAGACACAGAAAGATTATCCAGAAGAACGAGCACATAATGAAATCACAGACACCAGCCAACAGGCCTATATCAAAGAGTTGGATTTCTATGACAAATTCCACAAGTTTGTCCATGTCTTCTTGACCATATTTACGCCTTATTTGGTAAAGATGTTTGATAAAGACACTGCAAGTTATTTTGCATTGGATGAAGCTCTCAGCAATCAAATTTCATCCCATAAAAATGATGCTACTTCCATGGATATTTAAGATCTTAGGATCAGAGATCAGAGCTGGAGTTTGATTTTTTGTTTTGCCACTGGGTAGCTGTGTGATTTTCACTAAAGTTACTCTAAGTTTCTGTTTATTTGTAAAATGGGGTTGGTAAAAGTACCTCTTTTATAGAATGGAGAGGAATTAAACAAGCTAAAGATCTTAAAGATGCCTGGCACACTGCCTTCCACTGGCACATAGGAAGTAGACAACTAAACAATAATTATGTTGCAGGGTCTAATATTCTACAAGAACTTAAAAAGTGAAAAGAATGTTTGCTATCCTTATGTGTCACACTAAGCAAATGAAAGAACCATGGGATAAAGTCCCTTAGGGGAGAATACACTATACAGATTTGTGTCTATGTATGTAATATACATGCAAAATTATGTAGAGAATAAAATGCAGAATTGTTAAGCTTTGAAGAACAGGAATTTTTTTTCTTAAAAATGCAGACTTTTAACATATACAAAACAAGATAACACTTAATAGTCTCAACTGTGCTCAATACATGAATAATCCTGTTTCATTTACAGCCCCATCTACTCCTTTCCTAACTATTTTGAAGCCAATTCCAGTCCATTCCTTCACATGCGTCTTGAATGAAAATTTTATTGTACCCAAAACCATACTGCATGAATTTATATAACTCGAGGAATTAGTAGCTAATTTCCAAATATTTTTATTGAGAACTCTTAAACTCTTTTTTCCCCTTATCATACTATGTTTTAGTTATGTTTTCCAACTTGTTTATGATTCTAACTTGGGTAGTGGTAAAGCAATGCATTTCCTTACCACAGCTGAATAACCATTACTCAAACTGGATATATAAAAAGCTAGCAGGATATTAGTCACTAATATCCAATTCATAAAAAACCAAAAAAATGACCTTGATGGAATCCTGTAAGTTGTCTTTTCCTTCCTTTGGGGAGTAAGCAAAATTCTCACAACTATAACCTTAGAGTAAATAAGTATCTTTTTTTTTTTTTTTAAAGATTTATTTATTTATGCATACAAGCAGTGGGGCACAGACCAGAGGTGTCGGGGGGGGGGGGGGCGAGAGGATTCACCACAGAGA
>JAGFMF010011780.1:3753359-3792302 GCA_019455555.1 Galemys pyrenaicus
GGAGCAGAACAGGCAGATAACAGAAGTACACTGCTGAGGGGAGCAGCGGGCACAGCAGGAGAGGTCTGCCACACCATGTGGGTCCCCCTCCCTGGCCTGGCCGGCAGCAGGGATCGAACTCGTGCTGCAGTGGCTGCGGTTTGCTTCATAGTGCGCTGCTTAACCCACTGCGCCACCAGGGGAGGCCCGTAAATAAGTATCTTACAGGTACTACTTGCAAGGAAACATTTCAAATGCAATTTTACCTCATTTTCTGTATGGAGATCGACTTCACCAGCACACTGCATAGAACTGAAAAAATTGCTGAATTTTTCATTAATTTTTTCTACCAGTTCTTTTAAAGGATTAAGCCATCTTTCTTTTACCTGCAAATAAAAGCAATATAAAACACCCACAAAAAGTGTTATTACATTCTAATACAAAACCTTGCATAAAATAAATTTACTCATCCATTCTGGTCATAAGAAGACATACTGCATTATTTTGTAGATGCTTAGCTTTTCATTTTGTATTACTATATACTCCCAGATGATTTATGGTAAGCAAATGAGAAAAAGATAAAGATTGAACAGTTACCTGTGAAATGTTTTCCCTATATTTATCCAGTTCAACTTTCTTTATCTTTAGTTCCTCAGTTAACTGCTCTATTTCTTCTTCTCTTTTTGTGTATTCCTCAACAACCTGGCAGGGACAAAAATATTTCTTTTTGGTAAATCTACCAAAGCATGAAATTATAGGAAACTTTGCATCAATTAAAAACATTAACTGATAATGTCAATTGTGTTGCATTGTTTGTATGTAATTACTTTATGTTCTTATACTGAAAATGCCATTTTTTTATCTTTGATAAAATAGACACTGCAGCATTTCAGGTTAACCCAACTATTCTTTTTATAAAGAAAAGGCACAGAACACTGTGTTCCTCAGGAAGAACCTATTTAAAATTCTAATAGATTCAGAATCTGGCATTTAAAGCACATTGTTCCTGCTGTCTAGCTTATTATTACCAAGAGCTCTAGTACAGAGTGGGTGGCAAGTACTGAAGGGAACTATGTGTGCATGTGTGTGCGTGCATGCGCACATGCATTTGGAGGTTGGTGGTGAATGCAGTAGGGAATAAGGAAAGAAGCATACTGTAGGATTCAGTCCTGTGAAGCAAGAAGCTCTTGATCTTTCTTCAGTTAATAAAGCATCAATTTCATCCAAGGTGTTGGGAAGATCTTGGAAAGCCTAGAGAAGAAAAAAATTATTTATCATTACAGACAGTAAAATGAAAACAGCTCAATTCAAATAGTTGAAAGAAAATAATCTGAGTAAATATCTATGTGTATAATAGCATGCTACACACAAGGAATTATAAACAGGGATTTTTCATTTGCTTCAAAAGCTTACATTTTAAAAAGAAAACAGAATGTAGATACTTAATTACAATGGATAACACCTTAAGGCAGTGTATTGATGTTGAGTATTAAAATAAGCAGTACATATACAGATTAAGGAATTTAAAGAAAGAAGTATCAGTTCATGCTACAGGAGCTATAGTTAAAGAGAATTCAGAGGCCTAGAATTCATCTTCTGAGCCTTAAAGCAAATGGCTAGGAAAAAGCAAAGCAGAAGTGAGATAGGCGCTTGGAAAAAAGAATGAGCACTGCATACCATGGGGGGTGAGGAGTTGTGTCCATTTGGAATGGTGGGTACTTGCTGAATTGGTAGAATGGGTCCAGAATATGTGGGGCATTGAAAGAGAGCAAGAAGTTAGAACTTTATACTGTACTTATGAAGAACTACAAAAGCATCCTGAGAATCCAATTACTTTGACAGTAGATTTTCACCACAATACTATCTTCTGAGTCCATGATGTAGAGATAGATACTCAAAACAGATACTTTCCTATGAGGGGAGGCAGCAGTATATTATTTTGCTTAGCACAATCTGCAGTTTATATGCTACATGGCACAAAATGAATCTTGAAACCTTGACATATTAATAATCTTAAGGTTTTTTTTTTTTTTACCCTTTAAAACTTTAGATATTTGGAATATTTTGTTTGACTTGTCCACTGAGCTTTTAATTCATGTGCCCGACACTCATTCAGTATCATCACTTCACTCTAATGGGCATCTTAAATTTAAGATGAAACAAATCATTTCACCTACCTTTCCCTACCACTTTAAGCAAACTGGTTTTTCCTTTAATCTTCTCCATTTCAGTAAAAGGCAAAATTTTAGGGGGTTCTCTTTTACTCTATACTTAAAACATACGAGGCAAGTCCTGTTGGCTTCATCATTAAGAATCTTCAAATTTGTAAACTTGTCTCTCTGTCCAATGTTTCCACCCTAATCCTTGCTACTCTATAATCTCTTGTGGGTGAAACCAATAATCCTTGTTTCCATTCTTGTATTCTTACTTAATTCTTCATACAGCAGTCAGTGAACTCTTTTATAAACTGAAGTTAGTCAGTCATATTATTCTGTTTAAAATCCTCCAGTGTATTCCATCTCAAAATGAATATAAATGAAGCTTCTTTAAGGCCACACATGACCTGACTTTGCTTTCACTTCACTGGTATTTTTTTTCTCTTCTGAAATATGCCAAATATGCTGCTACATCAACAAGGGTCACAGTTTGAGTTTTCTCTGCCTAGAATACTTTTCTGTCAAATTTTCAATTGACTCATTTATCTTTATTATTCAGGATTCATCTAAAAACAGTATCTCATCAAAGAAGGCTTCCCTGATCAACTTCCCATTTCTATGTCACTTTATCGTAATTTCACTCTTAGTTCCTTTTGCTATAATCTTATATTATCTGTTTACATTTTGTCTGTCCTACCCTCCAAACTAGAATACAAATTTCAATAGGGGAGGAAGTGTATCTGTCTTGTTCAATGCCTGACATATAGCAGGTAATATATTTTTAACAAATATATGACTATATGACTATCTTCTAATTTTGTTTCAAAACTAGTATGACTTGTCAAAAGAATCACACTTTCTGAAAGATAACTAATGCTGATACACTTAAGGAAACAACTATAATATTTACTTATTTTCTAGTATTTACTTATTAACAGTGTATTTTTGTAGAAGTTCTAGTATATATTCAGAAACAAAAGCATCATATTTGCCTTAAAAATAACTACCGGATTCCTATCCAGAGAGATCATTTTGTATGGTTTCTTATGTCTGATATCATAGAGCAAAACCTTTGAGGAATTGAAAATTATAATCCATATTAATTCTTTTTTCAGTTTTGTTAATATCTTAGGTACATATTTCATTATCTATAGAAATGAGCACATTCAGTCTTTTGGCTAAGATCAAGTGAAATGAGCAACATTCTAAATTAAGAATAAAAATATACCATATGAATCCCAGAGTTAAAAAATTCATTTCCTAATTTTGACATTACTATATGGAGTAGGTACATATACAAGGTATTATTCATTATCCCTACTTATCAGATAACACTTAGGGTCACAGGACTACATACTAAATAGTGGTACTTAGACCAAAGGGAAACATCTCCTCATTTTACTAACTCAGTGACATTTCAGCACATAAAATACAATGAAAGAAAAGCCTCATTTCTCTTTTCTTTACCAACAGACGTTACACTTAAGATTAAATTTCCATTGAATCCTAAGTATCCTAATTTTGAGGAAAAATATTTGCATTTGTTTTTCTAAATATCAGCTCTATTTATTGTTTCTTACATTTCAATTACTATGTAAAATCACTAGTACTTTATTTCTATGAAAAACTGTACTTGATCTTACCATACCCCCCCTAAAAGCCTAATTTTATTAGAAGAATGAATTAGTCATAGTACCAATAATTTTACAAAGTAACACCCATGGTTTGTTTAATATAACACTAAGCAGTAAGACTAGTGCTCAAGTGTGAGTATAAAAGAGAGAAAATATGCTAAGCAAAATTATTTTATATATATAATTTTAGAACAGGGAAACGTATCATTAATTTTGGGGTATTTCTTCATGGCACATTAAAATCCCTAACACACTTTGATAAGTTTAAGTGTTAAATACGTTAACTTGTAGTATTATGTACTTTTTATACTTACTGTCTGATATTCTTGAGGAACAGTCTGCTCTGCACCCAGGTTACATACTTGCCTAGCTCTCTTCATAAGTTCTTTGCATTTCTGCAGTAGTCTCTGTCTGCTTTCATCCAATTCAATGAAATGTTGCTATTATGAGAAAAAAAAAATTTGAAAATTTGTATGTTACTGCAAATAATTGACCTGTGATTATGATAAACAAATTATCTGAAAACCATATCTCAAATCAAGGTTGCTTTTACTAAAAAGGTTAAATTTGAACTTAACCTTAAAATATATCAGTACATTAATAATGTAAACTTTTCTCCAATCCACAGAAGCTCTGAAACTTATTCTTATCAAACCACTTAACTTAGCTATATTTGTTATATAAAATTACACTTTAATAAACTTTGACATGCACAGTAGGCAGGCTTCATATCAGAAAACAGCACTCAAATGCAGGTAGAACTTTGAAAGTGTGTTGGATAGTTTTCCATTGCTTTTCATGTATTTATCATTTATCAATAGACTCAATCATTTCTTCACCAAATAATTACTAAGAGACTAGTAAATGTCAACATTTTATTATGCACTGAACATAGAAAAGTGAGTGATGACAAAAACATGTAAAATCATTATAATAAAAGGAGCGTTAATATTTACTGAAAGCTACTGCTAGGTGCTTCTTGCACATTACTTCCTTATGTTTTACAGTAACACTACACAGTAATATTATCGCTATTTTGTGCATTAAATACTCCCACATTTAGTTGGAACCTGTCAGGAATCACATCCATGCCTGCTTATAGAACTCATGCTCTTTTCATTATAACGTGATGCCTGTCAGTGGGAAAAGACTAGCTGATGTAAAAAGAATATGTGTGCAGTGGGGGCAGGAGATTCAAGAAGGTCAGAGTGATTTACAAACTATGACAACTGAACAATTTTATAGAACAAGTTAAGAAGTTACTAAAAAGGAGCAGCAGAAAGCACTTCCAGGGTAGGTGATTTCAAATGCAGAGGCATGGAAACCTCAGACTTTTTTATTTAGGGAACAAGGTACCTAACATGACTAGAGAAAAGAAAGGATGTAAAAGATCAGAGTGGCAAGGTGAGGAAAAGCCAGTTGGCTCATTTCATATATAATGAGGAAGGTATGATGGAATGCCCTCTGTGGGCAAGCACTGTTTTATAGCCACTATCTAATATACTAGTTAATCTAATCCTAATCATGATGTAAAAGAAATGCATTATCTAAAGTGGCTCAGAGAAATGAAGAAATGTGCTCAAGGTGACAGAATTAGCAGGTGAGTAGATTCCTGAGAAAGGAAACAGTTGTAGCTTGCTCTTTACATTAAATCATAAGCTTTGGTCTTCACAAAAAAGTATCTGGGGGATGGAGGGAACAAAGACCATTAACAGTCTTACGCCCTTACCATATGCCAGTCCTACTCAATTGAGATCTCTAGAACTGAGACCTTGACATTTGTATTAAGAGAGTCCTCAGGTGATTTTTATGCACATAAGTTTAATGGCAAATAAATTAAACCGGACAACAATTATGAAAAGTAAAAAGATATATACTAGACGAACTGAAAATGCAGGATAAGCCTTTATAATTAATTAGTTAGTACTATGGTTTTGTTCAAAGAATTTCTCAGTCTTTATGCTGAGAGAAATAAAATGTTAAAGACTCCTAGTTACCTCTACACTGCTTTCTAGGGCTCATCACACTCAGGCAAATGTAAAGCAAGGGACAGCGACACAAAAACTAAGCATTCATAATGCCTTCCGTTCTTACTCTTACTAAAATGAAATATTAGAATACTCAGGGAAAAGAAATATCCTTGAGTTGATTATCTGGGGCTCTGGGAATAGGAAGGTAAACCTCCCTCAGTAATTTTTATTTGACAGCATATGTCTAAAAAAGTATCAGAGACAATGTCCTTTCTGTAAGTATGTACCTGTGATCTACCTCTTCACATAGTAAATATTTTTTTCCTTTCCTAAATCAAAATTCTTGCTGAGTTTTTATTTTGGAGTAGAGGGGAATAAAAGCAAATACACAATTATATAAAATAATGTAATTAAATTGGACTGGGGAAAAAACTATTTGCAGTTCAGTTTAGAGTCTACTCTTTAAAAGTTCATAGAAAATAAATCTATTTCATCCATATAAAACTTAAAGGGTGAATTTACAAAATATTTCTTACGAACATCTCAAAAAGATTACTCTGTTATAAATGATGTTCAGAAATACCTTGGCATTAAACAAGAAAAAGCACTAAGGCCCTCTAGTGGAAGAAGTAAATTAAAACATGTCTCCTTCAATTTTCCTTTACCACAATTACAAGAATCAGATTTCAATTTAATTGATTTAAAATGCAAATGTTAACTAGAAATGTTAGCACACATAAGCAAACTTGAAATTTTAATGTCAAATTCAAAATGTAGAAATTAGTGATCTTAATTACTTTGTAATCACAAAATAACATGTTCTATTTCAAAGTAAGAGTAAACAATGAAGTAATGGCTATAATCCTATTCATGTATTAAATTTTTTTTCTTCAAAATAATATAGCTCATTTAATTAAAAATATCTCCTCTGAAATTTTTGTGGGACAGGACTAATCAAGCAGACAGAGAGGAGAAGGTGAGATGAAAGTAGAGAAATTTTAAATTTAGTAGTAAGATAAACAAATTAATTTCCAATATTAACTATTAATAATCCTGATGTAAATATATATTTTTGAAGGTAACATTGGCTTAAAGCTAGGCAATGCTTTAAGCATATTCATGTGTATTATTAAACTATCAATATAGTCCTGCAAGTTAGATAGGCAGCCTAATGCCTATGGGTAGAAATCAAAATAA
Organism: Galemys pyrenaicus; assembly: GCA_019455555.1. NCBI lineage: Eukaryota > Metazoa > Chordata > Mammalia > Eulipotyphla > Talpidae > Galemys > Galemys pyrenaicus. Next base: position 3,760,296 of record JAGFMF010011780.1, read on the forward strand.
ACTTGAGTGTTTAAGAAACCTGTCCAAGTCAAAAATCAAGCAATAGAATTATTCTTTTTAAATTCCATCAAGGGTCAGTCAGTTCTTTTTAACATCCATCACAAGGTCAGTAAGTACATATTTAAGATTTTCAGAACCACATACAGTCTGCAGATTCCTGGGTTTTGTTTTTTGGTGGTTTTTTTTTTTAATTTAAAAAATGCAAAAACTGTATGTAATCTTGCAAGGGAATTTGCACATAAATTTACATCAAACCTTAGTCTATACCTTCATCTAGATAATAGTCCTCTCTCAGGAGTACTATGTCTTATAAATATTTCTCCTGATTTGTATCATGCCTTTTCTTAAAAGTGTTTAACAAGCAAGAGCTTATAATTTTGATGAAATACAATTTGATTCTTTAGCCTTATTATAAGTCTATTTCTATGTTCTATTTATTCTACTTTGCCAAAATTTTCTTTGATGGCCAAGATTTTCTTTGATGTTTTCTTCAAGAAGTTGTTCTATTCAAAAAAGTTTTAGACTTCCATTGTTACACTTAAGTAACAACTAAACAACTAAGTGACATGAAGTTCAAGTTGTGGTTCATTATCTTTTTTGCATGTGACTATTCTAATACTATCTTAGATTCTTTGTTCACAAAGTTGCCCCAGTTTCTCTAAAACCATAATTGACCATATATGTGTTAATGTATTTTGTGGATTCAATTTTATTCCACTGATCCATGTATGACTAATTTTGCAACAATACAATGGCATCTCTCATTATTGTAGCTTTACAATAAGTTTTTAGTCAGATAGTTTGAATCATCCATCTTGCTCTTTTTCAAAGTTCCTCTAAGTTTACTGCATTTTAGAATAACTCTATCAAATTCAAAAAAACCCTGGTAGGAATTTTATCAATTATCAATGTGAGGAGAATTGACATTTTAACAAATCCTATCCATTATTTATTTGTTTTATTGAGTAATAATGTACCTACGGTAAGATTCACTCGGAATGAGTAAAGTTTACAATTCAGTGATTGCTAGCAAACTTAAAGAAAGCTTTATAATCACCACAATCCAATTTATAGTATTTTGCATTACCCAAAAAGTTCCCTTGTGCTCCCCATGCTCCAATTATAAATCTTCCTGAATCTCTATTTTTAAAATCTCTTTCTCTTAGATACATAAATACTTCTCTGCGTGGTGTTACAATTTACTTCAAACAAATATTTGACTCCTATCCGATTACATTTAATGATATGATTGATGTTTGGCCTTAGTTCATCCATTATTTAATGTCATTTGTTTTTGTGTCATATATGTATATAAATATCATCCAAACCTCTTGACTTCTAGGGAAAAGGGCTAGAAATTGAATCATTTGGCCATGTGGTTAAACTCAATCATGAGTGAGCAATGCAACCCCAGTAAAATCAGTGTCAGTGGAACGTCCTGATTAGTGAACACTGATATGCCAGGAGAGTGATACTCCCCAGTTTCATAGGAAAAGGTACAGAAACTGTATTCAGGACTCTCCTAGACCTTGCCCTGTATCTTCTTTTAACTAAAAATGATTTGCATTCTTTATAATGAAATTAATCACTACATTTCAGCATCTCCTTGAGTTCTATGTGCTATTCTAGTGAGTAACTGAAATCTGACAGAGGAGGGTGTCATAGGGACTCTTGAATTTGTAACCTGCTAGTAGGAAGTGCAGGTGGCCTGCGGACTCCAATCTTACAGCTGGTCCCTAAAGTTAGGGCAGTCTTGTAGGGAATGCACCTTAACTTATACAGTGATGGTAACTCTGGTGTTTAATGTAAGAATATACTACAGTATACCAGGAAGATTACTATATGATGTCTATGGGTCACTGTCATTGTTACCATTGTTGTGCTTTTATTTTTGAGAAAGGACTAAGAAGACTGAAAAACTATGCCACTGTTACTATTTTATTGCCAATTCTTCTTTGGGCTTTAAATTAACCTAGCTCAATGCTGACTTTGCACACAGTTCACAGCTATTAACAAAAGATAATTATCAAGACCACACTCTAAGGTCACTTTTAGTATTGATTAGAACTCACCAACGATTTACTTTATGGGATGTATAACATGCAATCAAAGCTACTAGATGCTGATTGGCAATACTAATGAATACAACTTATGTGGATTAAGAAAGATGAAAGACTTTTGGTTTTTAAGTTACTACATCAGATACTCTGATTTTGTTTTTTTTTTAATAACTGCCACTCCTCCCTAAATCAAAATAAAATGCACAGTGTTTAAAATTTTGCTGCTTCCTTTCAGTGTGATGCATTAAAGTTAAAGGGCATACAACAAGGTAAATAATGTAAGTGATGATATAAGAAATGCTTTCAAAATGTTCTAAGGCTAGAATCCCAAAATAAAAGAGAAATTTTACCTCTGTGATGCGTAGTTGTGATGACGCAGCCATATAATCTGATTCTAACTTGTTCTTTTCAGAGATCACTGTTGTATTTTGAAGGATTAAATCTACTTTTTGGATATGCAAAGAAGTACAAATCTAGGAAAAGAAATCCATAGTTTATTTTACAACTAAGAAAAATACTTTTTTAAAAAAACAAAATTGTGAACCATAAAAATAATTTTTTTCTAATATGGCTAATATTTCAAATAGTTCTTCTAATTGTTACAAGAGAATTTTATAAATACACTCCTGTAAATTTAACTGAGATCTCTAGAATAAGCTAATTTACCTTGAGTTATTCTAATCAACCTATTCACCTAGATGAGAAATATCAAACAAGAGCAAGCTAAAATTATTGATAACAATAATTTCCTGCTAAGATTTTACTATTTGTTTTTTCTTCCTGTTATTAATAAATAGATGCCTTACCTTTACTAGGTTTGTTAATTCAGTTACAAGCTTTGCCTTTTGAACATTTATTTCTTTGATTTTGGTACTTGCTTTTCGCTCTTCCTCTTCGAGGTTGCAGGTATCCTGTTCCATCAGCTTTAAACTGTATAAAATGTGTAATGATATGGAAATCAGAGTTACACATAGAAATCGGAGTTACACACAAGGACTGAGTCCAAATTCTTAGGTCCCCTGATATTTTATAAATCTTAAACAATGTTACTCAGATGTATGAACTCCAATTTTCTAAATTAAACAATCAATTTAAGCACCTACTCAGGATCAAAAAGTATTTGTTGAGATACATTACATGCCTAGCATAGCCTAGGCAACGTAAGAGCTAATGGCATAGGATTTGGAGTGAGGATTAAGATTTGAATTCCCTCTGTAACTAAAGAATAGTACTACTCTTCTGAGACTCATTTTCCTCACTGATAAGTTGGAAATAGTAACAGTAATTCTCCTATAGGACTGTCATGAAGATTTTATTTTTTTATTATTTAAAAAAATATATTATTTATTTATGCATATAAGAGCTGGGGTACAGGCCAGAGTCACAGTAGGTGAGAGGATTCACCAAACAGAGCAGGGAGGAGAACAGGCAGACTGACTGAAACACACTGCAGAGGGCAGCAGCGGGCGAGGCAGGAGAGGTCTGCTATGCCATGTGGGTCCCCTCCCTGGCCAGCAGCAGGGATCAACCTCGTGCTTGCAGAGGCTGTGGTTTGCTTCATAGTGCATTGTCCAACCCACTGCGCCACCAAGGAGGCCCTGTCGTGAAGATTTTATAAGGGAATTGTTCCTGGCCAACAACTTATTGATCAAAAGTAGTTGCTACTACTATTAATACTGTTTATAAACAATTCATGCCCTTAAGAAGTTTTGGGGAAGGTATGGAGTTAAGCTGAAATGGACTGAGGTTATAGAATCTTGAAAAACCTGAAAATCAGTCTTAAGGGAAAAGGAATAGCTAAAAACCCAAAACTTGAATAGCTTTTATCCTACTTCATATATTCCAATTTCTACAAAATATCTAAATACAAAATAAAGCCTATAATTAGTCCAAGAATGGTAACCGCCTGGGTTCTCATAGTAAGCTACAAGTTTTCCTTTTAGAAAAGAATTTTGTTTAGAAATGCATAGAATATGTGACCATGAAGGTCAGCAGATCTAACCCATTTGTAATAGGGAGATTACAACTGAGTGAGACGAATCCACAGATGCCTATTCTATTCTGTGAAAATCAGCATAAACACCTTCCCTAGTTCTCTCTTTCTGAACTGGTAAGACACAAAACAGCTTAAGTTGATTATCTTTCCATCTGTATACCTTCTCTGTCTCCTACCAATTAAAATTCAAAGGACATTACTTTTGGATATTCGTTATAAAGCAGGAGTTCTCAAAGTGTGATTCACATGTCTCTGGTGAATCCCTAAACCACTTCAGATGGTCTGTGAACTCTTTTCATGGTTATTATAAATATCATTTGCTTTTTTCAATGTGCTAATGTTTACACTGATGATGCAGAAGCAAACAATGAGTAAAAATCCTAGTGTTTTTAGACTACATTAAGGCTGTACCACCAAAGTATACAGTCATTAGAATTTTTACTGCCATGTTTTCAAAAATTAAAAAAAATGCCCAGTTCACTTATGAATATCTTTGATGACAGTAAAAATTACTAGTCTTATTCAATCTCAAATATTAGTTATTCAGTGATGAAACAGGAAGCAAACAGTACTTAAAAAACACTTCTGCTCTACCAAAAGATGATGTCTATCTGGTAGTGTCAAGGAAAAGCACGTGTGTGACTGAATGGGAGTTGTACTAGACACTTTTCATGGATTACCATTTTTACAAGCATGACAGATTAACCATGGCTACTCAAACTTGGGTATTTGGAACACTGTTTTTTCTTTCTAAGAGTGAGTAAACTGCAAGAGCAGCCTATTAAAGAAAATAACAAGGCTGTATTTATTACCAATAGTAAAATTTAAGCTTTGAAGTAAAAATTGGAATTTTGGGAAATCTGTAATCACCACTGTAAGTATTCAACTTCCCAGTTTTTAAAGGTTTCTCTGATAGGATTTGAGATCAGTGAGGTTGTTTTCATATTATACAATAAAATTTGTCAACATTTGAAAGAGCTACATAATTTGGTGAACCATTGTTTTTCAAATGTAACAAAATTATCCATGGGAATGGGTAAGGTTTAAAAGTTCCACTTAAAGTGCAATCAATTTTAACCTAAGTGTATACAACTTCACTGATATGATTTCAGATCCTACACTGCAATTAAAGGTTAATCAACCATCACCTAACAAGTTTTGATGTAGCATTAAATTAAAACATAAACAATTATCTAAAAATCTATGAAAATACTCTCATTTCAACTACAGCTGACACGGAATGGGGTGCTGACCAAACCACACAGTGAAAATATCTGTGACTTTTGATTTCCCCAAAACTTAACCTCTATAGCCTACTGTTGACTGGAAGCCTGATAACAAACAATTGATTAACATATACATTGCATGTTACAAGTTACATTTTTGCAATAAAGTTAGAGGAAAAAAAATGAGAAAATACACTTACAATACTATACCATATGCCATACACTTACTGTCTATTTACAAACTATCTCACAAAAAAAAAAAAACTATCTCACAATGAATGAAAGCAAAAGTAGATAGGAAAAAAATTTTTTATCAGAGATTTACAAAGAAATAAAACAATGTCATTCTTCTTGCTAAATACATTTTGTTTAGAAATGTTTCTCATAAATATTTATATTAACATATAATGGGTTTGCTGCTGTCATTTTAAAATGAGCTAATATTTAAAGCATTCTCATTTACTGCATTAGAAATGAAAAGTATTAATAGATATAATCTATAAAAACAAGATATACCCCTGCAGGCTGAAAAATACCTTCCTAGTTTGGAACTAATTTTTTGTTCCAATTGTCTTTTCTTGGTTTTCCTTTCCAGAAGCTCCTTCTTCTTTTGCCTAAGCTCATTGTCTTTGTGTTCCAGATGTTTGTTTGTCTCGCGTAAGTCAATCAATGCTGATTCCACTGCTTGCAATTTTCTATTAATTTCCTAGGGAATATTCACAATTGTTAACAGATTTTAAAAAGTCCCAATAAAAGTACTATAAATCCAGTTAATTTTTTCTAATACTTAAATAAAATACGCAACCTTTAGCTGTTCTTCTAAGTGTCTTCTTTGTTCTAGATCCACAGTGACTGTGAGAAACTGGGCTACTTTTAGGGATGTATTACTGGAAATAACTTTGTTTGAATAAAAAGAAGTTTTCACCACATACTTTTCTTCTGCTGTATAAATTTGTTTTAATCGGGTTTCTTGTATCACCTACAATGTAAAATAAGCATTAGTCCATATCTAATAATAATGCTGTATTTTCAAAAGAATTAAGATTTTTAAAAATACAGTTCAAATATATCACTGAAAGTATCTGACAGTCGAGAAATACAGCTTGTAAATAATAAAACACAGGCAATATATGATGACAAACTTATTTTAGAAAATATTTCTTCTGTTTCTACTTGTGAGGAAAGCAACAAATATAGCTTGGAGTCGAGGAAATCACTTGTAAAAAGAAAAAAAATCTAAGTAGCATTAGCAGAATAAAGAAATTAAAAGTTTATGTACTGATACTAGCAGGAAAATGAAATATTATAATAGGTGGCTATTCATGTATGACATAATGTAAAGTGAAGCTTTAGGAAGAAGAGATGTTAATCAAAACATTTCTACATTCCAGACTACCATGCTAAAGTATAATTTGCCTGAAAAGTAATCTAGAAAATAAGAATTTAAGTGATCATACCATTAATGTTTGTCAAGCAAGGCAGAATAAGGTAAGAGTGTCAGATGTCTCTCTGCATGAGAGACTAGATTCACTTACTTTTTTTTATAGATATTAAGTATTTATTTACTCTAGGTACCTCTATATCATTCGTGTTATAAAGTATTAGTAAGCAGTCACTGTTTTGTGTCATATTAAACATGTAAAATACAAAGATAATTTCTGTGTGGTTAATAAAAACATGACACACTCGATTAATTTTTGATTGACATTAAGTTTCAACAAAACTATGTTTTTGGTACTGACTCAGTACTTTCTTACCCGTTCAATTCTCTCTCTGGTTCTTTCAGTTCCCACAGGGACTTCATGAATATGATACTGACAGCAAAGGTAACTCATGACAGGATCGGGTGCATCAAATAACTCTCGCAAATAAGAGAAAAATCCATATTGTCTGAAAGGAAAAGCACCTATTAAGTTTTTCTTACTATACATTAAAAAAAATCTAATAGTTAACAAGTGGCCAACAAAAAAATAAAACATAAACTGTTCAATGATGGTAGTTTTTGAGAATATATGAAAAAATCAATATTAAGTGATTAATGTATATTTCCTTGTCAGAAAAAGTATATATTTAATATATATAAATATTTTAAAAATATAGTTAAAACTATTAGTCTATTGTTTCGTCCATAGCTTTTAAATTTAGACTGTCTACTTAGAGTTAAGGTATTTACTGAAACTGTTTTATAATTGCAACTTTTATGCAGTCCTCAAAAATTATTTATAGCTCATGAAGTGAGAATTTATTGCTTTATCATTTTCCCAATAATTATTTTATTATCTTCATTGAACATTATTATTACACCAACATGAAATATCATTTTTTTAAGTTTTATTTTTATTGAAGCAAGATTCCTGACCAGTGCACAATGAAGTATTTGGTAAATAAGAGACCTTGCAGAAATTATATATTATCTATCTAATAGTTAAATGGATAGAAGATATTCCTTAGTATCATAATTTCGTTGTACGATGCTTGTTGATCGAGTAGCTCAACCAACATACCAAAAAGCTTTGAAACTGACCAGGCTGTCTGACAAAACTAAGCAGCATTTAATTTCAATTAATAAATTTTACAGCATTAAACATTAGGTAGCTTCTCAAAAACATTCTATGAAGTGGCATTCTGCAGACAATATAGAGTCCATTTCACCTAGATTCACATAGACGAGTCTTATTTGAAAGCTGTATGATAAATAATTGTTACTCCTGAGTTTAATAACACCAATTTGTGGCTTCTTATTCTGAGAAAAAGTTACATCTTCTTACATTTTGTAATGCCAATGAACACATGCTAGCAATTGTTCCATGTGCAATTTTGGCATTAAAGTACCAAGTCTGTCTGATGGTGGCAACAGGTACTATTATTATATTCAAGTAAAGACCTATTTTTAAAAACAACATCATAATTCTTAGTACAGTAGGACCCCCCCTCCCTGCCCCTGGTTCCTGGTTTTGCTTTAGAAGATTTCAGTTACCTATGGTTAATTGCAATGAAAAAAAATTAGGTACAATAAGATACTGAGAGATACATATACCATATTCACATCATTTTTTACTATAGCTATTATTACAGTCGTTTTATTTTTTATTTCTTACTATGCCTAATTTGTAAATTACATATCATAGATAGGTATGTATATATAGGAAAAAAATACATAGGGATTTGGCACTAGTTCAATCATCCACTGGGGCTTGAAACATATTCCTTGAAAAAAAGAGGGAAAGTACTATATACAAAAGTCTAGATACCAAGAACACTTGGGTTTACATTGCTTCTTATTTCAAACTTCAGTAGAGTTCCTTAAAGGGAATAAGAACCTACAAAAAGCTCATTTATGTGACAGAGAAAATTAAATTAGTATGTATTTAAGAGGTGAATGTATTCAATATTCAAAATAATAAATAGGTTAGTTCTAATATTTTCAAGACTTACTTTAGCTCATTCAGAGATCTCGAAGGTGCTTTGTCTGCATATGAATTCTTGGGAGCAATAACAGCATTTACTCTTAATTTTTTATTATCACGCACCTGAATATAAAGAAAATATTTTAATTACTATATACTATCAACCATAATGATTATTAAAGTTATCACATTTCTGTTGGCATTTATGAGATGATCAGAAATTTAAACATTGACTAGATAGTTGATAGTACTCACAAGAAAAAATTTTATTGATAACACTTTAAATGTTTTTATATTGTTATGTGTTCCTTACAATGAATTCACTTATTTCATCATTTTCGATAAAGTCTACAGTTAAGGAAGTAGTAAAAACTAAAGTTGAGAAAACAGAAGGAAGGAACATTTCCCAACTCATTTTAATATATTAACATAATCCTGACACTAAAATTTAACCAAAACACTACAGTATCATGAACAATTATGGGAAAATCTTAACAAAATAGCAGGAGACAGAATGTAGCAATGTATGAGCCATATACATGACAAAATAAGAGTTTATCACAGGAATTTGAGATTGGTGTATATTAAAAATCAACTAATCTAATAACAGTACAAAGTACAAAAGTTATATGAACATTTATGTAGGGAAGACAGACAAAATTCAGTGCCCATTCATGATAAATTCTCAAAAAACTAGAAGAACGAAACTTTATCAGTTGATATCGGGCATCTAGGAAAATGTTCACTAGATAAAGACTGAATGGTGATACTGTGTGCTTTTCCCCTAACATGGGAAACAAGAAGGGATGTCTAATCTTACCACTTTTCTTCAACACTGTCCTGGAGGTACTAGGCAATGTAGTGCACAATAAAGAGGTAAAAGACAGAAAAGGAACAAGTAAAAAGATCTATTTGCAAAGATAAGATTTTCTATGTGGAAAATCCTATATAATCTACAAATTAATTACTAGAATTCAGGAAGTGAACCAGTGCCATATGATAAAAGGTCAGCATAAAAAATCAAGTGAATGTCTACGTGTTTGCAATGAAACAGAAAGTGAATTTTAGAAATCCATTTATAACAGCCAAAACCCAGGAAATATTAAGAACACATTTAACAAAATATGTGCAAGACTTACACACACTAAAAAAGGAAAAACAATGATGAAGTTAAAGGAAGCATGATGGAATGGAAAACTTTCATGGCACAGATAAGTAATCCTGAAACTACTATAACGGCTTGAACAAATGAGTAAATATGTTGATATGGGGATTTAGAGAACTATGTTTTTCACAGAGAAAGATGCAAATATGGAAAGGAAAAAGACCAGAAGGAACCCTACTGTGTTGGGTTGTAAATGGAAGTTACCAGTGAGAACTTATGGTGTGCTTAAGCACTCTTCCGGTCTAAATAAATACAGAAATATGACCAGACTCAGAAACAATGAGATATTTTGGCAGCAAAGAGCACATCTAGTACCCAGATATTGGTTTCTAAAGGAATTAGCATTTTCTTGCAGGAAAGTTGATTTAAAGGCTCAAACAAAGTAAGATCAAAATGGATCTTGTTTTGGCAAAAAGTAAGCAGTACAAAAATAACAAATCAACAGAACATAGGGGGAACATGAAGGTTTCACTTGGTCAAATCATGCACAATGTGAGCACTAAAATAAATGATAGTAATGGGTTGTAATTCATAAAAATAAAATTTTATGAATCTATGATTAAACTAAACAAATAGAAGAGAAAATGCTCTTTCTCATAGTAGAACACAAATAAATATAGGAGTAACTAGAATTAATAATGGTTCTTAAACCTAGGTAGTTCCATGAACATGGTAATTTCATATTCTCAAAGTATCCCTAAGATACAACTGCAAAAAACTAGCAGGTTTGTTATAATGCTTGTTCTAAAGACATTTTTTCCAAGCAATCGCTACTCTACAGAACTATTTAATTACTGTGTGAATTTCACATTTGCTTATGTGCAATTACATATACAGGAAACATGAATGCAGAAAACATGAAAACCACATCCAACTGAATTGAACTGCACAGGAATACACAAAATTTGTGAGCAAATACACACCTCTCAAAAACATCTGCCAGCTACCTCTTTCACCCAACCACATTTGTTTTAACTTTCAATCTTTCACTCACACAATTTATGAACTGAATCTTTCTAATACCTACTCGTATCAGCTAGCTTCAAGTCTTTCAAGAAACAATGTATCATATCTATTTTATCTGTATATTTCTTAATTTAATGTATATAACTGTACCATATTTTCCCCATAGGCTCTGTAAGTTTTAACTGAACAATTTTATATAGCATAGTGGTTTTTACAAATGTATAAATTGGGCTATAGCAAAATGCTTTGAAATGGAGAATAAAACAAATAAAGCAAAATGTAAATACCTAATCTCAGTAAAAGGTATCCAGGAATTTATGATTGTAACTTTTCTGTAGTTTGAATTAAGAATAAGAAATATGGATAAAAAATTAAAAAGTAGAGTTATGGATAAAACTATAAAGCCATGAGTGAATATATCAATCATAATAAAGTTTTTAAAGCCTACTGTTTCAGTGGTTATACTAAATAAAATTGATTTACACAATGAGAATGTATTGTCACTCAGTATCTCTAATCATAGAAAAAAAAACATTGTTGTATGGTGCCAACATATTCTTAACCTCATTATCCCCTTAAAAGAGAGAAAATCATGGGTCTTCCTGATGGTGCAAGGGGTTAAGCACCCCACCATGAAACATCCGTAGCCACTGCAGCATGAGTTCGATCCCTGGCCAGAGAGGGGACCCACATGGCACAACAGACCTCTCCTGCCTTGCCTGCTGCTCCTCTCAGCAGTGTATTTCAGTCAATCTGCCTGTTCTGTTCCCCATTCTGTCTCTGTTGACTTCTCTCACCCCCGCACCTCTGGCCTGCACCCCAGCTCTTGTATGCATAATTAAATAAATCTTAAAAAAAAAGAAAATCACGTTATCGTCTTTCAATAAGCAACAGTTTGAATCTAGAATTTAACAAGGATTTACTGTCAAGAAAATTGTTTGCATTCCAATTTCCTTTTTGAATATTCTGTTTGAATAACAAAGTGACATTACTTAAAAAATATTAAGTAACAGTATAAATAGTATTAGTAGATTGTAGTATGTAGAAATAGCAAAAATGAAAGTCTGCAAATTACTAACTAATGGGGACTGGTATTCCAGTAGATATAATTATGGTTATATACAATAAAATCACAATTTAAAATATAGACACAAAAATTTCTGGACCTACTGATGAGATGAGAAGCTATATGAATCAGTAGTTTATAGCATAAGAAAAAAATAATTAAGGTGAAGTTTTGGAACTTATATCGCAGCATCGATATAAGATTAAAATTCTCAGCCCAGAGGAGGAATGAGTTCTTAGGCAAAGCAATATGCTCAGTTTAGGCTAAATGGTTCATTTGCAAAATAGGAATCACATAGGAATCATACCTGACACTACCATGTCCACAGATTTTTACCCCAACTAACCTACTTCTTCATGAACTCTGAAGCCTGGTCAATAACTCACTGGTTGGTTTAAATAGTTCTTAAATATACAAATGTTCAACCTTTTAGTCTACTTTAAAATTTTATATACCCGAACTTTTATGTCCAGTCAGCTTAGAGTCACATTCCTGGCCAACTCCCAAATCAGAAGGAGGGCAATATGGTAAAAGCAAAAGCAGGTAAAGATTCCTTCCAATACTTTCATACCAGAGAAACAGAGGTCCCCCCACTGAGCTGATTAAGGGCCTATCTACACTTTGACTTAAATCAAATCTAATCTTCAGCAGGCTTTTAAAGTAGCAGCATGTGTAAAAAGAAAAATTTTACTGATATAACAAACCTATAGCTAATAATGTAATAAGATGTATATTCTCCAGATATGTAACTACATAATAAAAACAATAGCTAGTAAGAACTATCTAAATAGTTAAAAAGAACAATTGTTTCAAGTAGATGATCTTCATATTATAATAAGGAACTTAAGATATAAAACATTTTGCTAAACGGCCCACATTAGTAGCAAAGCCAGAATTCAAATCCTAAAAGCCTTTCTGTATCGTCTATGCTCTTAACTACTATGCCATAGCGATTTTTAACTGCCTTAGCTTCTCAGTATTTTCTAGTAAGATGCAGTATTCTCATTCTTTTTTAAAAAAGCTTTATTTTAATACACAATATCATATTGAATTCTCCGAAGAAAAAATTATTTCGCTGCAATACTTTTCCAAAAAAAATGCCTAAATCCATCATTATATTTTTCTCTTAAAACAATGTGACAGAATTACTCTTCATATTAATATCAAGTAGCAATTCAAAAATGTTACAGATGGAATTAAAGTCTGTATTTCCTCTTATAAAACAAATTCAATGCATACTCAAGGCACAGAGGAATGAAAATAGCAAACCTGAGTGATTTTATACAAAAGTCACTGCTGATAAAATTAACACTTTTTAAACTTTACAATTCAATTACAATTCATTAGTAGAAGAAATGAGTCAAAGTATTAAGCTGGTTAAGTACTTGCCTCTTTGAGAAAAACCTCCATATCTTCTTGACTTTCAAATACAAAGGCTCTCAAATCATTTGATGAAATATGATTTTCAATGTATTTGGCATTTTTATTATCTTTCATATTAATCTAAATTAAACAGGAACAGTAAGTTGAATGTCATAAAACCAAAATTAATTACTAGTATATGTAACTTATAAATTTAATGAAAAAGACAAAAAAGAACAAGTAGGTAGGAAAGGGTCAATATTTTAAGACATCTTATGTAGTCTATTATTAGAAACATTTAATATATAGTAAAATAAAAGCTGACTTGAATAGCATCTGACACACAGCAATTTCAATATGACCTAAATAATAAGTTCTTTTTGCCAACTCATTAAAACCATAAAAACAATCTCAGATTATGAATGACCTTAAACATCTGTCCCTAAATTTTAATATTTATTTTCTTAATCTTCAAATTTATACTATACATGTCAATAACTGGTCAGTACAAAAAACAAAAAAACTTCATGAAACTAAGGGGAAAACATCTGTACAAATTAACTAATTACTAGTGCCCTCAGAAGAAACTCAAGACTTGTTGACTATGAGAACATAAGTTTAATGATTTGTTAAAAGAATTAACTAATTAGGCATTGGTTCAATGTTATAAAAGATACTAAGGATCAATATTATAAAAGCTATTAAGATACATCAGGAAAATAAATTGTTTCAGGAAGAATACAATCTATTATTTATTGCAGATGATATGTTCAAAAGCACAGACTAATAAAGCTCCAAAGTAGAGCATCATAAAATGTATCTATGGAATTTTGGAGAAGCTAGATTACCAACAGCAAATGGAAATCAGTCTTCTTGAAAAAATTAAAGCTTTATGAAAGAAAAATTTTTTATATACTCTATATAAACAACGCAGCATACTAGTAAGGATTAGTCAGATATCACTTCAAATCCTATGTGTGACATTGATCAAGTACTAAATCTCTGACAGCTTCATCTGTAAAATGGGTATGGGTATACAGTCTATACCTCGTAAGACTAAATGTGGATTAGAAGAAATATAGTAAAAAAAGTTAACACAGTGCTTGTGACACAAATGTTAGCACTACTTCCTATTATTAATTACAGAGTATCAGTCAGTGTAGAAAAAAATGAGAAAACAGATATACAAGCAAACAACAACAACAAAAAACACATACCATCACCTGGAAATAGAAGCGAAAAACATGAAGTATCGTTTCACAATTCTTTTTTGGTACCAAATTACTTTATTGGAAAGAATGATATAAAATGCAAATGGGTGTGTTACAACTTACAGAAAGGGTAAAGAAATTGTCTTTAATTATTAAAAAAAGAATAGTATGTATAAGCCAGTTTAGGAACTGACTCTCAATATCACTCTCCTCCAGGGAGTACCTATCAGAGATATTCTACAGTGTGAGATCATGGGGTCCTTATCTTGTTTAAGTTGGTTACATGGTTACTCAATTCTTTGATGACTTGCACCTGCTCAGTTAGGCACTAAGTCTCAAGGAAAGCACACATCAGGTTCATTTTTGTTCCTGACCAGTTTGTGCATTTCCAATGGTGAGTGATTCACTTTTTCCAAAGGTAATGCATAGTTTATTGCATTCATGGTCTTATTTCCTGATATCTTAAAGAAAGATTTGATCCATTTGTTAGTTTCATCAGTTTCTTAACAAACTACTTCTCATGAGATTGGTGATGAAAGTATTTGGCAAAGTTCTTCAAAAACCACATCTTCACAAAGTAGTATGACAGGCAGACACAGTAGGCATAGTGCTCCAAGATGATCTGATGATTGATGGCAGTCTATTTCATAATTTTTTAAAAAGAAATCTTTGAAGAAAACTTATTCTGTAACCTGTCTTTTAACTCACTAATGTCATAAATGTCCTATTATATTAACATAATGGTTACAGCTAAATTTTTAATGGCTACACAATATTCCATTTTAAGGACATAGAGGAATTTACAACCAGTCAACATCTACTTTGTTCTTTTACCCCATCATATTGCTATTATAAACACTATTGTGATTCTAGTACAACTAGAAATGAATCTCTGCACAATTCTCCAATTATAGATTGGAGTCATTAAAAATTTCTGAAAAAACAAAGAAAAAAAAACCTGCTAATAAATTAGAGATGATGAAAATTTTAAGAGTACAAACAGCTACTTGTTTATGAGGTAGCATTTCAACTATATCTTGAAGGATTTGGTAAGTGTATGTAGGGACAGAGTGGAAGTAGGTGATAGGAAAAGTGAAGGGTTATTTTAGGAAAAAGTAAAAAAGTAGAGTCTATCTCTTTAACTCACATATTCAACTGTAATTTAAAAATGTAAATATATACCAGCTAGTAATTTGACTTGGGTTATAGGCTATTATTAGGAAATCAAGTGACAAAAGAATGACGAACATAATAACACTTTAACACTATTGAGTTTGGCATTTTAATAAAGTCTGTTGACGATCATACTTGCATTATAACTTATCAGACTAAGAATCACAATATGTTTTTGTATTTTCTTTTAATTCTTAACAGATTAATCAAATAATAATGTCTGCATTCAAAATATATACCCTTCCTGATCTGGCAAAAACAACCTAATAAAACATATCTAAGCAAGAAGAGACTTGAGTATTATGCATACTCATTTTGCTAATATAATGTAAGATGTAAAAGACAAAACAACATAAAGTATAACATAAACATGAGTTACAGAAAATAGGACCTTTGAAGAATGCTCCAAGATTTATAGGGAGTTCTTTTCCAAAGTAAAAAGTCATCTAGCAAAAATAATTTTTAAGTCATTTTTAGCTAGGTTGCAGGTTGATTATTATGCACATGTATCTAGTACATGATTCCAAAGAATGTGTTTTTCACCTTTAATACCATCTGTGACCAAACTTATAATTAAAAATATTTTACATGGAAACATTTCAAGTAAACACATGGTTTCACATACTTCATTAGATAATTTACTAAATATAGTTTGACGTATTCTTCATGACCCATAATGAAGATTAAGAGTTATCAAATGTTTATAAGGTCAATAAGTTCTGGTTTCATTTTCAGAATCCTCAGACTGCTCTGTTGTAGCAGCTGATATTCTTGTCTATCCTTGTTAGGCATCTGATATCGACATATTATTTATAGTAGTTTTCTGCTTGAACAATATTTACTCTGTTGCCTACTACAAAACTAAGAAACTAGATTACCCAGTTAATTTTACAAATGAATCTTGGTCAATAACCTGACAAGCATGAACTTTCTAGAAGTGCACAGGTTTATGTTCATATATGAATTCATCAGAATGCCAGATGCCAGAAAACCAGTGTTTAAAAATGAAAATGAATTCTTAAAACAAAAAACTATAGAGTTGATACACTAATAAACCTAATAGACACTACAGTAAGATGAACAAAATTTCTTACCGTGAGCATTATGGGCTCACAGACTCTTTGTTTAAATTTGTCTCTGTTATTTCTTAGCCACAAAACAGCATCATATGTGTCACGGTATCTCTGTCTCAATTTATCTTCCTTTTGATTCATAAGATTGTCAAAACGTACAATATGGTCACCCACACCTAATATTGGAAAATAAAACAAAGCGTTTTCCCAAAACTTTAATTACTGAAATAACTCATTAATAGTACAAAAGAAAATCTTATATCTAAAAGTTACAAATACCACCTACCATATATCCAAAGACCCACCCCAGGAAAACCTTCTCAAATATCCAACACCTGAGATGAAAGAAATTCTTTAAGCTACTGAAAATAAGTAGGTCACATACAAAAGAATGAGAAAATACTAGATTCCCTATCAGAAGACAATCACAAAAGGTCTTCAAGATTCTGGGAAACAGTATTTTTAACCTAAAATTGCAAATACAAAAAACCCAAGAAAAGGGGGTAATGAAATAAAGGTTTTTCCAGGTGCAAAGAAAATGAAATCCCCAAATGTCTCTACTTATAGACATATTCTAACAAACTAAAGGAATAATGTAAGAAAAAGGAAGACGTGGAATTAGGGAAACACAGAAATTGTGTGAGACAATTCCCAGATGACAGTCATACAGGAAGCTTTGAGATAGTTCAGATGAAAGGAGGAGGATGGAAAGTTCCAGAACTCAAAGAGAATGTCTGGCAGGCTTTCTTTTTCAATTTACGAAAATGCTAAAGCAAATAATAAATCAACTAAAACCTTTTAAAAACTACCAATGACAGGAAAGTAGACCAAAAGGCACTACTTGAGTCATCTATGAACAAGTATTGCTGTAATAACAAACAATACTTAGTATTTTTAGTTTAGCATTAACCTGTAAACAGAACACATAAAACTTTGCATTTAAGGAATTACAATAGGGAGGAGAGTTATATGAGCTGTAATCTAGATCTAAAGTAACAAAGTATCAAAAGATAATGCCTAAAACTAATCAAGTCATAATGAAATAAGAATACGAAGATATATATAAAGATTAGTGAAAAAGTGCTAAAATAATTAAATTTGGTTACTCTTGAGCATGGGTTTGGAGACTGAAAGGGGTTGGCCACTGTTCTAGCTTTTTTTTTTCCTTCACAAAATACATCAAGCAAATGAAAACAAATGAAACAAATGAAAATGGGCTTTTTTAAAAAAAACTGCTCTTTGTCATGTACAACACAGATTATAAGGTCTCCTCTGTCTGAATAATGTCAATGACTTACAGGCTATACAAGCAAGATGAAACTGGAAGTTTCAAGGAACAAAGCTAGAAGAAGGTTATAAAGGTTAGAAGAGTTTAAATTTGATTTGAGAAACAACAATGACTTTGCAAAGCATTTTTAGAGAAAAAAAATCAACTGCTATAATCTGACATTAAGAAGTCAGCCAACAGCAAACTACGTAGCACATGATAAAGGTAATGGAGTAAGTCTACTTCCTCAACAAGAAGAACTGAACATTTAACGACATGGCATCTCAAGGGAAGAGGAAAGTTCATCAAATAACAGATAGGTTTCTACTTTATAAGAATCTTCTCACCCAAAGTTTTCTTAGTAAAACTTACTCTTTTTCTCCTTCTCTAGAGTTTCTCTCTCTCTTCGCTTATCAATTATTTCACCTTCACATAATGCTTTTTCATCTTGAACTCGTCTCAGATCATTTGTAATGGCATCAATCTGGGGTTGAAGATTCTCACAGTTTTCTGTGGTCTTCAGTTCATTCTGCAAATCTTCTATCATTTTGCGGGTATTACTTATTCTCTTCTGTCGATCATGCTCTTCATTTTGTTTTACTGTTAATGCCTGCTGAAGTTCCTCAATCTAGTAAAGCAAAAGTAGGTTAGTACTTGAACCTTTTCCTCTTGTTCTATAAAGCTTTTCTGGTAATTTATCATTAAAATGCAAACAATCCAAAAACAAGAATGTTTTCCTCCCTAAAAGGTATCCTGCCAGGGGCCTCCCTGGTGGCTCAGGGTTAAAGTTTCAGCGCTATCTAGCTGTTGCCAGCCACTAAGACATGAGTTTGATCACCAGCCAGGGAGTTAACCCACATGGTGGACTGTTTTAGTAGATTCGCCTGTCTGCTCCCCATTCTGTCTCTGGTGAATCCTCTCATCCATTACCCCTCTGTCTTACACTACAGTTCTTACATGTATAAATAAAAATAAGTCTTTAAAAAAAAAAAAAAGGTATCCTGCCAGAATTAGATGCATACTTCTACCAGACAATCTTGCAGCAGTGGTTGTCAAAAGCTTCATAGTGCTGAGACTTAACCCCTTGCACCACCAGGGAGGTCCCTCCTACCAGACTATCTATATTCTTATTTGTTCATCAACACACCCCGAGTACCTAAGGCAGTGCTTACTTAGCATACAGTTAGCACTCATTAAATATTTGCTGAATAAACAAAATAATTATAAAGCCAAGCCACAGATTTCTAAATGCATATAGGAAACTAACATACTATACCCATAACAGCAAATTAAAAGTCATGTCATATACGATGCTATCAGTGAATAGTAGAAATGAAGATTAAAACTCTACTAATTGAAAACCAAAACTACTTTCTTTTAACAAATTATTTACTAATAAAACCTCAACTCAATATAATCATCAATCTATGTTTACATTTGTTGACTTATATTCAGGGTAGATTACTGAAAAACAACCCAGGTTAAGTAAGTTGCTGATGGAATTTTTATCAAAACCATACATCCATAGTCTACTTAAAACAGAACTAAGTGTTTCTTTAACATGCACATTATGCATAAACAAATACACACTTATATACCCAATTTACTTTTTATAAAAATACAATTTTGTATTATTAGTAAGGTTAACATAGTACCTAATTCACTAATGTTCTTACAACTCACATTTACTCCCTTCCCCTCACCATTATAACAAAACCCAACATACTCATTATAGAAAGTACAGAAAGCACAGAAACTTTTAACAAAAAATACCTAAAATCTTATTAATGTCCTTAAACATTTACATTTTATTGCCTACCTACCTATCCATAGTAGTTATGTTTTATTAGATGGCATCACTAAATATAGAGTAATTTCTTATTATCCCCATGTCCCTGAAAAATACATTTTTTAATACCCGTAGAATATCCTGTTAAATGGATATACCCCACTTAATCCTATTCCCTATTGTTGGAAGTTTGAGTTCTCATCAATTTTTCCTTTCTAAAAATGTAGCTTTAATACAGTTAAGATACTGAAATGAACCCATGCCAAAATTTCCTCTCCTTTAGCCGTGCACAATGAGAAAAAAATATTTCAAAGAATTACGATACATATCTATTATTGAAAATTAACAATGTTCAATGGGCATTTTAAAAAAAAGCTACATAGGAGTCCTCATTCACTGCTGCTGGGAATGTAGAATAACCAAGCCTCTAAGGAAAACAGTAAAAAAGTTTCTCAAACATTAAAAATATACCTATCATATGATCTTGATACTCCAGAAAAATATAAGAAAAATATAAGAACATAAATTTAAAGGGTTATACTTATTCCATTACAACATCATTTACAATAACCAAGCTAAGAAAACAACCTAAATGCCTCACAATGAAGAGGATAAATAAGATTTGGTATATACACAATGGGATATTACTTAGCTGTTTAAAAAAAAAAGATGAAATCTTGCCAATTATGATACAATGATGGAAATGAACTATGCTAAGTAAAATAAGTCAGAAGAAGAAAGACAAATACTAGATGATTTCATTCAAATATGGAATATAAAGAAATAAAGCAAAAGAACAGACAAAATCAAACCAAAACAAATCCTTGAAATCTGAAGGGAGGTTGCCAGAAGGAGAGGATGAAGGTGAGGAACAAAGAAAAGGGAGGGGAAACCAGTGGACTATGACGGAGCATTATAAATACTGTGGTGGGTAGGTAGAGTATGGTAACATATGCGAAGATGTATGACCCTATACTCCTAAAACACAGTGTTGTAAATCAACATCACCTCAAAGTAATTTAATAAATTTAAAATTACTTTTCAATAATTTCATAAATAACTTAAAAATAAATTTAAAATAATTCAACAAAAATCTTTTAAAAAATTATAATTGAATAAAAAATTTTTCAAGTCTACAGAAGATATCCAGCAAGAAAAAAACCACAAAAATTCCTACCTCCTCAAAAGAGGGATCCCCCCAAAGTGTGGTCTATAAAGTCACATGATCATATAAACAGCATAAACACAGATAGTAAAAATGTATCATTTAAATAAATGACAAAATGTCTGATGATACCAACATAAGAGAAAAAGAAGAAATAAAAGCTTGCTAAGACTTTTATCTTAAGTAGAATAAAACTTTCTAAAAAGCGTGTTATTTAAACTTTAAGAGCAATCAGTAGAATAGACTTAGAATATGTAACTTTCAACCTACAAGGAAAAAAAAAGGAACAAGAAAACTGTGATGAGCAAAACCAGAAAGAAACAGGAGCAGGAAGAAATGAAAGAAAAGCAAAGTATAAAACGTAATGATAAATGTGAACTGATTAAATTCTACCAATGGGAAAAATGAAATAATTTTCAAACTAAAACCCAGTATATATTATTTATAACAGATAAAATAAAAGATGGTGCACAAAGAACAAAACAATAAACATTCAACATTTAGGATGTAAAAATCAATAAAATAAGATAAAATAGACAAATCTAACCCATAGCAGAAGGTATTAACACTCTAAAAATGGATAAAACTATAAAACATCTGTGTGATACAAACAAAAGTAGTACAAGTATAAACTATTTATATGTAAGATACCAGTAAATATATATGTTTAAAAAATAAGTAGAGTAGGTCTATTCTGTTATTTCTGTATCTCCACACCTAAAGACTGAATACATACTCTTTCTGAATATTTGTATATTTTTTATAAAATCAAATGTAAATCCAAAGAATATATCAAGTTCCAAAATAGTCATAAAAACCATTTGTATTAGCCATAAAGAAATATAATTCAAATTCCGTATTTAGAAAGCTTAAAAATTCCACAGTCATAGAAATTAAAACAAGTTAATAAAACCTCAAAATAAAAATAAAAGTCTTAAACTGAAACATTAAAAGTACATTAACAATGAAAGTAGGGGCCTCCCTGGTGGCTCAGCAGGTTAAGCAACGCACTATGAAGCAAACTGCAGCTACTGCAGCACGAGTTTGATCCCTGCTCCTGCCAGGGAGGGGACCCGCATGGCGTAGCAGACTTCTGCCTCGCTTGCTGCTCCCCTCAGCAGTATGTTTCAGTCAGTCTGCCTGTTCTGCTCCCCACTCTGTCTGGTGAATCCTCTCACCTCCCACGACTCTGGCCTGTACACCAGCTCTTGTAAGCATAAATAAATAAATCTTAAAAAACAAAACAAAAAAAGTATATGTGATTTTCAGTCAAATAAAAATCAGAAACTTTTATATATTGAATTTAAGAGAAATTATGAATGTAGTAAGGGGAAAAAATTTTGGTCCAATGAATACTTTATTGTTTCAGAGGCCAGCATTATACTGTAAGTCCATGAATGATAGAAGAAAATAAAATTTTAGGTATAAAAGACACAAAATGTCAAGTGTAAAAGATACAAATCCCAGGTAGTAATATTTTCTAACCAAGTTCAATAATGTATTAAAATACCAAGATTTATGACAGAAATGTAAGATAAACTCAATATTAGACAACCTATCCACCTGGTTGGTATTACTTGGGGTTTTAAAATTTCATCTTTATGACTTTTCCCTCATAAACTCTACCTAAATAATAAATGAAGTAAAAAAAGGATTCAGTACCACAAGATTAAGAATGAGTGAGGTGACAAAAGCAAATGGAGTTTTAATAAATATTCCAAAGATGAAAGTACAGCAACAACTAATTTAGCAGCCTACTATAGGGACCCCAGTGTAAGGGTAAGTAAAATAAAAAGGGACAAGAGCTGACCCTTCTTGAAAAAAAAATCCTATAGACTCTCAGAACTAGACATATAAAAGACATCACACAGAACATATAAAAGACATCACACAGAACAAAAAAGCCTTCTTCCCACTTCCAACTTCCATGCCTTCCTCCTCTCCCCCAAATCGTATCTTGGGCACATAACACTGGCAATTAAACTTCTGCCATGGTATCATAATGCTTATCGGTAGTTTTGAGCAATTTTTCTTGTTTATCCTCTGTGCAACTGCTATACTTCCAAATTAGTCTCCCTCATATATTCAGATATAGAGAATTAGAAGGAACTTAGACAATTTCCAAACAAGAATGTGTATCATACCCAACCTGACTGCTAAAGTTAGGGCAAATGAGCATAATAAAAATATCAATATGAAGGCCTCCCTCATGGCACAATGGGTTAAGCAATGCACTATGAAGCAAGCCACTGCAGCACGAGTCTGATCCCTGCTACCGGCCAGGGAGGGGACCCACATGGCATAGCAGACCTCTCCTGCCTTGCCCGCTGCTGCCCTCAGCAGTGTGTTTCAGTCAGTCTGCCTGTTCTGTGCCCCACTCTGTGTTTGGTGAATCCTCTCACCTACTGTGACTCTGGCCTGTACCCCAGCTCTTATATGCATAAATAAATAAGGCTTCAAAAAAATATATCAATATGAAATCTTACATGTTTGTCTTTTCTTTCTATAACATCTTGCTTTTGTTTGCATTTTTGAGATGTCTCTTTAATATCTGTTGCCTGTAAGATTAAACCAAAAGGGGACAAGTTAAAATTCAAGGGACAATTAAAAATCCAAGCTAGTCAATTGTGTAGCCATGCCCACCCAAATACTAAGTTACTATGCAAGTGTACCTACCCATAATTATTTTCCATGATTTCTTTCAAATCAAATTCTTAACTACCACTCAAAATACCAAGAGTCACTGCAAACCTACAATCTTCCAACTAATATCAAAACAATCTGAACGATATGTATCCTACATATATTTACCTTTTCACATTTCTTTACTATACCATTTCATCTGATCCTACAAAAAAAAAAACAATTCTGTAGTACAGTAGGTTCCTGTTTAAGCTAGTTCCAAAATAATCTAACCCTAAAGTCTCCCTAAAGGTTAAAAGCCATGACCACAAAACTTTCAAGTTACATTTTCAAAATATTGGGAATATTCTATATGCCCCTACACTATTTATTCTTAAAAAATCAGGTTTTATGTATCATCCCCTCCCAAAAGTGTATATAATTACAAAGTAGATGTAATAAATTCACAAAGAATTTCAATGTTTTGAAGAATACCACTCAGAATCCTCTTGAAATTAAAATGACCACACTTTATATTTCTCTTTTTATATCTCAGAATTTCTATAAAGTAGCAACCTTCTAGCAGTGACAATTAGAAACTGAAAAAATCCAATGGTGGTAGAATTCTTAAAGAACTTAAGAAACCAAAACTATAAGCAATTCTAAAAGTATATTAAAATACCCACAACATATTTTTGCATTTACTTAAAAAAATCAGAAAATCCAAAATTGAGGCAGAAATGTACCTTCTCTTTGATTCGAGCCTCCAAATTGTGACGCTGCCTTTCAATTTCTTCAATTCTACGTGTCATAGGAATCTGCCCTTCTTTAAGTTTTCTGACCTCTTCCTTCACTTGGTCACGAGCTAGTTTTACTTCTTCATATTCCTGACGAACATTTTCATACTCCTTGCAATTAAGAAAAATTGAAGTTCATGCACCGCTAGGTTAAACTAACATATATAGACAATTAAAATCGAGGTTCAAGTATTACCAAATTTACTAAAAGGTTGTTCTGATATACCTTCTGCAGGCTTATTAATATAAATTTTGCTCTGTGAAACAATAGTTCAGAAATAGTAAAAACAAACGTAATTATTTACTAAAAGTACTGATACTCACTGAGCTCTGGCACTAGACTGGATTCTATGAATTCTACCCCTTTCTTGTTACTGAAATTTGTGAATAGCTACTAAAAATAAGTTTTTTGTAGTGTCTCAATAAAGAAGGGACATAATATATATAATATATATTTATATAATTATATATTATATATATATATAAAAGCAAAGTAAAATTCCTTTGCAAAGTAAAAATGAGAAGAAAACACAAGAATAATGGGTAAAAAGGGAAACAAAGAAAAGCATGCTGGTAAATATGACACCTATCCATGTCACAGGAACATATAAATTTTTGCTAAAAAATAGAGCATTATATAATAAGAATGAACAGGTTGAGAAAAGGAAAGGATAAAAAAAAAAAAAGAATGAACAGGGGCCTCCCTGGTGGCTAGATCAAGTCTCAGCCTTATAGCACTAAGGCTTGACTTCCATCCCTGGCCAGGGAGCTAACCCACATGGTCCACTGACTCCCCTTCGCCTTTAATTTTAGTAAATCTGTCTGTTCTGTTCCCCATTCTGTCTCTGGTGAATCCTTTCACCTCTCTGTCTCCCCCACCCCCACCCCGGACCTTTGGTATACACCGCAGTTCTTCTACACACACACACACACACACACACACACACACACACACACACACAAAGAAGAGAGATAAAAAATCTCAGAAAAGAAGAAATCAGAAGAGGGCTAAGAACCACAAAGGGGACCTCCCTGGTGGCACAAGGGTTTAAGCACCACATTATCAAGCTATCCACAGTCACTCATGTAGCATGAGTTCAATACCCGGCCTGGAAGCTGACCCACATGGCACAGCAGAGTTCTTCCATCTCGTCCACTGTTCCCCTCAGCAGTGTATTTCAGTAGATCTGCCTGTTTTTGCTCCCCACTCTGTCTCTGGTGAATCCTCATCCACCTGCACCTCTGGCCTGTATCCCAGTTCTTGTATGCATAAGTAACTAAAAATAAGTCTTTAAAAAAAAACCGCTACAAAGATAGCCACAAATTTTTGAAATCTAATTATTTTTATTCTAATCTTACAACAAACACAACAAAACTTTCTTATTTTGTTATACACACTGTAAAGTAAGGCTTTACAGTACTGGGTACGGTATAGTACTCAATACAGTAGACTTAGTAAACTTATAATGAAGCATTTGAATAAAAAATTACAATTACTATCCTTAACCTATATTTGTAGTTGATAGTGATACTACGGTATGCACTCCAAGTGAATTCTCAGTGACCCAAGAAGATGCAAAGATTTAATTTTTATATGTATACACATTTAATCATTAACATTTTACAAAACAAAACTTTATGTTGAGGACTCAAATCTAGAAGAATTAACAGCATAGAATCAATTGTTTGCTACACAGTATTAATTCAGCACACAGCTACACAACAACACAGAGGAGGTAAGTTTTATTATGTATGATACATAAAGCAAAATTGAAAGAAAAAAAAGCACCTAATTTCAAATCATAATAATTAGGGATTTCTTTACAACTTTTCTGTTAAAGAATTACTATTGTGCCTCTAATTAAGACTTACCACCCATGGCCTTTTTGCTTCAAGCATCTCAATCAAATCTAAATGCCGCTTACGTTCATAGAACCTCTCCACGTCTTGTTTATATCTTTCATTCCTCTGAATCATTTTCTCTAGATACTCAGTTTTCTCTTTGCATGAGGTCTAGAAAATAAGTATTTTTTCAACAATGAGTTTAACTGAAAAAAGACAATATGTCAAATCTCTTAATAAAAAATGTACAATATTAGCATAATTTCACAATAAAGAATTCCACAAGCATTCTTAAAAACTTCTCATACCTGACTTCTGCACTAGGTTCTACAATCTGTTAGTGATGTGACTACAATGAAGCCCGATAAAACTATGAGCCTGGATTCATCTTCCTACAAAGAAAGAAACCTGCCTCATTCACCTAAGGAGAGAAGCGATTCACTTAAGATAGGTAAAAATTCAACAAGAGCCATAGAGTCATAACAAATGAAAAATAGTATTATATTTATTAATTATTAACATCTATCACTTAAGGACTTAAAAAATGAGATAAAATTTGGTATATATATTGCAAATTAACAGTACTCAGAAATAAGTAGAACATGAGCTTGTTTCTTTCAGAGGTTTGAAGGTAGGTTAGGTGTTTCAGAGGGGAGGATTAGAATGATGTGGGGAAGGGTAAACTGATGGGAGTATATGAAGCAGGGAAAAAAATTATATAAAGCTGGTCCTGCCCTTCACTCTAAATGAGTATAATAATAAAAATATCAGTAAAAAATTAAAACACAAATTATCAAGTATACCAGTTACAGTTTAAGAGAAAGCATTAATTTACAAGATTACTCACTGAATTTTTTTTCTGTATTTATTTTAGTTGCTGGAAACTGGAAAATGATTCATTAAATAAAACCTTTTCGACTGGCATATTATAAAAGGACACTTTATGTTTCAGGAGCACAATTTCACACTTACACAAATGTATACACTACATATTTATTAAGTGAAAACTAAAATTCAGCATTGCAACTGAATATATTGTACTCCTACAAAGTCTTCTTCACAATATTGAAGAAACATGAGAATTCAACAGAAGTGCAATATTAAAAGGTACATGGTATCTGCAATAGTACCCAAAGCCTTACACAGTGACTGACACATGGTAGATATTTAATAACTACTGAATGAAATAATAATAATGTTATCTTCCCCCAAAAATAATACTAACATTGACTCCTTAGAAATTCAACTAATAACATGTATTATGCCCATCCATTATTTGAAATTCTTTTGTGTTTTGTGTTAAATATGGACATCTCCCCAATAATATTTTTAAGCTAGATCTCATTTATCTTCTACCTTAAGAACTGTATAAGCTAATTTTAAATATTTTAGACACCAGTAGTAAACTAGTTGGCTCAGAGTAGAGGGACTCTCGTTAATGCTCAAAATAGTATAAATTTTGAGCATTAACTAGAGAAAGTAAGCATTACATTCAATATGAATGCAATCCTTAACAACACAAATTGAACCTTTTTTCCCCAAGAAAAAAAGCTAGTTCAAAAAAGGTCTCATTCTATAAAGATTTACCATTTCCAAATCACAGTGAAAGAAACTTACCAATTTTATTTTCTATATGTGCTCTAAGATACCCTACTGAAAACTGGTATCTGACACCACAGAATGACATTTGTTGGATGTAATGTTATGACATTACTGAGGGTAACTGTTATAGACATATTAAACTCTGAGCATTAAATGGTTATATTCTAATTATTTTTTATAGCATGTTGTTCCATAGAGAATAGCAATTGGAAATTTATTTCAATGTTCAAAGATAAAGAGATTAACCATTCTTTTGTTATTTTCTGTAGATAAATCCTTTTTTCATACTGAAATCTGATAGCACTTTGACAAGCTACTCTATGAGAGGATGTTAAAGGCCATCACTATATAGCATACAGCTACCAGGACTCCTGCTCACCAGTTCAGAACTTCCAAAATAGACCCAACAATTCAGTTTTATCTCTGTCAGGAAGCTGGGTGCCAAGGATTGGATATAAGTACAGGTACATATAAGCAACAAGATTACAGTTAATAAACTCTGAAAATTGAAAATGGTAGACATAAAGGGCCTTTGTCACTTACTTTGTTACCAATCCTTGTAAGAAAAAAAAAAAAACAACACAAAACAAATATAATAATCCACTCAATGAACCAAAACAACTCTTCATTTTCTCACAATATAAGACACAGCAATCAATGGGACAATAAAAATGGACTGTCTTTTTAATTACCTCCAGTTGTTTTTCTTTCTCCCTGAAGTTTTTGAGTTCACAGTGATATTTGTGCATTTCTGGAGGACCAATAGACTTCTCAGTAGCCTCAAGGAGTTCAATTTTACTGAGTTTAGCAAATTCTCCAACTTTATCCTAAAGATTAAAACAAGTATCAGCAATTATTATCACTTAATATCAAGACAGATTTCACTCAACTATTACACTTATCAAGATGAAACTAATTTAAAAGGAAAAAACTTTATTTTGAGATGCAAGTCTTAATATAAACCATATCCTCCCATCTATTATTCTTTAAAATAGAGATAAATTAGGGTGTAAAACTGTTATCTTCTTGAGAACCTTTGAAATATTTTCTATGTTAATATTTCCAGGTTGAAATGTTTACATACATAAATTGGGAATAAAAGAAAACAATAGTTCCATAATCTGAATGATCATTATAGCATATCAGTTGTAATGTTAGAAGTTTAGGGGAAAAAAAGGCAATTTAAATATCTACTTCTGAAGATAGTATAACATCAGCTGATAAATGCAAGAAACTTTTAAATTGAAAATTTTTAAAAATTTGGACTTATGTAATCAAATCACTATTGTTTCTGAAGAAAAAACTGAACTTAACCCAGTCACTAGACAACATTCAAAATAAATTAGCCTTTAACATGCATTACCAGGATGTTTTATTTTACTATTAACAAACTTAAAACAAATTTTAGAAAACACACCTATAGAATTAAGAGTTTTGGTATATCTAGTATTTTATACAAATACATTAAGAGTTGCTCATTAGCAAAATTTTAAGAACTGAGAAATGGAAGCACATAGCTATCTTACTCTACTTAAAAATAATACTTGATTTCCTTCACACTTCACAGTTAAGCCTTTTTATTAACTGAAAATTTTCAAATTACTGTAAATTAGTAAGAGTGTCTTATTAAGAGTATTAAGAGTGCCAAGCTCATTTAAACACTAGTCATTACAGTACCACTGGGAATTTACATTCTTACAAAATGTAAAGAGAAAACATTATACACACAATTTCCCATCTTTACATTTAATTCTCTCATACCTGAGGTAGAAACTGGCAAAGATTGCCCACTTGGATATTTAAGGCTGCAACTTGCTCTTCTACTATTTTCTGAGTTGTAGATTTTTTGTTGATGAACCAAAAAGACTGATTTTTTGACACATCAATCTCACGGGTGATTACAAGATTTCCAGAAGTTCTGAATCTAGTGAAAAATAATTTTAAAATCTTTACATTCAAAATAGATACGTTATTTTGGAAATAAATTTTGAAAATGTTCTTGTACCAAGGGTTGCCAGATAACATAATATTTTTTATTTTTTCTAACATTATGACCCCTCAAAAGAAGAAAATCTTGACATTAGTAGCAATACATAATTGATCACATGGAAGCCACTACATAACATTCAAATTATTTAAATTGCAACAATAAAACTAAACAAATGCCAGTACCAATTCCCAAGTATTGCCAAATGATTTGTATTTTGGGTTATAATCATTATGCTAGTCTCCACTCCACATACTTTTACTATAAATCAAAAGGGGTTGGCAGTAAAATATATAACAGTTCAAAACTGCAACTCCTTGCATTTGGAAAATGTATGAACAAGTATTTCCAGAAATCAAATCTAGTCTGGCTACATCACATGCCTAGATAGTAACATTAACAAATAGAGAATCTGAAAAGACATTTACATGTTTCTTGCTTTTAGAAGAACTACTCCACACTTCCCATTTATTCACCCATCTTCTTCATTGGGAATCAGCAGCAGTGGTAGAAAGATAAATTATTGATATCCAATGACAATGATAAATTGTAAATGATGTGTGTGTGTGTGCGCATGTGTTTGTGCAGAGTCATCAGAATACTTTTAACAGGACTTTTAAAAAAGTAGTTCTAAATTTTCATTTCCAGCAGAACGACTAACAACATATCCTTATTGATCCTCTTGCTGAAATGACTAAAAGTAATAGAAAAAATATAGTATCTTCTGCACTTATGAGTAAGCATGAAAGAAAGGAATTCTGGTCAAAATCCCAGTGCAAATTAGAACCCAGAGATGGAATACTGAAATTGGCTTTCACCTTGAGAGCATTTTGTTCAACCATGTAACACTTTACATTCATTTTTATGGTTTCTGGAGAGAAGTATTACAAACAAAATAGAGCTAACCCAAAGTGCTGTATCCTCAGTGTCAGGGCACACTAGAAAAACCTTAACACTAAAGCACTAAGGACAGGAATATAAACTGTCTGTTTCAAACGATGGATAATTGTGAAACAAATCTCCACTGAGAGTTGCTAACCACAAGGACATCCCATATAGGTTTATATCTTGAAGTTACATGACATACCTCAGGAGATTAAAAAATCTGCAACCTGAGAATTCCATATACTGTTATCCTGGATTGAAAGTATCCAATGCTCTCTGACAAAAAGGAGTAAAAATTTCCTCTGTAGGGATCTACCTTTACTTTCAAAGAATTATCACAGATAAAGTTCAAAAACAAAGGAGTCTCTTA
Organism: Galemys pyrenaicus; assembly: GCA_019455555.1. Taxonomy (NCBI): domain Eukaryota; kingdom Metazoa; phylum Chordata; class Mammalia; order Eulipotyphla; family Talpidae; genus Galemys; species Galemys pyrenaicus. The sequence goes on from JAGFMF010011780.1 coordinate 3,791,327, forward strand.
CTAGAAACACGTACATACAAGAAAACAAAGCAATAACAATAACAACAAATAGTAAACAACAACCCAGTCTAAAAAAGATCCAAAGAGAAATGAAGATAGAATTCTATAGACATAAAAATATGACAAATCTGAAAGACGTTATGAGACATGAGACAATGAAATAGTTATGACCGAAAGTCTAACATCTGTCTTATAAAAGTTCTAGAAGGGAGACATAGAATGAGTTAGTGCTAATATGTGAAGAGAAAACAATTAAGATTTTTCCAAAACTGAAAGACATCAGACCATAGATACAAGGTCATTAAATCCAGGCAAAATAAATAAAAAATAAGCCCATTTAAATGTTATGTGAAACTCTAAAACACTAAAAACAAAGCAACAATTTCAAAAACCTCTTCAAAAAGAAGATAAACTAGATTCATATCAGAAAACAATAGAATTATACTTTATGCAGGGGAAAAATAAACAAAATAAAACCACTTGTTAATGTAGAAGCTTATCTACATTTTCAAGATTTACAGGGAAAAAAAAAGATAATTTTCAGATGAAAACTTGAGTATTCTACTAGAAGAACCTTTTATTTATTTTTTTTAAAGATTTATTTATTTATGTATACAAACACTGGGGTACAGGCCAGAGGTGTGGGGGGTGAGAGGATTCACCACAGAGAGTGGGGAGCAGAACAGGTAGAATGACTGAAGTACACTGCTGAGGGGAGCAGCGGGCGAGGCAGGAGAGGTCTGCAGCGCCATGTGGGTCCCCTCCCTGTCCGGCAGCAGGGATCGAACTCATGCTGCAGTGGCTGTGGTCTGCTTCATAGTGCGTTGCTTAACCCACTGCGCCACCAGGGAGGCCAGAAGAACCTTTTATTTTTTTATTATTTTTTTTAAAGATTTATTTATTTATGCATACAAGCACTGGGGTACAGGCCAGAGGTGTGGGGGGTGAGAGGATTCACCACAGAGAGTGGGGAGCA
>JAGFMF010011780.1:3792328-3826699 GCA_019455555.1 Galemys pyrenaicus
TGCTGAGGGGAGCAGCGGGCACAGCAGGAGAGGTCTGCCACGCCATGTGGGTCCCCTCCCTGACCGGCAGCAGGGATCGAACTCGTGCTGCAGTGGCTGCAGTTTGCTCCACAGTGCGTTGCCCAACCCACTGCGCCACCAGGGAAGCCCAGAAGAACCTTTTAAACGAAACCCCAAAGAATGTCTCCAAAGAATGTCTCGGCACAAAGAAATCAAAAAAGGAATGAAAAACAATATTAAAAAAGTAACAAAATATAAATACAATAATACAATAGCTACTATGTCTTAGTTTAGAAAACAAGAATTAAAATAGTGTATGTTTCAGAGAACTTTTTAAAATTAAGGTAGTACAAGAACCTTATACAGTGAAACTATAAAGAAATTTAATTTCTAGATTCTAAAGCATTTGTTAAAATTCCAATAACCATTAAAACAAAAAGGCATATTTTCCAAGGTAGTAAACAAAAAACCCAAATGAAAGCTGAAAGCAAAAAAAATAATAATAATAATAAATAATGCTGAAAAGTGGGACAAATGGAAAACCCAAAATAAGGCTATAGAAATAACTCCAAGCTCATAATTATAATAAATGTAATTGAATTATATCTATTATTTAAAAGCATATATAAGACATAAAAATATATCTAGAAAGAGTGAAGAGTGAATAGGAAGGGAAAGAGGTAAGGGGATATGAAGAAGGTGGTGGTGGGGGGAGAAGACAACAAAAAGCATTCAGCTATACCCATTTTAATGAGAGAGAAAAGATAAAAAGTCAGGAAAATACTGTGGAAGAGAGGCTTATGAGTGCTTTAAGGGTGGGTGTGGTATGACATACATACATCTTGAGGTGGTGTGAAACTAACTCCCTAAATCATATACAGTGTTGCAAACTGATGTTATCTCAACATAGAAACTAAGTTAGTTGCTAAGGACATTAATGGCAAATGAAAAATTTTCTAAGGTAAAAAGCATCACAAATCATGACAAAAAGTTCCATTCACTAGGAATATAGAATACGAATTTTAGGTACAATTAATAGTGTCTTAAAATTTACATAAAAGCAAAACTGACAGGACGAAGGACTTGACCAATGTACACTGAGAGGCAATGTAATGCCCTTTTTTTCCCCTAATTAATTAAGGATTGGAACTGACAATTGAAATCAGCAAAAAATATAGAATATATTTAGCACTATAATAAGCTTAAACCAATGGATTAATAAGAACATTATCTAAATCAAATGTTATTTCAATGAAATAAGGACAATTATGAAATCTCACTATCAAAATAAGCCTGAACAAATTTTAAAGAATTGCTAACATATTTTATATATATACATCCCCATACACATACCCACACTACTATCAAAATGGAAATCAAAACTGAAATATAACAAATCAGTACAATAGAATTTGAAGTCACTTTTTAAAAAAAGATTTATTTATTTAAGATTTATTTATTTATGCATAAAAGAACTGGGGTACAGGCCAGCACTGCAGGGGGTGAGAGAGTCACCAGAGAATGAGTGGAGAGCAGAACAGGCAGATGTACTGAAATACACTGCTGAGGGGGGCAGCGGCCAAGACAGGAGAGGTCTGCTGCAGCATGTGCGTCACCTCCCTGTCAGAGATTGAACTCATGCTGCAGTGGTTGCCAGTAGCTTAACAGTGCTGAGACCTAACGCCTTGTGTCATCAGGGAGGCCCTGAAGGCACTTGTAATTAAGGACTTTTAAAGAGAATCAAGACTCAAAAATCAAAATTAACAGACAACTATAAATCTGAGACATTTCCCAAAGGAGGAGGAGGGAGAAGGAACAAAATGGGTGAGAAAAGCACAAAGGATTATGGTGATGGGACACGGGTGAATTGGTGATGGGAATTTTATGGGAACTACAACTGAGAGGAGAAAGTATACATGGTACAAAATTAAAAATGATGTAAAAAAAATATATATATATATAAAATAGGAATATACTATATACCAAAATTTGAGAGATGGAGTCAAATTAAGACTGAGGGAAATTTTTACAACTGTCTATATTACGGCAAACAAAAGACAAAAATTAGTACTAAAATTAGGAAAATTGTTTTAAATAATCAAGAGTTTAAAGAATCAGTGGTTAAAAAAACAATTCAAGTTAGTTTACTGAAAAAGACTAATACTGACAAATGAATTTAAAATCAAGAAAAAGAACATAAATGAAAAGGGAATACAACTACAGAAAACATTTAAATTTAATGACATAACACAATGACTCATGTGTGGTAAGCTTACATAATAGGACATAACGGCCAAATAAAGCAAGAAAAATGGAAAAATGTAAAGTAAAAATTACAATGATTCATGAAAAGAAAAACTAAATAATCCCAACTCCATCAAATAAACTTAATCAACAGTTAAAAAAAAATCAAAGCACTAGGCCCAAATAATTTTACCAATAAACTTACATATTCAACAAATATCTTTCACAAACAAAATGCTGGTATATGAGCAAATCTAGCATCTCATAAAAGAAATGATGGCTGTACTACATTTATTCTTAAGATTGCAAAATTGGGCCTCCTTGGTGGCTCAAGGGGTTATGCACTGCACTATGAAGCATCCGCAGCCACTGCAGCACAGTTCCATTCCTAGCCAGGGAGGGGACCCACATGGCGCAGCGGACCTCTCCTGCCTGGCCCACTGCTACCCTCAGCAGTGTATTTCAGTCAGTCTGCCTGTTCTGTTCCCCCGCTCTGTCTCTGGTGAATCCTCTCACCCCCACCCCCACCTCTGGCCTGTACTCCAGTTCTTGTATTCATAAATAAATATATCTTAAAAAAGAAAAAAAGAATGCAAAATTGGGTAGACATTAGGAAATTAACTGAGTTCATTAAAATATGATCAATTTGACAGATGCTAATAACACAGTATTAGCTATCTGTTAGAAATACTACTTGCTCTTCATAATTAAAAGCATTCCAAATCAGGAATCTATATCAGGAACAGAAGGGAATATCCCAAACAAGTAAATGGTATTTCCAAAGCCCTACAACAAATACTTCATTTCACCCCAGTCACACTGGCATCCTTCTGTTCCTGAGAAACAAACTCACTTCCATTTATATCTTTTGCACAAACTATTCTTTCTGCCCTTGGGATACAGTATTCCCAGTTTTTTGGGTTTTTTTTTAATGACTGGCTCCATAATTAATCAAACAATTCTCAGTTCAGAGATAGTCTCAGACAGGTCTTTCCGGAACAGCCACTGAAAATAAATCAATGTACCACCTTTTCCCCTAAAACTTAAGATCAACAATGCACAATGAGAATTCTGTCCTCATTGTACTTGACCTACAACAGCTGACGACATATACTCCCTCTTCCTCAAACCATTCAGTTTTGCTTTCCAGATAATACATTCTTTTGATACACTTGCAAATTCTTCGATCCCTTTCCTAGTGTTTATGTTCTAGCTCTAAATCTTTCATTGTGTTAGGGTTTAGTTCAGACTTCTTTCCTTCACCTCTCTTTCTCTTAGTGTTCCATCCATTCTACTACTGATCACTCTCCTCAATCTTTTGTCTAGCTCTCTCCCCTACAACAGTCATAAATCTAATTCTCCAATCAACAAATTCTACCTGAATGTCTACCAGGCATCTAAAGCTGTTGTTTTATTGATACTGGAAAGTATTTGTTTTTGTTATTGCTATTCTGAAAAGTATTTGTAATTGTTTTGTTAGTATATTTGCTTTTGTATCAACATTTCTGAAATTGGACCCACATGTGTCATAGTTTAGTTGGAAGCTGCATTTTATAAATCATGGCATCTTAAATCAATGAAATAGGATCTATTTCAAAATGACCTTCTGATCTTACACCTAACTTTCAAAGGCAAATTTCTCTAATTAACAGAAACTCTGGTCTTATTAAGCTTGCTGATACCTTGCAGTCCTCCTTAATGACTTACTCTCCCACACCTTATATTAAATTTGTGAGAAAATTTTAAGCCATCTTCATTTCTTTTATGGTTAATGCATTAATCACTTTAATGATAGCCTTGCTTTTGCCTTTGTTTCTTAGTCTATTTTCCACACAATATTCTAAATGTCTGGTTAAAATTTATGTTAGATCATGTTGCTACTCTGCTCAAAATCTGGTGGCGTCACATCTTACTCAAAATAAATAGCAAAGTCCTTACAATGGTTTGGTTCCCCAGTATCTTTTACTAATTCCTGTCCAATACAATCCAGTTACACCGAGTCTTAACATTTGTAGGTAGCTCTATCTGAAACGCTGTTTACCCCTCGACGTATCTCCATGCTCAATCCCTCACCTCCTTCAGGTATTTGCTCAAATACTATTCTTCCAGTGAGAATTTTACTGATCATTCTATTTAACACTGTAAACTCCATACTGGCACTCCCTATTTTCCCTTCCTGATTTATTTTTCTTTGTGTCACTTTCTACCATCTAATATGATATATGTTTTACCAATTTATTTATCTGTCCCTAATATTAAATTCCTCAAGGGCAGAATACTATATACCCAACATTTAGGTAAGTCTGCATAACACATGCTCAAGATTTTCTAACCACCATTCCACTCAATGAGTACATGGACAGTTAATGAACTTGCTCAAAAGCAGTAACAATTTCAACAATTAATGGTGAGCTGTTTTGTTTCTTATGTTTTGTGTGTGGTACTCTCAAGGTCATAAGGAGGACCCTTACAGAACAAGTGACCACAAGATAACCATGTTGAATTTGGGAAAGAGAAACCTCCCCTGTGCCAAACCTGGTAACAGAAATCTGGTTAATGGTAAATAGCTAGATTATTACAGCTTCTTGGTTGCTATCACACATTGAGAAGTTTAAGAACTTTTTTTTTTTTTTAAATTTATGCATACAAGAGCCTGGGTCTTGGAGACTGAGGAGAAAAGTTAGGAGTGCTTAAAATCTGCAGTCCTCCATCCTGGGTTTATGAAACTCAAATACTTTCACTTTCACTGTGTATTTTATAAAGATCGGCTTAGTGCATTTGTTTCAGTTTCAGTATTTAAAAAACCACTGTGATTAAGCAGTGGTTTCAAGGCTAACCCAGGAGTATCTTCAGCAATTATATTTTATTCAATTATATCTCAATTGAAAAATTTTGTAACATTTTAAAATGTATAATTCAATGTCTTTTTGTGTGTGTGGTAAAATAAAACATTAACCACTTTTAAGCATACAGTTAAAATGCATTATCAATAATGGTTTCTAAAAAATTTATGATTGTGTACCATCACCACTAATTCCAGAAAATTGTTATCACCCTCCCCCCCCAAAATAAGAGCCTAAATCCATTTTGCAGTCACTATTTTGAACTACTGCAATTAAGAAAAAGTTAATTTTGTAGAAATAACTGAACAGTCTCTAGAATAGTAACTTGATCAAAATACATGTATTTTAAATGGTGAGAGATAATGCAATGAGAATATACTGCTTACACTCCCATAAATAGTATATAACAGTGCTTATTGACTGCCTGTGTCTATACAGGTCTCTTTCTTGATTCATTTCCAAGCTGCAGCTCTCCTGCCTGCCTGCATCTATGCAGTTGTTTCTCTTTTTCCTTAATAAACTTGTCATGTGCTCATGAAAACAACAACAACAACTGTATATGACAGTATCTACTTCCTATTCATTCCTTCATATTACCAAATTTTATTTTTTAATTTTTCTGAATTGAGAAGGAAAAAAATCTAATTCTGACTTTTTGATAAAGGGTGAGTATAATCTCTTTTTTATATTTATTGGTCATTATTTTAAATTTTGTGTTAAACTTCTTTGTTTACTTTCTATTAAACTGTTTATAGTTTTTACTGACTTCTGCTAGAATTATGTCAATTATTTCAACTCAATTTGAATAATTTCTATCTACTCCATACTTAAACTGCCATATTCATAATAAATCTAAACTGTCACACACATTTAGATCTATTCCTATTTTCTCCATTCTGCTGCACTATCTTATACGCCAATGCCATACTATCAACAACTTTACAGTACACTATAATACCTAGTACACAAAAGTATTATTTATAATTCTCCTTCTAAATCTTGGGTTTCGAGACATTCCTTACTCTAGATCAGTTTTAAGATCAACTTGTAAGCTTACCTGCTGAGGTTGTGATTATATCAAACTTTCACATTGTTTGGAAAAGACTGATATAACACTGATGTTAACTTTGTTTCTAGGAATACAATATGCTTCTCCATTTATTCAGGTTTTGATTTTATATCATTCAGTAAAATTTTATCATTGTATTTTTAAGAAGTGTATCTTAGTTTCTTTTTACTGCCATGTTTATCACCTCTACATAAATTGTTCAAGAACTTCTGAGTAAAAAGATCATTTTCTCAGTCTATAAAATGATAGTAAATATTCTATAAGAGCTAATTCAGCTCAAAACTCCACAACTTCTTACATAACACTCTAAAAAGCCATGCAGTTAATGTACATATCCATGTACAAAAGACTGAAAGTTAACAAAAGGCTTCATAATGAATACTAACTCTGAGTGATGAGAAAATGCAGCACAAATGGTAAACTGCGATTTATTTAGAGATGGAGGAAAGGAATACGTTAATGAATTATTAATTCCAATGACAGAGAAAATAGAAAATGGTGACTTAACTTTCAAGTGTTTGTCATTCATGAAACTGACTAAACTATCAATGGTGGTTATTTGTAGATGTAGAATTTACAGATGTAGAATTATGAAGAGAAGGCCTTCATTTTGAAGTTTCTATTACATCTATACTGTTTATTTTTAGGGGTCAGTTATTTCTTTTATAATTTTAATTTTTTTTACACTGCTATTAATTTTTGTACAGTTTACGTTTTTTAAAATAAGCAAGTACTACTTTCAAAATCAGGGGGAAAAAGGCACCTTAAATTTGTGAAAATACTGTAATTAGTTAAAGTATTTAAGTGGTGGGGAGCTCCCTGGTGGTGCAAGGGGTTAAGCACCAAAAAACACTGCAGCACAAGTTTGATCCCCAGCCAGAGAGCTGACCCAGATAGCACAGTAGACCTCTCCTGCCTTGACTGCTGCTCCTTTAGCAGATTATTTCAGTCAGTCTGTCTGTTCTATTCCCTGCTCTGTCTCTGGTGAGTCCTCTCACCACCCCCCGCACCTCTGGCCTGCACCCAGTTCTTGTATGTTTAAATAAATCTTTAAAAAAAAGTATTTAAATGGTATATCTTCATTTCACTATTTCCCGTAACTTATTATTTCCTTAAGAATTTTTCCAAATAGGGTCTCCCTGGTGGTACAAGGGGTTGAACTGCAGCACTACAAAGCTATCTGTAGCCACAGCAGCGTGAATGCCATCCCTAGGCCAGGGAGCTGACCCACATGGCACAGCAGACCTCTCTTGTACCACCTGCTACTCCTCTCACCAGCTCATTTCAGTCAATTAGCCTGTTCTACTTCCCACTCTGTCTCTGGTGAATCCTTTCACCCCCCACATTGGCCTACCCAGATCTTGAATACATAAATAAATCTTAAAAAAGAAAAATAACAAATCAAAAAACCTACCTGTCTGGATAAAATACGTAAAGAATTTATGCCATGATATTATTTTGCTATTTTTCTCTAAAGTCATTAGGAAAGCATAAACACAAACTAAAAAATTACATATGAAAAAGTGATTTCAGCAGTTCAACACTTACAATTCAATTTCAACCATGCCTTTGGAACACCCTCTCTTCACAAAAAAGCCAACCTAAGACATAAAAAGACAGTGAGCTACGTGATGACATGCCCTGGTAAATAATCAGTCTTAACCAAGTTGTAATTAGTTGTAAGATCAAGAGTCTTTCAAAAACTACTTAGTCCGTTCTCATCACTTTCTAACAGTACCCTTCCGCAATTTATTCCCCTCCACTGTTTCCACCCACAAATAATATTAGTTACTATTTATTGAACATTCCACATGTCCCAGTTAACCTCTTACAAAGCTCATGACAGAGCCAGTAAGAGGTAGAATAAGGATCTAAAGCCAGATAATTTGGTTCCAGGGTTTGTGTGGCCACAACCCTATACCCCTACATTAAATTTTAAGCCTGGTTAAGAAACATGCTTTATTATCTTGATAATACTGTAGTATTTGTTGTCACTTTAGGAAAACAATCATTTCAAGTTTTAAAAACATATTACAATAGAATAACAACTAAAAACACACTTCTATACTAAACAGATTAATAAAAAATAAAAATATTGCATTAAGGAGTTAGAAGAAAAAAAAACAAGTATCTATTGCCAATTTAAGGAACTGAAAATTATCACTTAGCTGACAGTCCTGTGTAAGTCATCTCAATTATGTTCCCTTTCCTCAACAAATGTTATCTCAAAATTCATTTACTAAGCATTTTTGTTTTAGTTTTAGTCTGTCTCTCTCTCTATAAATGTGTTGCTTAAAACAATGAACATTTTGTTCTTGACCATTCTATAAATCAATTCATTATATACACACTTCAAAGATGGTATTGTTTTTTTTTCTTAAAATTGTTTTTGAGATTTAACCAATAAACTGAGGTTTATATTCACTGTCATTTAAACTTTAATTTGACATATTAGAACTTACTGTAAATAATCTGCTAAAAATATTTCCATAATTTCACAAAGCATAAATATAAGAACTTACTAGTGCAGGTGGGAGAATTTTGATTGGGTAAATCTATAGTAATGCCCTATTACTTTGCAAGGAGGTTGTACAAATCTATAATCCCGCCAAGACTATTTTAGAGATCCCCAATGCTCCATATCCTTGTAAGCACATGGCACTGCCAGAATTTTTGTCTGATGGATATACTTTGCCAGGGTTAATTTGCATTTCTGACAATTAATGAAATTGAACATGTTTTCATGCTGCTCAGGGTTGTCTCTTTTGTGAGATGAGAGGGTATCTTCTATTTTTCTCTTAAGTTGTGACTGTTCTGCTGAGTATATAGTCTAGATACCCAGTCTTTTGTTATACATCACTCCTCTTAATTACAGCTTCTTTTTCTTTCTTTATATGGTATCTTTTGATGAATAAAGTTTTTTAATTTTATTATATTGAACTTATTATTTTCCTTTTTGTTCTACACTTATAAAAAATTTTTCTTTTAACACAAAGTCACAAAGATAATCTCTTCTATTACCAATATCTTCTTTAGACTTCTGGTCAATCATTTAGATGTTTAAATGGATTTTTATTAAGTATGAGGATAGGATCAATTTCATGTTCTTCCTATACAGATAATCAACTGTCTCAGTATATTTATCCATCTTTTCTCCATTAATTTACACGTTAGTTCTGTTATAAAACAGGAGACTGCTATCATGAATCATGACTTTGCTCTGGACTCTTATTCTGTCACATTACAAGGTATATTACATATTCTTATGTCAATGCTTTAATGTCTTAATTTACTGTAATTTCGTATTAAGTCTTGACATCTGGTAGGGCAAGTTTTAACATTTTTTTTCCATTTCTTGAGAAACTTAGCTATTCTGGTCCTTCTTCCATCTAATTTTAGAATCAGCTTATATGTTATTACAGAGAGTATTGGTACTTTATTGGAATACTCATATATATATATGTAGATCCATGTGAATAATGAGACTTTTAACATTAGGTCTTCTTGCCATTTAATATACTATAACTCCACACTTACTCAAACTTTAATGTTTTTATTTTATTTTATTTTTTTAAAGATTTATTTATTTATGCATACAAGCACTGGGGTACAGGCCAGAGGTGTAGGGGGGTGAGAGGATTCACCACAGAGAGCAGGGAGCAGAACAGGCAGATCAACAGAGGTACACTGCTGAGGGGAGCAGTGGGCACAACAGGAGAGGTCTGCTGTGCCACGTGGGTCCCCACTCTGGCCGGCAGCAGGGATTGAACTTGTGCTGCAGTGGCTGCGGTCTGCTTCATAGTGCGTTGCTTAACCCACTGCGCCACCAGGGAGGCCCAAACTTTAATGTTTTTAAATAAAGTTTTATAATTTCTGCATATGGATGCCTTTTTTGCTATATAATCTGCACTTGTTGCTACTGTAAATGTATCTATTTTTAACTGCAGATTTTATTTAAAAATGCTACTGATTTTTGTTATATAATTTACCGTATCTATTTATGCATACAAGAGCTGGGTGTAGGCCAGAGATGAGGGGAGGTATGACAGGATTCACCAGAGACAGAGCAGAACAGGTGGATTGACTGAAATACACAGCTAAGGGGAGCAGCAGGCGAGACAGGAGAGACTTGCTGTGCCATGTGGTATAGCTCCCTGGCCAGGGATTGAACTCATGCTGCAGTCAGTGGCTGTGGATATAGCTTCATAGTGCTTGTGCCACAAGGGAGGCCCTAATTTTTCTTATATAATCTATGCATAACAATCCCAATAAATTTCCATGTAAGTGCACAAGGAGGCTTATTTGGTGATGTTTTTGTTTTACATACTCACATAATCTGTAAATGACGGTTTTCTCACTTTCGAACAGTTATCTTTTCTTGCCTTACTCTATCCTACTTAGAACTTGGCAGTAATGGTGAAGAGTAGTGACAGTAAATAACTTTGATTTATTCCTGAACTTGCCATACATTTTCATATAACTTTTATGAAATTAAGAAAGTTTCCTTCTAACTATCCCTCAAATAATAAAAATTAAAAAAAAAAAGAATCCCTTCTTTTCCTAAATTGTAAGAATTTTAAATCATATCACTGTGGAATTTAACATAATGCTTTCTACTAAGATGATTTTCTTTAAAATGTGACATTAGGGCCTCCCTGGTGGCGCAGTGGGTTAAGCAACGCACTATGAAGCAAACCTCAGCCACTGCAGCACGAGTTTGATCCCTGCTCCTGGCCAGGGAGGGGACCCACACAGTGCAGCAGACCTCTCCTGCTGTGCCCGGTGCTCCCCTCAGCAGTGTACTTCAGTTGATCTGCCTGTTCTGCTCCCTGCTCTGTCTGTGGTGAATCCTCTCACCCCCCACACCTCTGGCCTGTACCCCAGTACGTGTATGCATAAATAAATCTTAAAAAAATAAAATAAAATAAAATATGACATTAATTTTTCTTCTAATAGTCAATCTCTCATTCCTTGCAGAAACTGAATTTCACTGTGATACATATTTTTTATGTTATTAGATTCAGCATGCAGTTTTCCTTTTCTCTTGAAATTTTTTTATCTATACTGATGACTAAGACTGGCTTGTAATATTCTCATTCTATTTCTGACTTATTCTAGTCATATCTCCGTATGTATAAATTAGGAAATTAGGGCCTCCTTGGTGGCCTAGGGGTTAAATCACAGCGCTATCGCCAGGAAGGCCTAAATTCAATCCCTGGCCAGGGAGCTAACCCACCTATGCCACAGCAGAGCTCTCCTGTCTCGCCCACAGTTCCCCTTAGCAGTGTATTTTAGTAGTGCTGTCTGTTTTGCTCCCCACTCTCTCTGGTGAATCCTCTCACCCACCTCTGGCCTATACCCCAGTTCTTGTATGCATAAATAAATAAAATAAACACATCTTTAAAATAGGAAGTTGCTGTTAGAACTAATTGATAATTGTCTTTTTCTGATGTATTCTGAGAGGAAATATTAACAGCTGATTTTTTCTACTTAAAATTTTGATTATTATAGTTACAAAAACCTGTATGTCACAACTTTTCAAAATTTAAACTTTGCTGGCATAAAGCTGTTCATGACATTCTCTTACTTTTTAATTCTCTGCTGCATTTTGATAATGCCCTGGTGATAGTCATTAGACCAGTTCATGAATATCCTGTTCTCCTTCAAGCACTTGCTCATTATCTCTAATGTAGTATGGCCTTGTGACTTACTGTGTCCAGTGAAATGTGAGTATAAAAGCAGTTTTCTACCTTTTGAAGGAAATTTTAACATCTAATCCCATTTCCCCTGAAGAGGCAATCACAGTATGTGTTGAAATGAAGACTCCATTAGCCTAGGTACCAGACTGCCCACAAAGGGCCTACACTAAGTAGTAAGAACAAGGATTAACCTTTGTATATTTAAACCATTTATGTTTTGGGGTTATCTGTAATCACAATACAACACCATCTTAACTATTACATTTTCATTCCCTTTATTACTTTTTTCATTCCTTTTATTTCTCCTATCCCTTCATCTTCTTAGATACTAACGCCATCAATCTTTTTGAAGGGCAATTTTTGGTTTTGTCTTTATCATTATTATATTAATAATTTCTGTTCTTAATTTAAAATGTGTATTGTGCTTTCTTCTTTGATCTATGTTATAACATTCTTTGACCTGTTAGTTTTCATTCCAAACAAATGAGAAAATTTTAGTAATCTTTTTGGTTTTGTTATTACTTCTATCTTAACACCATTGTAGTCAAAATATAGTCTTTAACAACTGACTTTTTTTGATATTTGCTTTATGCCTTAATATAGTTTTTTCAGAAATGATCCACTTGTGCTGAAAATGATGTATGCTACACAAATGCTGAGTACAGTGTTCATAACCTGCACCTTAGCTTAAGCTTACCTGCTCTTCATATCTTCTGTATTCTTAATTTTTTTATCTGATTGATTTACTTATTATTGAGTCCTCCACTGCGATCATGGATCTGTTAAAGCTCTATAGAAAATCTTCTGACTTTATTATATATTTTGGAGCTAGAGTATGTTAAGTTGAATGCTGAATTATCTTTTTGACTGCATCTTTCACCAATAATTAATGAAAAAATCTATTTCTAAACTTATTTTTTAATTCAGTCTATTTTGCCTGATATTCATTCAGCTAAACCTTTCTCCTTTTTTATAATTAACTCATTTTCCCCCTTTAACTTAAAAACTTTTCTCTATCTTTTTAATGTATATATACTTATTGTGAATAACAATAAAAATGAAATTTTATTTACTCTAACACTTTCTCATTTAGTAAGCATCTAGATCATCTATAATTATTGCATGCATTTTTTACCATGATCTCATGGTCTGTATTTGTTTCTTTTCTCCTCATCCATGTTGAGTCTTCTTATAGGTTTTTTGGGACAATGGTTGTTTTTCTTCTTTCCCTCCCTCATTTTTTAAAATCTTTTTCCTTAAAGTTTATATACTTTGACATTTTTAGTGATTCACCCTACAAATTTTAACATGCAAGTTTTAACTTAACTCTAAAGTTAAGTTAATTTCCTCCCAGCAATACAAATCCATAGACTATTTTTTTTTAAGATTTATTTATTTATGCATACAAGCACTGGGGTACAGGCCAGAGGTATGGGGGAGGTGAGAGGAATCACCACAGACAGAGCAGGGAGCAGAACAGGCAGATCAACTGAAGTACACTGCTGAGGGGAGCAGCGGGCACAGCAGGAGAGGTCTGCTGCACCATGTGGGTCCCCTCCCTGGCCGGCAGCATGGATCGAACTCGAACTCGTGCTGCAGTGGCTGAGGTTTGCTTCACAGTGCGTTGCTCAGCCCACTGCACCACCAGGGAGGCCCTCCATAGACTATTTTAACTGATCAAGTCCTCTCTGTTGCCCAGGACAACTTTCTATTTGACTTAAACCTGACCAACTCGGGCTAACATTATTTTATATAGCCTGCATATAACTTCCCTCCATATCTTTTTTTTTTTTTCATCATTTCTTCTTACATCTCAGATTTTCCTTCTGAGGTCATTCTCCTTTTTCCTAAATTATATACTTTCAAAGTTTTTTTAATGAAGAGCTCGGGCTTTATTTTTTGTGTCCCCCATTTTAAGACTATGTTACCACTGTACTTCTGTGATTTACTACAATGTGCCTATGCATTCTTTTCATTTATCTTAATGAAGCTTTGTCAATCTCAAGATTCTAGTTTTTATGTTTTTGAAAATTTGTAGTCAGTCTTTCTTTGAATATGATCGCTTCCTTTTCTATTATCTCCCTTGGAGACAATTATCTCTAAGTATCTCTATTATCTTCCTTGGGATAATTAGAAAGATAATGTATTATTTTCTTTACCTAGCATGTTTCAACCCCAGTAATATATTTCTCCTATGTCTGCAATGCATTTTAAGAAAACTCTTCAAATATTTTAACTCAAAAATTCTCTGCAAATGGTCTGCTTTGTTTCACTTGTTCACGAAGTTTTTCTTTTCAAATAATATTTAAGTTCTATTTTTTTCAAATTTACTCAACCTTTGTTAACTTTTCCTTTGTTATAGTTGCATCCTTCCATTGTTTTAGACAAATTAAATATTTCTAGCTTGCATTATATATTCACAAGCCTTGAAGGTCTTACTGTGTGGTCTACCATTTTGTTAGCTTTTATTTTTGGTGGTTCATTTCCGCTTACATTTTGTGACTTTTAGTTATAGATTCATGAACTTTTTGGAACTTAATGTTAGAATTTTTTTGAGAACAGAGAAGACTTTTCCTTAGAAGATCTTAATTTGCTACTGCATGGTGGTGATATTACTGACTGGGTACATTTTAAATTATTAAAATTAAAATTTTGCTATTTAGGCCACACCAGTAACAGGAACTCTGATCCCTAATATGTGTTAAGGCTGTGGTTAAGAATTCTTAAGTACAATTCTCTTTTTGTCTCCAATGTATTCAGAGTTAATGAGATAATTAATCCTACTGCTCCATTTTGTGGTGGTGTTTTTTCTGTTATACACAATAATTGGTTTCTAATTTTATCTTCTAGGCCTCCCCTATCTTTGAGTATGCCTAACTCCTCAAGTTATGGGCAACCAATTCAAAATCAGATTTCAAGGAGTGATGTAAGCAAATGCCCCAGGGGAAACAACTCCAGAGCTTTTAAAGTTTTTATTTAGATCCACACAATTTTGTTTTTGCTCTTGGTAAATTTACTTCACCTTTTCAGAAACCCAGCAATACATGTGAAAAGATATATTTTACACCATTTCTAAGATTTAGGTGTTACATACTAGAAGAATTCCCTAGGTTTATAATCAAAATACTTCTCTGAATGGAATCTCTAAGCTTTTCTACTGCCAAGTTCATTCTTTATATTCAAGCACTAAACATTTGCTATTCCTGAAGAACTGAGATACAGAAATAGATGTTAGAAAAAGCAAATCGCAGCTCTGATTTTTTTTTTTTTAACACTATCAGTACTTAAGTTAACTCACCTTATCTGCCCGTCCCATGAAAGCAGGTTTGCCGGCTAATCCAAGGCAAATGGCACACACAATGCTGGACTTCCCTGTTCCATTAGCTCCAATAATCATATTCAAGTGAGGTCCAGGAGACACTTCACAGATATCGTATGTTCTGAATTGTAAAGAGGGGAAATTAGCAGAAATAAGAAGAATATTTTTTTTACAAAAGCACTTTTTCTGTTTTACATGATCATTTTCTACAGGTTTCCTCAGATTCCTTAAAATTACAAATTCAATGCTACTTATACATTGTTAATAAACAAGAGGGAATAATCAGTAGATGAAAAAGTGATAATGCATATCAAAAATAAGAACATCAGGGGTAAAATAAAATTTTACATAACCCCTTCAAATATAAGTCTGTTGAATGAAGCAGGTTGATATTCTTTTCTTAATAATTACAATACTAGAAAGAACATATCAGTTACTGTACAAATAATTAAAAATTAGTAATTTATGACTTATCTTAAGTGTTGATTTTACATTTATAATTCTAATTAAAATTCTTAGTAGCAAAATCTCGTATTTTAATAGTTGAGACAATCCAAATTATTTTGACTCTAATTAGAAATCTAATATGTATGTAAATACATATATATTAACCCAATAACACCTATCATTAGTCTATGTTTAAATAAATTTTATTCCTGTAGAAAAGAAGAATTCATTAATTACTATCAAGCACTTTCATTATATTCATACTTGCAATCTAATTGTCCAGAACTCTTAACTACCTGCTACAGTGATATCTAATTCTTATAAGTCTATTAGTTATCAATAGACTAATAGACTGCCCTAAAGGGAGTTATGGCAAAATATGACACAAACTCTGACGCAAATAGTCTGACTTGAATAGTCAGAATTGAAACCATTAATACAGTCCTGTTCCTAGAGGGTTTCAGTTAGCTGCCAATTTCCTAAGGATAAATGCTTAGCCTGCTACTAATCTACTAAATATATAAACAACTGAACCAAGAACATCTCAACTTTAATTATTATCAAAGAAATTAATAATTATGAAATGCCAGGTAGCAAAAAAGTAAATATAGGTAATAAAGGACAAGTATTTTCTAGCAGTTTTCCAAGCCCACATTTTTTACACAGCATCTATCTACTTCATCCTTTCAGGTGCTTTGTTCTGTTAGCAGCTGGGTCTGAAAGGAACCCTTTACAGTGGTTAAAATAAACTAGTTTGGAAACTTCAGACATCCAGAAAATTTCCTGACCTGGAACTTCTTATTCCCAATACATGAAAGGCCCTATTATTTTATGCTTGAATTTCCTGCTGTAAAATCAGTATGCATTTCTCTAAAATAGTGAAGCAAATGATATTTAAGAAAACCAAAAAACAGGAAAAAGTATGAGAACTTCTGGTCTATAACACACACATATCATTAACAAGGAAAGTTGCCAAATACAAAACTGCTACATTTAAAAAAAAAAAACACTTCTAATTCTACAATTTGTTTACTGGAAATTCCCTTTTCTCAAACTGTTCCCTCAAAGAGAAATTATCAAAGAACCACCCTCTTCCTACTCTGCACACTTTGCCTGGTATCTCAGGTACTATGCACAGCCTCAGCAGCATGTACATGCTCAAAGTTAACTCAGACATGCAATAATCACCTCAGAAACTCTATTTGGATATCCCACGACAGTAACCTCAAATTTGAACTATTCAAAAATAAGCACATTGTGTTGCCAAAAATTACTTTTCTTAGTGAACGGCATCATTTATCCCACTGATTAAATTAGAAACCTAGACATTCATTTTGCATCCTCTTTGATTCTACAGTCTTTTCACCTTACTCACTACTCCTTATCATGCAAATCAATCACCAAATCATGCTGGTAAAACATGCAAGCCTGTCACTTATAAAAAAGGGAAGAAATAAAGAAAAAATAGAACCCTTCATAATTCAGCTCTAGTATCTTTCTTAAAAAGTTTCTACCTTCTTCCCCTATTCTTAATCAGACCTTTAGATTCTACTTAAAATGAAGTTTTCCTGATTATCCTGCACTTCCTTCTTTCTCCAAGTCTTTGCACATGCTATTATTTCATTCTGCCCAGAAATCTCTCTCCATTCCCAACCCCATTTGATTTAGTTAACACATAAAGATCCTTCCCTTTACTAGTTTCTTCAAGGTCATTTTGACCGCCTAAACATACCCTTTCTACTTCATTCCTAAAACTCAAAGTCCTGTCATAAAAATTAACAAAACCTCACCTAGCTCTGCACTTTTCCTGACACCTTTTCCTCTCCTCTTCAATGCTTTGCTTGCTTTCTCAGTCATTCTTATGTGACTTGCAAATCTGCTTCCACAGTTTCATCAAAGGGTCAAAGATTTCCTAAATACTAAATTACCCTCTTTTCAGTCCTGTTACTTGACTTCAATGTAGCAGGTGACATTTTTGAAATGTTTTTTCCTTGGCTTTGTTAATTCTCTCCCATGGGTTCTCCTCACCCTCTTGAATAACCTCCTCACTCCGTGAGTTTCTGATCACCCTTAGTTGTTGGTACCCTTAATTGTTCTTTCAGGACTGTGTACTTTTGATTCCTATTTACAGTTCTTTCTGGGCAATCTCAACCGTTTCTCAAACTTAAACAGTCACTGATAGTCATCTCCAAATCTCTCACCTCTTCACATTCCCTATATCTCCAGACACTTTTAATACTACCTATTGAAGATCTCTTTTAAATGCTCCACAAGAAACTTCCAGTCACAGAATCCAAAAAGCATTTAGTATTATTCTTGCCAAACTGTTCCTTTGAGTAGCACCATATCTGACCAGTCAAGACAAAGAGTTTTCTCTCCTGCACTCCCCCTGACTCTCACTCTTCACAACTAATCTGTAGCTAGAACGTGTCAAAGCTCTTTGCTTTTAGCTCCCACCTCCCCACTGCTACTCATAGTTTAAACCTGATCATCTCTTGCCTTCATAATGTAAAAATCTTCTTGCCTCCCAATCTTGCACTGTTCTAAGTCATTCTTCACACAGCTTTCAAAGTAATATAAATTACATGTCATTCCCTACTTAAAACGCAAGGTTATTCAAACTTTAATGAAGTTTGAATTCCTTAGCATGGTAAACAGTGACTCAATAATATCTACCTACTCAGTATAACACCTGTTCATATATTCACACACATGTTCAAAGCATACTAAAATACCCTTCTTAAAGACAAACTTTTTCAGGCAGTTCTTTCTGTCTACAATGCTATCCACTTCTTTTAAGACTTTCATAACCTCCTTTACAAAGTCCTTTTTCACAGTTTTGGAAAATTTAACCACATCAGCCCATGCTTTGTGCCCCATGGCACCCTGATAAATACATCATTATGCTATTTACTTAATTTTATTATATTTCTTTTACCTGATCTGGTCTTCAAATAGCAATTCAGCTATTTACAAGTTGCATAAGACTGAGTTTATGTCATCAATGAAGACAATATAAAGAATTATTACTACGAAAGAACGAGAGCAGTATGTAAACAGAGCTATTTCTGTACCCGGCATAGAAGTGCTTTAAAAATGTTCCTATTGTCATTGCAATTGTTGCCACTAAGCCACTACGTGTAAGCTTTAAAAAGACTTTGATTCAGTGATTAAAGTGCTAGGCAGGTATGCAATATTTATGTTAAAACACATTTATTAAATTCGTAAATAATTACGATTGCTAGTTGTCTGAAAAAAGGAACCAGGGGAGAAAGTTGGATCTGGAGGGGCCTCGTGTCTGTTTGGAAGCCCAAAATTGACAGTTGAGTTTCATTTTCTTGTACACTTGAACCTCCACCATCTTTGTCCACCTGGCAACTGCCTAGTCTTCACGAAACTGCCATAGCAAAAGCGCTGCTCTAATTTAACTGTTGCTTCCTGAGTTCCCCCGGCCCGCAGTTTTGTGAATTACACCCCATGTCCTCTCTCTCTATACCACTCTCAGTTGTGCAGAGACTCAGTCCCGAATGCCTGCCAAACGACGCCTTCAAATGACCCGGACGGGAAGAATAACAGGACTGCATCACGCAAGACACACACCTACCAAAACATACACGTCAACCTCCACGGCCTACGAGTAAAAATCCTCACGGTGACGCCGGGGCGAACTCAGTCAGACCCCCAAACTAGGAACACATCCGCCCACCCAGCCCCACGCACGCTGCCCGCGTCCAGGCCTGCGGGTCTCCGGCTGCGGGGCAGGCTCAGAGCCACTCACAGGAAGTTCTCCATCGCGATGCGGACGATAGAGCCTTCCACGAAAGGCCCAGACGACTGCAGCGGCGCTGGCGGCGGCGCCGGCGGGGCCGAACTCTTTCTCTTGCTCGGGACCTCTGACGACGGGTCTCTAGGGGGGGCTCTCTTGGCGGGCAGGGAGCTTGGGGTCGCCGTCTTCCTGCTCGGAGTCGCCATCCTGGCTTCCCCGCCGCTCCGCAGCAGCTTCCGTTCCCACCGACCTGCAGCCCGGCGCCCAGGCGCCCGGCTCCCGCGCGAACTGCCCGACACGCGACACCACCCGCGAGCCCGCCCTGCGCCTGCGCAATGCCAGCCGGGCGGTGTCAGCGGCCGCCGGCCCCGCCCCTCCCTCCGCGCCGCGTCGCCGGCGGCCTAGGAAGCCTGAGGGCCGGCAGCGCCGGTCCTGGAAATCGGACCTTTCCCTCTGGCCGTTTTTGCATTTTTCAGTTGTGTTTTGTATTTTCGACCCGTAAAAAGATGTCAGTTGCACTTAATATTTGAAAGCCAGTTCGGCGCGCGAGTTAGCGGATCCGCGAGCAGGCGGAGGCATTTTCAGTGGCGCCTGGGGCGCTGGCCCGGGAGGGCCAGGACTCCTATTGGCCTTGCTGGGTTTACGCCCGAGTGCGCTGGGACGCGCCGGTCTCTGGTTTTCAGGTCCGGGAGTCAAAAACAACAGAACTTCTCTGTGGCTCCTAAAGCAACGCCCTGGGTCTCCTGAGCTCACCAACTTGTGGGAAGACTGCACCGTACAGATTCTCTTCGTTGACTCACCGCCCACTCGTCCTCCTCCTAGGCATCTAGAAATCCCTGATCTCAGATGCTCTGGCATCTGAGTCAACCTCTTCACATTCATTTAGTTAACCCCTCATTAATGATGAAGTGCATGGAGATCTTCATTCACTCCACTAATACTCATCTGCAGGAGGCTGGGGATACTACAATAAAGGAGCCAGTCAAGGTTGCATGTCTTGGAGTTACACTTATGATGCAGGAAATGGAAAAAGAACAAGTGAATCAACAAATGATCTGGATCACTTCAGGCTGTGATAGGTATTATATCTTAAGAAAACAGTGTTATGGGGGAGGGCTAAGGAAGGCCTGGCAGAGGAGGCTGTTGAGCCAAACCCTGGAGGACAAGGAGTCAAATACATAAGGAGAAAAGAGAATTCTGGACAAAGACAAAGGCTGTGTTATGGGAACAAGTGAGATGTTTGAGGAACAATGAGAAGGCCTGTGTGGCTGCAGAGGAATGACTGTCAACCGCAAAAATAAAATGGTCAGTTATTTTACCAACAAAATTGGTTTATCCGGGATTAGGAGGACAAGCAAACTGTAGCAAGCTAAAAGGACTCCAAGAAACAAAGGAAAGGTCAGCTTTTATTAGGATTCAGGAAGAAATTGGGGAGGGTTGTTTTGAACAAAAGCTTATTGGAGAACAAGAACTCAAAGTTGTGGCAGTTTCCTATTGGCTGCAGTGCTTAGTTGCTAGGGAAGGGAAAACCCTCCCTTCTTCCTACTGGGTCTGTGAGCTCCCCCTTTTGACCCTCCCACTCCATTTTGAATGAGATTTTCCTTTATTTTCACACCAGGGCAACAAAGCTGAATTTTAAAAGCAATGGAAGCCATCGGGTGATTGTAAGCTGAAAGGGGACATGATCTGATTAAAGTTTTTAAACAACCCCTGTTGGAGGGGTCAAGTGTAGAGGTGGGGAGGAAAGCTACTGCAGTATAACCTAATTCCTGACTCCTGTACAGAGAGGTGCTCCCTTACCAGGTTCCCAATTTTTCCTCTCCTTCAAATAGAACTTGCTAACTCTAAAAGTTACAAACAGAAAATAGGATAAGTAAATTCCTGTGATCTTGCCATGCAAATTAAAAGAACAGTTTATAAACTTAAATGGCAGGAAATAATGAAAAATACTCATTGCTTACAAGGGGACTTGACAGCCATGCATCACTTAATGCTGGAGGTACATCCTGAGAGATGTGTTAGGAGATTTCATCCTTGTGCAAATGTCATAGAGTGTAATTACACAAACTGAGGTGGTATAGTCTACTAGACACTTAAGTTCTGTATAGGGACTACGTATGTAAGTTGTCCTCAAGTGGCTCATGACTGTACTTTGTAAAGATGACTAAGAAATCATGGAATTAAAATTGATAAAGAGAACATCCAAAAGGAATCAGGATGTTTCAGACCAATTGGGGGCTTATGTATACCTACCTGCTCATTCACCTGCTCCTTCAGTAACCTGGATTTAAAATGGCCCATGTCACCCCTCCTACTAAACCATCTTGATGCCTGAAATTTGGGGAGTTTGGAAAAATAGTGCATCACACCTCAGAGGAATCAGCAACTATCTGACTCTTATCGGACAGGGTGAGGGGCATGCTGGGACCTCCCCAAACCTGCCCACTTTAAGTGGGTTCTGCCATCTGCCATATGAAGACAAAATATACTTTTATTGCCTAAGAACTTCAATAGAAAAGACCTTAAATACAATTAGTGTGCAATAAAGTGAAGAGAAGGGAAAGAACAGATAAAATAGTTTCCACGTGAAACACCTAAATTTACCTATCCACTCATGGGTAAATGCCAGTCAAACAGGGTTGCTGGTCCAAAGCAGGGCCCAAAACTTGCCACAAGTCTAAGGCACCTTTTGGCAAGGACTGATAGGAAAGGGAAAGGGGCCAGATAAGTTTGGGAAGAAAAGAGCAAAATCAAAATCAAGATAAATGCTGCTGATGCAGGATAAAGAATAGAGGAGACACCACAAAGTGAAGAACATGTACCACACAAGGAGGTAGCCACCATTAACCAAGACCCTTAGGAGTCAAAGCACAGATCAAGAAGTACAACACCCAGATAGAGATCCGACTGCTATAGGGAATGTCAAGAGCACAGACCATTCACCCATAGAGATGAGCCACACTCTACCAAAAGATGATAAAAGCTAATGTTGCCCCCACAACGGGGAAGCCATCCTTCTGCCCACCTGTGACTATGCAGATGCTTCTTTTCACCAGCTCTCTTCTCTGTAGGGTAGCAGCTTTCCAGCCTGCCTGTGACCTGTACCATGCTGGGGCTTCCCTTCACCAACCTCCTTCAGTAGAGGCAGCTCTCTCAGGGCTGCTGCCTGCAACCATGCAGGCCTCTCAGCAAGCCCGTCCCTTTTGGGGCAGCTCTTTCTGCCCGATTGTGTCTATGCAAGTGTCCTTACTCTTCTGTCTCTTTCCCTAATAAACCTGCTCTTTAAAATAACTAATGCCTCTGCCTCGTGGAGAAACTTGCCTGGGAACTTGCGGCACTCTGCTGAACCAGGAGCCGTGGTGAAACCTTTCCCAAAGTGAACTCAAGAACCCCACTCACCAAACCCACTGACTCCAAAAACGACATCACTGCCATTGTTAACTTACCCACCGGTCTGTCACCCATGTCTGTTCCAAGTATCCTCCAAGTCCCTGGTTCAAGTCCAAGGCTAAGAAGCAAACAGATTCTTCTTATGTCTCTATGTTCCATGTGCCTCCTCCAAGTCCTCTTCTAGATCTTTTCTTCTCCCTCTGCTTCTCTCCAGCTTTTTCTCCCTGCTCAGCCCCACCCTTCCTTGGGTTGGGCAGGGAACCTGGAACTTCCCCTTTCCCTGGGGACCACACTGTCACAACACTGGTTTGAAAGAGGAAAATCTATTACTGTGCTGACATGTAGGTATCCCTTCCTTTGCATGCTTTTCTCTTCCCTTTTAAAGACTTTTATTATTTTACTTGTAGGAGGCACCTCTGTCTCTGTAAGCTCTGTATTTTTTCCCCATGTAAAGTGAAAGGGGGGAATTGTTAGGGTGAAGGGTAGTCCTAAATAAATTACACAAATGGGTGTGTGAACGCCAACCCCCCACTCCAGACCATCAGTGTTCCAAAACCACAAATCCGGTAAAATAATTATCAAAGAGTGGATCACTGGGACCTGAACATGGAGTTAAGCAGCCAGGCTGGCTATAAAACCAAAGGTGAGCCTTGGGCTTGCTCCTCTTCCTGAGGAGCCATCGCTCTCTTCGTTAAAAGCCATCTCACTTAACTCAGAGTCAGCTCTCAACGTGCCATTGCTTAGAAGATCTGGTAGGATATTTACAAATTTATATCCCTCTTTTTTTCCTTTGGTGTTATTACTATTTTATTCCTCTTCTTTCATAAAATAAAACCCGTTAATAACTTTTGTCACGTGTACCTAAAGCTGAAACTTACTATAAAAGTCTAAGCACGCGAGTGGAGGACCCAGTGAGGGAAACCCATTTTATATAAGGGTTACCCTGTAACACTTACACTGTTAGCCCAAGGTGGTGGCTCCTGATTGCAAAAGCCTTTTGACCCCAAATAAAGTGTTATTTCATTTGCAGATAAAGTTCTGTCTGGTTGTTGGATTATCATCATCGACAACTGTCATTTCCTGATACAAATTTTGTGAAGAGTAATTCAGTACTCTCCTTTAGAGCCTAGGAAGTGTCACATTTTTTAAACAAATGATTACATTTCCATATGCTACTGAAAAAATGAGAATATAGGCACGAGTAACAGGAATTAGGGGCAGGGGACCAGTCTGATCATTTTTGTACTATTATAGCTTTAGTTCACTAATCAACTCTGCTAATAAACTTGAAGGTTGAAAATGAACCCAGAACTTGTGATTGTTACAGGGCAGGGAGAGGGGCACCCCAGAACCCCCAAACCCGACCTCTGCAAATGGGTTCTGCCATCCACCACATCAATACAAACGTAAGATCTTTAATAGAAAGGAACTTTAATACAATTAGTAAGCAATACAGAAAAGACAAAGAATATAGTTACTAAATCAAGCATCCAAAGTTACCCATCCCTGTGAGAGTAAAACTCCAGCCAAACAGGATTGGCCCAAAGCAAGGCCCAAAAGCCTGCCGCACATCTAAAGCACCTTTCGCTGGAGACCCATAGAAAAGGGCCGGAAAGGGTCAGACAAATCTGGGAGGAAAAGAGCAAAATCAAAATCAAGATAAAAGCTGCCATTGTTAAGCTCCCCTTGGGTCTCTCACCCACATCTATTTCAACCAGCTAGGACCAAAAAGCAAGCACAGTTTCTTCACATGTCTCTCTGCTCCATGTGCCTCTTCCAGGTCTCCTTGCTGCTCTACATTCTGTTTCCTTTCTTCCTTCCTTCCTCCTTCTTTCTTCTTTTTCTAGTCTCCTCCCCAGCATATTCTTATCCCTGCTCAGCCCCACCCTAAGTAGGGATCCTGGAAATCCCCCTTCTCCTGGGGAGAACATGACCCCATACACACACACCATGAGTTCTAAACAGCCAACTAGCCATGTTCAGCCCCATCCTTTAAAAAGGAAAATGGGGGCCTCCCTGGTGGCACAAGGGGTTAAGCACCACACTATGAAGTGTCCATAGTCACTGCAGCATGAGTTCAATCCCCGGCCAGGGAAGTGACCCAAATGGCTTAGCAGACCTCTCTTGCATTGCCCGCTGCCCCCACCCCCCACCCCATCAGTGTATTTCAGTCAGTCTGCCTGTTCTGCTCACCACTCGTCTCTGGTGAATCCTCTCACCTTCCACGCCTCTGGCCTGTACTCCAGCTCTTGTATGCATAAATAAAATCTTTAAAAATAAACAAATAAAAAGGAAAACAGGGGGGCCTCCTTGGTGGCCTAGAGGTTAAGTCTCAGCACTACCATCTCTGCAGCCTGAAATCAACCCCCGGCTGGCCAGGGAGCTGACCCACATGGCACAGCAGACCTCTCCTGTCTAGCTTGCTGCTCCCCTCAGCAGTGTGTTTCAGTAAATCTGCCTGTTCTGCTCCCCACTATATGTCTCTGGTCAATCCTCTCACACCCTGCACCTCTGACCTGGTCCCCAGTTCTTGTATGCATAAATAAATAAAATAAATCTTTAAAAAAATAAAAAGGAAAATGTTACTAGTTTTGCTTCTAATTACAAAAGCTCTACGTTAAATGCAGAAAATTTGAAAACATACAGGAAAGCAAATATACAAAAAGGAAAAATTACTCTATGCACAAAATCACTTAAAATTTTGGTGTATGTTTTGACAACTATTTTCCTTGTATATCTATGGCATGCATCTTTAGTATCCTCTGCCCCAAAATAGGATGATATGACACAAAGTGTGATCTATAGCCTGTTATTCAACCCTGTTTATCATTGACTATATTATGAATATCTTTCCATGTCATTAAATATTTTACTGTGAAATAGTTGTATTTACTGTAAAATAGTATTTCATTAAAAAGTATACTATAGGGCCTCCCTGGTGGCGCAGTGGGTTAAGCAACGCATTATGAAGCAAACCTCAGCCACTGCAGTACGAGTTCGATCCCTGCTGCCGGCCAGGGAGGGACCCACATGGCACAGCAGATCTCTCCTGCTGTGCCTGCTGCTCCCCTCAGCAGTGTACTTCCGTTGATCTGCCTGTTCTGCTCCCTGCTCTGTCTGTGGTGAATCCTCTCACCCCCCACACCTCTTGCCTGTACCCCAGTGCTTGTATGCAGAAATAAATAAATGTTTAAAAAAAAAAGTATACTATAATTGATCTACATATTTCTCTTTTGTTGGCTTTTGCATGGTTGAAAGTTAGCATGAACTAAAGGTATTCTGGAAGATTCGCTCAGTGAAATTTATAAAAAATTTCACATGCCAATAATCATAGACAAAATTATCTTGCACATCTGGATTCTTTAATTCATGTGAAAAGGGTGGTGTCAAAGAGGCAGAGGTTGAAGTTCTTTGGAAAGAGAATATCAATTAACAGAAATCTGATGCTAATGAATATGTGAGTGATCCACAATTCGAATGAATCCTATGCTTCTCAGGGTTTAAAGTTCAGTTATCAGCTGAATTTATCACTCATTCTCACTGGCTAATAAATGTGGCAAAGCAATTAGACTTAATTTTTTACTGATAAAGGCGTAAGTGACCAGGGACCATTTTGAGTAATGGCTTTCCAATTCTGCAGAAACTTCAAAAGGGACACCAATAAAGCAGGAAGAAAGGCTCAGGGTCAATGATTATAAATATATTTCACTTCACTGTCAGAATACCATCTTCTGGCTCCTCTTTCTTGGCTTCATTCCAAGCCCTTGATATGGTGCCACAATAGCAAGAGAGTGGGGCAACATGTATGGAAAGGGACTCCACTGAGACCATCTCTCACTGAGGGTTTACTATTCCATCTCTAACAAGAACCCACCACCAGGTCACAATAATAATCCCCTCTGGTTTATATAACAAGTAGGAGGGAATATTGCTGTTGTTTTTGGCAAATTCAAAAAGTAGAAAAGTGAACCTTCATGACTTGAGAGGGAGGGAAGAAATCAGATCTTTAAAACCTAGTCCCTGATGCTAAGGAGTGTGGTATGCATTAGTGCAGCCAGTTAGAAAGCGGCTTTTCATCACTTAGTGAGGTGTATATATCGCACAAACCAGCATTTCATAAGTTAGATGTGCAATTGAAATTCGTTCACGTGTATACCTATAAAAGAATATTTTAGCAGCATAGTTCACAATAGTAAAATATTCCAGTGAATCAAATATTCAGCACTGATAGAACAGAATAATAAATAGCAGTATAATCATTTAATGGAATACCTACCGAACTGAAAATGAATTTACTACAGCTAGAAATTCAACATGGCTATATCTAAAAAACATAATTTTGAGCAAAAAAGACAAATTGCAGATGAATATATCTATAGTTATTTCCTCTCTGAAGTGTTAAAAATATTTCAATATATGTAAGTATTCACTTGCATGTGTAGTCCAGTGGTTTATGAAATGTTAACAGGTAGGATTACTGGAAAGAGTCAAGTCCTGACAGATACATAAAAAGAACTGATGAAATTTTGATGGACTAAATAGAATCTTGACAATTTTGGAGCACACACATATCTTTATACTAATCAAAGTATTTTATGGAGCATTTGCTTATTTAATATAGATATACTGAGTATGCTAGACACTGTAACATTGAATAAATGACAGTTTTGGATGACAGGGACATAAAAAACAGCAATTGAAGTTTAGCATGATAAAGTTTCTAAGGGTATGTACACAGGATAAACAACACAGAGGAACCATTAACTGTAAGTGGGGTAGGAAGAGCAAAGGAAGCATTGCCCAGGTGAGGGTTAAAATGAGTCTTGTATTGCTAATAATAAAGAAAAAAAGATGATAAAATGATAAGTTTAGATGGTTGTTTTATCCTTAAGATGGCACTCTATACTCACAATTCCTCTGTAGAAAAAGACTACATAAAAATAACAGCAATTTATCCAAAAATTTCACTCAAAACTCAGAATAGAAACTAAAATGCCCTTTGTGAGTCAGATACTGCTTTAAATACTTGTATGTATTATTTTCAATTAATCTCTATAGCAACCCTGCAAAGTAGGGGCAAGTAATTGCCGCATATTGCAGACTTGGAATAAAAGTCAGAAAGGATGTTAGTGACTTGCCCTCAGTCACAAAGCTTGTAAATGGCACAGTCAGGATTTAAACTGAGCCTGAATGCTGGCTCACCTCTTTATCATAACCCACCAGTTGAAAATGCAACATTAGAATGATCACATAAGAAACTCATTTCCCACTCTCCAAGTTCTGATTAAAATCACATGGGAAAACCATATTGAGTACATGGGAACAAAAAATCGAGGATCCGGGTCTCAGCCTTTATTGAGTGATAGAACACATTAGACACCAGACAAATAGTGGGGTCTCTGCTGGTTCTCACTCTTCTGCCAGTTGAGAGCTGGGAGGCTGTCCTACCAGGTCAGATGCGCTTTCTAGATCCCCTCAGCACCCAGGGCTTATGACCTCTCTGTTTTCCTAACCTTTGTAACTTCCATGCTTGGGTACTTGCAGGAACATAGAGTTTCATGAACTCTTTAATGAAGCTTTTCTTCTAAATTGAGACAGACATTGTATCATAGTCACAATCCTCTCTTTACTCCCTTCTGTACACAAATAATCTCCACCCTAGACAGCAAAGTATAGGAGAGGAGGTAATTTGTGTGAGAAAGTAGTTTCTAGCTAAAGCACTTGTGTATTTAGGTGAGACTTGGAATAAAAGCAAACACAGGGCTTAAATTGTTCAGCAGTACCTATCAGCAAGTATAAATTCCTCTGGGGCTTTTATGAGAAAATTACTCTACTTACCTTACATATTTTCATCCAGGTGAAATGTAGTTTAAATGAATGCCAAAGGCAGCCTGGAAAAGGGAGAGAAGCATTCATAAAGTGAAACTACAGGAGCAGAAATGAGAGACAGTAAATCCACTCACCTTTTTTCTTTTCTATGAATATCAGAGTGTTTTTCAGCACCAAATGGTAATATTTCCTTCTCCAAGTCATTAATAAGCACCCCAACCTTCACCTCTCTCCTGCCAATTCCAAAGCTGGAGTACCAATTTGTATTTCTGGTTTGTCAACATTTGAGACAATTTTGGTAGTCAGTAGATCCTTTTGAGAACGAGAAACTTGGAACCTTCAACTATTTCAAGCTGATATTGGGGATGACATTGGCAGTTTTGAGAGGAAGTCTTGTAAGGATGAGAGCATAATTTTGGCAATGAAATCGACCCGGGTTCAAACCTAAGCCCTACACTAGCTCCTGAAATTAGACAGATTGTTTCCCTATTTAAAAGTAAAACTATCACTATATCTACTTCATGGATTTCAAAATTAAATAAGAAATTTCCCTAAATCTTTTTTGAACACTCTCTGAAAATACTAAATATTCAATAAATTTTAGCTGTGATTATTACTATGACCATAAGCAAGGAGGCAGATAAATGGTTTAATTCATACACCATATATTATAAACCATTTACAATGTACTAGATCTTGTGTTGGGTTCTGGAGACACTCAGTTTCTTTAGCAAAAATAATTAAGTTATACAGAAGAAAAATACTTTGAAGAAATGATAATATCTAGCATATTAATGGATTAGTCATTGTTTTGAAATCTTCCATCCCCAATATTTCAATTTTTTTAAATCATCATGAACAGAAATGATTTAGGTTTTGGGATCAGAGAGTCCAGATTCTAAGTTCCTCTACTTAACAGCCATGGAATCTTAAGTAATTTTTTCATTCTCTGAGGCCAATTTCCATATCTATAAAAAGGGATATTAATAACATCACCTTGGAGGGTTTAATGAATAAATTCATTCATTCAACAAGTATTTATTCATTGTGTATTTATTATATACCAGGAAAAAGTACTAAACAGACAATCCTTATCCTCACAGAGATTACATGCTAATGAGTTAAAATTTGGAGAAAAATGGACATTGTTTTTGTGAAGTAAAAAACTTAAAAACTTTTGTATCAGTGGGGTCCTCCCTGGGTTAAAGGTGCAGTTAAAGCTATTGCCAGCCACTTCAGCATGAGTTCAATCCCTGGCTTACCAGGGAGCTGATCCACATGGCACAGCAGACCTCTGTCTAGCCCACTGCTTCCCTCAGCAGTGTATTTCAGTCAATTTGCCTGTTCTGCTCCCCACTGTCTCTGGTCAATCCTCTCAACTCCTGCATCTCTGGCCTACACCCCTGTTCTTATATGCATAAATAAATAAATCTTTAAAAAATGTTACATCAGTGTATGCAATGTTTACATTATCAGTGAAAGGCTTCAGAAGCATTTAATTGTGGCAGAGCAGAAATTCAAAGTAGAATCAACATGCAGTTTATAGTGAAGATATTCTGATAAAGAAAAACAATGTAGAAATAAATTAATTGCCAGTGAAAAGATTTCTAAATTTTATTAGGTAATCTTATAATTTCATAACAGTTACTTGGATATACAAATTTGTATATGCAAGTTTTAAAACATGTAAAAAAAAGAAGCAGTTTAGTATGTTTGCTTGATTCTTATTATCCAAAACTTTACCAAAACACTTATAAAATTCAGCAAAATTGTTTAATACATTCTAAAAATTTAGAGTGTATATACATAAACATATTCAAGCTTGCTTTACAAAATGAGTGTCATTTCTATACATGTGCTCATAGTGACTGTCAAAAGTAGTTCAAAAGGAAAAAAGATAGCATTGCTTGTAATACAGCATTAATTAATACTGACTTACCTGGGATATTTATGAAAGATTCTTATTATCACATATGGTATAACTATTTAAAAATTAATGCTCTATTACTATGAATAAAACATACAAAATAAAATTTTATTTTCTTAGGCTACCTTGTTAACATGAAACACTGCATTCATTCTGCAGATATTACCGGCACCTCACATTATTACTTTAAAAATATTTACGATACTTAAAATTCAAAAGGAAACCCACAAGAACTATTCTTCTCCCAGTACATTCACTGAATGCAGATTTAAGTGAGCACATCTCATTTTGATTGTGCCCTTAATTTGCATACTTTAAAATCACTACAACATACTTTAAAATCGCTACAATATTGTACATTTGTAGTTTTTACTGTTACTACAATTAAAATGACTGATCTATGTAAAACCAATAGCCTGTACTTCCAGTAACAGTTGTCATATGCAAAAAGAAACAAAAAAGCCCTGAGTCAGTATTTTTTGCAAAAGTTATGAAGAAGAGTGATCTAAAATCATAATCTTTATAATCCATAGAATGGTTAAGACTGTCCAGGATTAACTTTTTGTTTTCATTTTGATTGAAGAGAGGTATGGCTTTTGTTCAGTTAATCCAATTCCAATTATTTCTTAATATTCAATTTCATTCAAGTCCTCAGAATATCCTGATGACTGTTGAGTTGTATCTTCTATTTCTGTCAGGAAAAACAGATAATAATAGTTTTAAGTTTATTATAGAAAAATATATCATTTGCATTCTTATGATTTGAGACTATCACAAAATCCCTATCACAAAGGGATTATATATAATTGGGAAATATTGTTACCTGCACAGGGTCCTGCTTGAAATTTAATATCATCAATGGCAATATCACTTCTTATTGATACTCCCCTAATGGCTTCAAAAATTATCTGGAAAAAAAAAAAGATTATACTCAGAAATCGAGTCGTCCTGATATTGCAATGCTAGTGAGGGGCAGATCCAAGCTTTCTGGGTCTGGAGGTTTAGGTTGTTTGGGGTTCCCTTTTAAGGAAAACAATACAAAATCATGAATTCAAATTGTACAAAGGAATACTTCATTGGAATTTAAAGAAATTCATAATATGTAACTGGAAACTTTGAGATTCAGGTCTCTTTCTGCTGAGATGTCTTTGGGCAGCTTCCCAGAAGTGCTCACCTAGAGATACTTTCTGGTGGTTGCCTACTTTCCTCTCTCCATCTAGAACATTCTACTCTTAGCACTCACAAGGCACACGAAAGTAATGGACCCAGAAGCTTCAGTTCCCTCAGGTTCTTCATGAATCTATCTTTGCTACTGGCACACTGGTACTGGTACACTGAAGAATTTACTATGACTCATGAGACCTACGTAGGAACAGCAAAGCATGAAAATTTTATTTTCCAAAAATGCAATGGCTTACTTATGCTAAATACCATAACATCTAAGACACAATGCAGGAAGAAGATAGAATTACTGTTGTGAGCTTGTATCCCAAGAAGAAAATAACTGATCAAATATTTAGGTTCTAGGGAAAAATGATTACATTATCAGCTATAAGCTATCCTAACAATGGTTAATAAACCACTGACTACTCTAGGGAGGCTTGTGGTTAATGAAAATTGTCCAGAAGACACATCTGCTCTGCTCATTTTATGACTCCCAATTGCATTAGTTTATGATTTAAATTAAATCAAAGATTACAAAGTAGATAATTAATAAGCATATGAAACAATCTTGAAAATAATGACTCAAGGAAGCTTTTATGACAGAAACATGGTAAAATAACATTAAAAATTCTAAGGACACGACCCTAAGCAAGAATCTAAATAAGTGGCAAGAAGAGAGGGGGAAATGCTCACACCACTAGATAGTAGTATATATGAGTGCAGTAAGTAAGCATTTAGGTTTACAGGACAATAGAAAAATCTGTTTTTTTTGTGACCTCCTGGTGTACAATGGATGTGGAATAGATGAATTACCTAATGGAATTCTAATCTATGATTAGGCAAAACACTTGATTTCATATAACCTTCTCCTCTAAGTTTCTTTAATACTTCAGTGATACCACTTTATAACATTATGAATCCCTTTTTTACTATAGTTACGCAGTCTTTCAGTAAATAATTGTGGTTACTTAAGAATTAGACAAAAATATTTTTTCTTTTCAGTGTATTAATTTTTCAAATGACTGCTAAGTTGTTAGGACATGAATACTAAGCTGTTTGGACCCAAATTCTTAATAATGGAACTATTAGGTAGTTCTTTTGGTCTAGAGGCACTAGGAAAAGAGTACAGGGATGAACAGTATTACGAATAAGAAAATTTTGAGACCTGGTCTTAGTGGGGAACCTAGCACATAATAAACCCCAGTCAATGTTAGGCAGTACATTGAACAATATGAATGATGTAAATATTTCAGTGAAATGAGAATTTGCCCAACACCTTCTTTCCAAGGCACCAAAATACAACAAGCCATGGGGGAAAACTGAAAGCAAGGAGTAAAAGAAAGTAGGGAATTCAAAGGAAAGAAGATCATTTGGGATTTTGATCAATAGGGTTTCAGGTTGTGCTTAGCCCTTTAATGAATCCCTCAAGGAGAATGATAAAAAATTTGCTATTTGATGCATTACTTTTTGAAGGATAATCTGATGATTGGGATATCATTCAAGGATGATCACGACCACCATCTCAGTTCCCTGCAGAATGAATCTCACATAGCAATAGTGCTGCAGCATTTTAAAGTCATCTATACTTCCCTCTCTGACCTCCTTCCCTCAAGCAGTGATGTACAAATTGACTCTTTAGCTCTGCTTTTTTTCCTGAACTCATCTCAATTTCCTTGGCCTAACTATCTGTGTGTCTAGTAGATACCTAAAACTGAGCAGGTTAAAAAACCCACCAAAACCCTGCTAATTTCCCTCCTGCAAACACACTACCCTCACACCTCGACATCTGGTATACCTAGAGTCTTTCTCAGCTCAATAAATGGCAATTCCATCCTAGCAGCAGTTCAGATTTTAACTTGAACTTTGGAGTCATCTTGACTCCTCTCTTTTAACCCCCCACAGTTCTCATACAAAGAATTCTTCCGCATGGCCCAAGTCACCACTCCTGCCTGGACTAAGCAGTAGCTTTCAAAGTCTTCTAGCACCACCCCCCCACCCCAGTCTACTCTCCACATAGTAGCTAGAGTGATCACTTTAAAATATAAATCAGATTATATTACCTTAAAGCCATCTGATGGTTTCTGATGGAGTCTGTTGGTAGCAAACTTGTATAAAATAGTTAGCAGAAAAACTTAAAAGTTATTTTACACTCTGAGCATTAGTAGAAAAGCATGTTTCGGGTGACCCTAAGAGAAAGCAGAGAAAAAGACCACCTTCCTGGTGAGTAAGGGCCACTTAACTGTCCCTCTCACTAGTAGTACTCATGGCCAGCCCTCGCCAGACACGATTCCAAAAAGAAAAGTGTCAATTTAAGTATATAAATATCTCATAGGTAACTTTGTCAACAATATGAATATAAACAGATGAGTTCTCAGGCATGCGAGACTTCCTAATGCCTAATATATTCTGGTGGGTGCTGCCCTTACAAGGGACACATGTAATTACACAGCTCCTCTGCTAGGAGCAAATATCCCAACAACATTCTTTTTAGTCCAAAAACTTGCTATTTTACTGCTTATCTTGTTAGTGGACTAATCAAGGATCGCCTCACAAAATTAAGACCTTTTCTTCTAAGAATGGAACTCCCATATGATCCAGCAATCCCACACCTAGGAATATACCCAAAAGACACAAAAACACTGATTCAAAAGAATACCTGCACCCCTATGTTTAT
>JAGFMF010011780.1:3826902-3837972 GCA_019455555.1 Galemys pyrenaicus
AGAGGGGAAGGGTGGAGGGCAGACGGGAGCACGGGGGACTGAGGTGATGGTGCACTGGTGATATGGTGATGGGGAATACATGGGGATTACAATTGATGTTAAATATATGTAAATCTAAAAAATTTATATTAAAAATATGTAAATAATAAAAAAAACTTGAAAAAAAAAAAGACCTTTTCTTCTAAATCACGCCATGCCCACCCTGCCTTCACCACTGGCAGGTTATCTCCCATATCTCTCTCTACTGAGGCAACTGCTGTGAGAGCACGCAGACAGATATCTGCCTCAACCCGTTCCAGCACCTCCAGGGGAACAGAGCATTCCTCTACATCCAGATACCAGGTCTTACTAAAAAACTCTCTCCTAAACCGCTGCAGCCACGATGAATGGGACCTCATACTGTAATCCTCAGCACACCCACAGCTGTCAAACTCCTGGGAGATCCACTGTGACATCACATCACGCGGGTAAAACACAGCCCACCACAGTGGGCAGCAATCCAGACAGGCTCTCCGACTATTGACTTACTAGCAGCAGAAAAACGGGAGAACTTGTCTTTTTCTGAGGGAAGAATGTTGCTATTATATTAATGAATCTGGGTTGGGCAAACAAGATGTAATTCAACTCAACAACATTGCCAGGGGCCTTGATTGCTTCCAATCATGGGAACATGGTGGATGGGGGTAGATCTCTTCTCCCATGGTCAAGTGGCTACTCCACTTGCAGGACCAATCATTCCAATTGTGTTATTTTTTGCTTTTGCTCCTTGCTACCTTCGGTTTATCCAAAATCGAATCCAGACGGTGATATGTACTGCCTTCAACCAGCTCCTGCTACAGCCCTACCACCCCCTACCCTCGGACCTGCCTCTGTGACCTTTCTACCACCAAAACCCCACTATGCCCCAAGCCAGCAGGAAGTAGCCAGAGTCCTCATTCCATCTAATAGGTGGGAATGAAAGGTCATTCAGGCCCCTCACACAAACCCTTCTCCCAAGCCCCAGGGCGGTGGTTCTGAGAAGTCAGCAGTGATGAAGATAAGCTGGCAACAGCTAGTTGCTCTCGAATATGCTGTAGGACATTTGATTCACTGTGGCTCAATTCCAGTGGAATGCGGGGAGGTGGGGGGGGGGGGTTCGATATGGATCACCACCAACCAACAACTTCTTCCCGCTGAAACCCACCCCCTAGAAGGAACTTCAAAATTTTCCACTTCAAAGTACCCAGACCTAGAAAAACCCCTGCAGCCTAAAACCTGGGAGCGACTTCCCAGACCCCTACTCTGGGGATCAGAGAACCTCATCTAGAGCGTGCAATAAAAGCTCCTGCTGGTCAGAAACATGGCCTGGCTCTTTCTTTCTCCCTCCCGTCTCTCCCCTAGCTCTCTCATCCAACCGCACCAATATCTTTCACTAACGTTATGGTACATATTTTTTTGGCTCTCATTTTCTACCTCCACTCTATAAATTCCAGAGAGTAGGAACTTTCTGTATTATGTTCATCCCCAGTACTCAGAGATAGCAAGTGGGCAATAAATATTATTTTGACCTCATAATAGAGTTGCTCGGTCTGGATGCTTGATGCAGCTCTGGAGAATAGATAGCAGGTTTGCCATGGTGATATGATTAGAGACCAGAGAATCTTGGGAGAGGTACATTTTTAGAAAAAAATAATACTTTTTAATATTTTGTTACTTTGCTTATAAAAACCCTTTCTCAAAAATCCATAATCTCATTTGCCTCTCACTCTAAATCTGCTGATGTCAGTATGCAGAAATTATTACCCTTTTTTGAAAATTATAAACAATCTTGGAGAGATTTGCTTTCACTAAGGTCACCCAGTGTTTCTGACTCCCAGGGGAATGAGGATATTTTGGAACTTCTTTGGTGGGAGGCATGCAGAACAGTGACTTGCGGCTACAAAACCTGTAAGCAGTCAGATCTGGGGTTGAATTCTCACTTTTCCATTTACCACTGTACATTACTTTTTATGTCTATAAAGAGGAACTCTAAGAGCAATTGGAAGAGCTTATGCATAGTTCTCAGCACGCTAAGTGTCAGGGCTTTAGGAGAGGGTTGATCTGTTGCACACAGTGCGCATGAGTGTGACTGTGTTTTATTAGACATTGGGATGTTTTGGAGAAACTGGTTCCTATACAGTCATTTTGAATTCCTGAGGAAATTCCTAAATCTAGAAGAAAATTCCTCGTAGTAAATTCATATCTGTTCCATTCTAAGCCAAAAGGAAAGGTTTGGAAACTTCTTTCCAGATTGTAAACTAAAAGGCTTTTGAACTTGAAGATTTTGTTTCGGAAATTTTCAGGACACAAAAAAATACCCTTATATTCACAAAGAAGCAAGCCAAAAGAAGATAAGCCTTCATCACTGAGCTGCAATAATCACTTTATGCATAAATATCCAAAGCTTTATCTCCCTGCCTAATTTCCAATTCACTACCTAGATTTATTAAATAGAGACTGATAGTTTACCCTTAAAAAAATCCTGCCTTTACCTATAACCCTGAAAAA
This sequence comes from Galemys pyrenaicus, assembly GCA_019455555.1. Lineage (NCBI taxonomy): Eukaryota > Metazoa > Chordata > Mammalia > Eulipotyphla > Talpidae > Galemys > Galemys pyrenaicus. The sequence goes on from JAGFMF010011780.1 coordinate 3,829,429, forward strand.
GAACAAAATATTCTTGTTGGTGGCAAGCAAAAAAAGACCATCAGAAGCTAACAGCAACATTTTCCATGGCCTGAGTCATATCTCTTGGCTTACCCGGCATTGTATCTCACAGCCGTATTCAATCAGGCCTCGAAGCCAGGAAATGCTCTGTTCCCCTCTTCTTCTCCATAAGAGGGACTCTTCATTATCGCCTTCCTTTTTCAAATAAACACTCAGCAGACCAGTGCCTGCTCCATACATGTGGTAGAAAAAGGTCAAGCACTGTTTTCCGATGACACCTCGCAGAGGACTGGATAGAAGGTGTGCTTTTTGTCCATACACCATGTGGGAAGCCTCGATGTACATGTAGTAGCCTTGAGAGCAATGCAAAAGCAGGTATTGTTAAAAAGACACAAATTATAGTCTCTTCTTTGGTAGTGTTCCTAGGAAAAAAATTAGATCAAAAGATGACTTGATGTAGTACCGATAAAGGAATTTATAATTTTGGAGAAAATGTATGATCCAAGGAGAATGTATGTGCTAAAAAATTTAGGCCATTAAATAAGGTGTTTTTTCATTTAATATTTTCTAATTCATTTTCTATACACAAGAGGTAATTGCCATGCCAGTATTATGAACTGATATAGAGATTTATATATCAGAATTTATCCTGCTAATTAATGAACCATATTCTGAAGCTTACACATGTTTATGGGAGAGACCATGAATTTTGTAGACAAAGAGGTCTGAGTTCAATTCATTGTCTGTGTGATTCCAGTCTATTCAATTATCTTCTCTGAACCTACATTCACCATTTAAAAATAATGGTTCATAGTACCTTTGCTACATAGTTGTGAGAATTAAATAATGTGTGTGATACATGTCTTCACTTAACAAATATTCAAAAATTAGTATCTGGCTCTACCTGCTTTCCTAACATTTTTTGTAACAATTTTTTTTAGCCTTGAAAACATTTATATAATATTTGATATAAGTAGTGATGTTTAATATGTAATATATAACATACATGTCAGTTAGACAACACTTTATATTTCCAGGTACACTTGTACCTGGCTTAGCTTGTCAAAGGTCCAAATGAATCCTAAGTAAAGAACCTTGGCTCAAGATGAAATGCTGAGTTGAGGGCTTAGGAGAAAGGATCCTCTGAAAGATGCTGCCACTGGAAATAGGAAAGTAGACTATTGGAGCCCTAAAATATAACAACTTTTTGCAATGGATTCATCATGAGAGAAGACTCAAGAAATGACTTTGTATATTCACAGTGATAAAAATATGGGTGCTGGCTTGAATTTGTCTGAGGTCCTGGAAGAGAAGAAAACCCCTAATTATCTCCAGAATTATGCAACTGAATTCTTTCTTTCAGGAGTATAATGCATGAGCATTTAACCTCAGGTGGGTAAAGCATTACTCCGATAATACTTTCCAGTCCATGTACCTCTGGGTCTTTTGTACCAGGCTGAAGCCATTGCTAAGGGTTCCAGTTACAGAGCTCTTTCTCTTTAGTGTCATGAAACTGTTTGCCTATGGAATTGTGCTGCTTTTAGAGGAGCAGGGTAACAACTAGAAGAATGTAAATGCAACTGTACCTTTCTGGGGTGCTGTCTGCATTCTACTTTTCTTGAGTAATGCTGGCCTTCCCCAAATTCCTTTGGGATATAGTTCTCTTTTTTTGGGGGAGGGGGGATATAGTTCTCTTTTAAGCATATATATATTCCATAAGGCAACACTGCTTTATTTCCTCCAGTCTGGTCGCTCTTTCACCAGGGCAAAAATGGAGTTCTGTGGCCTCTCTGGGGTCATGTGAAATGAACATATATCTACCAATAATTTTAACACATTTCAACTGATTAGAATTTTTCCCTCTGATCAGAAGCCTATTCCAAATATGTTCATCTTCTTGACTTGTGACTTTTTTTCTCCTACAAGAGATCAGAGCTTCATGAAGAACCGTTCTGTGTCACATGTTTGGAAAACCAAAAAAGCCCCCCGTGTTGACAAGCTTTGCCACATTATAACTCCAAATGCTTGTCTGTCTCAACAAACAAAAGCTCTGGATGAATGCCAGGGAGCCCCAGTGTTGAAATTTCATTCTTGCTCACATGTCCTTGCACATGAAGGATTCCAGTCTGTGGAAATGGAGAAGACAAATCACTTTCTCTCTGTGGGTTACTGTTTAACATTCATGATAGGGATTCCGATGGGTGTACTGGGAGATCAGGGTCCCATCTGTTCTTTGCACAGCAAGTGTGATGTGTTGAGACACACACCATATTCATAATTTGGAACAGTGAAGCAGCTGTTCCTCCAGTGGCCCTTTCATCAGGGCAGAGAGCGAGCCTATGTGGAACTATGTGAAACCAACAACTAGCTGCCTCCATTCAATTAAGAGAAGATCTTAACAATCAGGGGGAAGAGACATCGATATTTTGGGACCCAGAACAGCTAAATGTCTTCCCCTAAAATTGCTCTTTACTACACCTTTTAAATATATTTTGAAACTTGTCACAGCTAAGGAGTTATTAAATGGGTATGGAAATTCAATTTGGGAAAATGAAAGACATTCTGGAAATACATGGTGGTGATGGTTGAAAAGCAGAGTGATGCATTCATGTCACTGAACTGTACACTTAAGATTATTAAAATGGTAAAGTTTATATTATGTCTATTTTACCAAAAATTTTTAGAAGTTTGTCATAGAAGTCTTCTCTGTGTAAGTAGAATTTGACTATCAGAAACTAGTGTGATAAGTTATGAAATGATTGAAGGGCACTGGCGATTTTAATAATCTAGAACTAGCTCCTCAGGTAGTTACTGATCAGTTTGGTAGCACTATTACTTTTCTGGATATCAGCTACCAAAATTCAGAAAAGGATTTGAATAAGACCGCTATTACGTTTCAGCAATTATAATTAACATATTAAATAAATTTTTGATTTTCTCTTTCTGACATTACAGCTTTATAGATGAATTTTAGTATTTGGTAGTTTAAAGTATCATCGATATTTCTATAGCACAAAAAGGGACTGGTTTTAGAAATGAATAAAATTTCCATCATTACTTAGTAGCATGTTGGAAGAGAATTTAATTGCCAGAAATACAGAATGTTTATTGAAACACTGAACAGTTCCAAATGACAGGTAGAACTGATGGTGTGGCTTTCTTTGGAAATTGTTAAGAAAATGATGCTTTTCTAGGTTGTAATGAGTGAAGGAATGAGAGGACTAGACAACTTTTAATCAATAGACTGGTGGACTCAGTGAAATAGAAAATGTTACAGTTGAAAGCATTTTTTCACTAAATTGATAGTTATCTGCTGATTTATATATTGTACTCTTTTGCCACAAAATCCCTGTAAACTTCAGGGCGACAAAAACAATTGTTTAAAAAGAATCTTGACAGCATGACATCATATAAATGTTAATAAAATTGCCAGAGTGAATACAACTCTGAAAACTTGTTAAGATTTGTACTTACTGCTTTGTAAAGACACAGTCTGTGTCAGAAAATTGTCAGATTCTGCCAGGATAGAGCTAGTTAAGTGGATGGTGGCAGGAAATGGATAGATAAATTTATGCAATCCATCCCATTTTGATGCAAGTCAAGATCTATAAAATAAACTGGCATATCTAGATTATGACTTTTCTAAAATTCACTTTCTAGTTGGCCTGTTTTGAACTGACCATCTATTGCAATGGTCTGGAAACCAGTATTTTTGTTTGTTTGTTTGTTTTTCCAAGCATAAATTGAAAGTTTTAAGGCTGGGAAGTGAAAAGGTAGAATGTAGTCTACATATATAGGTATATCCTTTGAAAGGCCCAGAAAACATTGCATTCTATTGTCACCAGTACCAGACAAATCCCCTCCAGTCATTAAGGAGAAAGGTACTACATTGCTAGTTCAGAGTCCAAGTCTAGTACTTTACTAGTAATATTTACTATTTATTAGATAGGAAATTCTGCTATTTTGAAACAGGATTGAAGGACTTGTCTCTCTATCCCTTCAGAGACTTGTCCCACCACTTGTCTCTCCCAGTTCCTTTATTTATGCTCTATGCTTAACAAATTTTGTCTTCCTATATTTTGAGAGAAAGAGCATCACTAGGAAGACAATATCTGAACTGTTGACCACCAGGTGACAGTGAAAAACAAGCTGGCGTCAACCAAAGCCTCTGGGTGCTTGTGCTGCAAGGATGGACATGCTGCCCCTTACCCACTCCCTCCATCCACTCCCTTGGAACTCTGGGTAAGTACCCCTGAGCTCTGCCAAAGAGTAGGACGGTGCTATTTCAGTCACCATAGTCTGCTGCCCTCCTCAGTTTGTCAATAAATTAAACCACTTTCCTTCTCCTTAAACTCTGTTTCCTTTTAATTGGCTCAGGGACACTGAGACCGCATTCAGTATCAATGTAGCTAAAAACTCCCTTGAATGAGTTTCTGTGGCTTAATATTTTAAGTTTGTTTCCTTAGCTGATCTAAATGTTCTTGTTCACCTCCAGCATTCTACAAATCTATGAACTGTTATTAATTTGCTGAATCAGCTAACACTTTCTTATTATTTCAGATTAAACTTCTTGAGGAAGGGGAATTCCAGTGACATACTCTATATTTATTATATAAATTGCTTAAAAATATATGTGGTGATTATCAAGTACTTTTCATAATAATTAAATAAAAAAGATATTTTTAGTACTTTATTACTATGAGAGTTATCCCAAATATTTATTACTCAAAATTGAGGGTAATGAACGGAAAGAAGTAGAAAATTACAGTCTCTCAGGTAGTTTATAGCCAAAGGAAGTATCAATGTAAATTTTATTATTGTCCTTCTCCTACCTTTTGCCAAAGAACAGAACAACATACAATAACATACTCTCAGAAACAGCAAAATCTTGAGTAGAGTAACCATGAAATATCAACAAAAGAACACAACTGAAAAAGGCCAGAGGCACAAAGACCTCATTCAAAGAACTAGGAGTGGTTGTTGTCTAATGCAAAAGAACAAATGCCTTTAAATTTTGAGTATAATCATGTTCTTGCATAACTGATACTTTAAAAATACCAGAGGCATCCCCCTCTGGCCGTGTTGAATAATTTGTAGCAAACACTCCTACTGAGAAAAATTAGGAAAAAAATACACTAACATATATTGTTTTAAGAAAACACATTGTCTGAAGCTATGAACTTCCCAAGGAGCAATGACAGGAGGGATCAAAATCCTAGAAAAAAGGAAAGGTATATTGTGTGGGTTCAAAGTTCTTCTAATTGATTTTCCCCTTGAGCCATAAGTAGATAGCTGCTGACCAGAGTGGAGAAGTCAACAGATCTCACTGGGTTGGAAGACAATAACTAGAATTCAGGTCTGTAACACCAGCCAGGGTTTAGGACCAAGTTTTGAGAAAAAGAGAGGCATAGAAAAGTGAGCCCATAATTTGGCAATCTTCCTTTTAATCAGGTACCAAATTCTTAAAACTGCAGAGGGCAAGAGGCCAAGAAGTCAAATGCAAAACAAAACAAGAGTTTTTAACAAACTCACCGGCTGAAAAGAAAAAAAGTTAATGTTTAGGACATATTAAAAAGGAGGGCACTTAATAAAAGTCAGGGTGTATTCTTAGAGGAATGCCCTAGGTATAAAAGATGACCAGAAGTAAATCTGTAACAGGGTGGTCCCAAGAAAAGGAGAAGTTCCAAAATCCTGGTTCCGCCCTAAGTGGGTGGAGCTAAGGAGGAAAAGAAGATTTCTGCAAAGAAGAGAGAAGAAAGAAAAGAAAATAAAGAACAGCAAGGAGACCTGGAGGAGGCACGTGGAGCAGAGGGACATGTGAAGAAACTGTGCTTGCTTTTTGGTCTTGGACTGGTTGGAACAGATGTGGGTAAAAGACCCTTAAAGAAGTTAACAATGGCAGCTATCATCTTGATTTTAATTTTGCTCTTTTCCTCCCAGATTTGTCTGACTCTTTCTAACCCTTTTCTATGGGTCTCTACTAAAAGGTCCTTTAAATGTGTGGCAGGTTTTTGGGCCTTGCTTTGAGCCAATCCTATTTGGCTAAACTTTTACCCTCAAGGAGATGAGTAACTTTAAATGCTTAACTTAGTAACTATATTCTTTGTTCTTTCTTTATTGTACCCTAGTTGTATTAAAGTTCCTTTCCATTAAAAGTTTTATGTGTTTGTCTTAATGCGGTGGATGGCAGAACCCATTCAGAGAGGGCAGGCTTGGGGGTTCTGGGTGCTCCTCTCCCTGCTCTGTAACAAATCCAACAAAACAGAACTGTAATACCACCTTCAGTTATCTCAGTTCTGAAAAGACTGAAGAAATCTGCCCTACCCCAGTTGTTTTTTGAGAAAAAGCTGAATCCTTTTTGGAAGAAAAACTCCATCAACCAAGAACTTGATAAAATTTCATTCATAATGTCTTCAGTATGCAATCAAAACATCAGATATTTCACAAAACAGAACCAAATTGGGAGGCAGGAGAGAGGGGGGAAAACCCCAGAAACATAGTAATGCAGTTGCAGAGTTATAACAGGACTATAAGTGATTAATAAATCAATAATATGAACACATAATAACATGTTCACTGAATAGATACTAAGGGGGAGAATTTTACCCAAGATCTATTAAAAAATAAACAAAGAGGGGGGAGGTGTGGAACTTTTGGAATGTTCAAGTAAAGACTTTCAAAAATCTGCACTTTCATACAAACAATGAGAACACTGGCAACAAGTAGTCAAACTTTTAGAACTCTGGAAATTAACTAAACACATCCTGGAGAGTTAACTTGAGAACAATGACCAAATCTTGCTAAGAAAGATGAGCTTCTAACTTGCCTTAATTCCAACTTTATCAATCCTGCTCCTAGACAGACTTGATAATCAAGACTTGACAACTAAGGTTATCTGTGAAAAGCAGTACTCCAAGGCCACTGCAAACAATAGAACAGGTTTGGAGCTCCTCAAAACCCTATCAGCAGAGAACTATCACTTATTTGACCTTTTTAGCAACTGAGTGAAAAGCTCCATTACATTTACTTAGCCTAATAGGAAGGCAAACCTAACTGTGTATGAACAGCCTTATCTCCAGGGTGTTTTGTCAAAAACAATCAGTTAACCAACTGTTTGCATAAGTACTTGAAGTGACATTAATAAAAGAAGTTAATAAAAGGCTGACCAAAAAAAATTCAAAGACAAAAATTAGAGAATGGGATTACCTGTCAGTGGTTTTGCAAAGCTTCAAAACATTCTTGTCAATCTAGAAAACATAGAAACAACCAAGAAAGCATGTGTAGATCTGTTCTCAAGGGGGAACTGAGAAGGTCCTAGTTCATCACCCTTGACTTAGAGGCTCTGGACAAGAAGTCAAGTCTATGACAGAATTGTAAAACTCTACAGGAGTAGCCTACAGAGAATAGATTAGTAGCTCTTTAGGGGTGGGGCTGGAGACAAAAGTTGAGAGAGGAAATGGGAGTGGCTACTAGTGGGTAGAGTTTCTTTTTAAGGTTATAAAAATACTCTGATGATGGTTATAAAACATTGGGAATGCAGTAAACACTATTGAATTGTACATCTTAAAAGAGTGAATTATGTAATAATATTGATATGTAGTCTATCGTAATAAAGAAAAAGTCTTGTAAAAGAAGGGAAAACATAGACCAATATAGAAGAATGTCAAATAATAAAAAGGTAGACATAAATCTAAATATATCAGTAATTATATTGAATATTAATGATCAAATACTACAAACAACAGACAAGATAATGGAACTCAATTAAAAACTCAACTATTGCCACACTAAAAAGTTAGTACTGATACAGAAAGCAAGAAAGTAAAAGGGTGGAGAAAGAATAACAACTGCTAATCAACACAGAGCTGAATGGTAATACTAATATTAAGCAAAGTGGACTTTAAGAGAAGGATGACTGCTTCTCTTAGATATTTAGAGCTGTAAAGGGGAACATTTCCTACTGATAAAATGGTTTATCCACCATGAAGATATAACAATTATAACTTTGTACATGCCTAGTAACAGATTCGAATATATATAAGCAAGAATTGATGAACTAGGGCCTCTCTGATGGCACAAGGGGTTAAGTCTCAGCACTAAGGTGCTATCTGCAACACTGCAGCACAAGTTTGATCCCCAGTCAGGGAGGGGACCCACATGGCACAGCAGACCTCTCCTGTCTCACCGGCTGCCACCCTCAGCAGTATATTGTAGTCAATCCGCCTGTTCTGCTCCCCACTATGAATACATGAATCCTTTGCAATGGTGAATCCTTTCACCCCCTGCATCTCTGGCCTGCACCCTAGCTCTTGTATGCATAAATAAATCTTTTTAAAAAAGAATTGATGGAACTAAAGAAAAAAATAAACATTTCACAATCATAATGGGAGACTAAAATTTTTTTCTTAACTGAACTAATAAAAAACAATAAAAAATATGAAAAACAGGGCCTCCCTGGTGGCGCAGTGGGTTAAGCAACACACTATGGAGCAGACCGCAACCACTGCAGCACGAGTTCGATCCCTGCTGCCGGCCAGGGGGGGA
>JAGFMF010011780.1:3838022-4071126 GCA_019455555.1 Galemys pyrenaicus
GTTGATCTGCCTGTTCTGCTCCCCGCTCTCTGTGGTGAATCCTCTCACCCCCCACACCTTTGGCCTGTACCCCAGTGCTTGTATGCATAAATAAATAAAATCTTTAAAAAAATATGAAAAACATGATTAAAAGCTTCATCCAATAGACATAAATAGACCATTTCCAATAAAAGCAAAATATACATTATTTCCTAATGCACATAGGATATTTATTTAAATTGACTGTATATTAAGTAATACAGCATCTCAACAAATTGCAAAGGACTGAAATCACTAAGGACACATTCTCTGAGCACAGTGGAACTGACAAGAAATAAAAAATGGTAGCGAGAAAATCTCCAAATAATTGGAAATTTAGTAATATACTCATAAATAAGTCATGTATAAAAGAAACTAAAATGGAAATCAGAAATAATTTTGAACTGACTGAAAATGAACAGACAACATATTAACATGTGAGTGGCCTCATATGCTATATTAAGAGGGAAATATAAACTTGAAAAGTATTTTATTTTTAAAAAATTAATAAGAATGTACTTTTCTTATAGTATCTAGTAGATCCCTGGATGCTCATTAAGGAGTTATGCATACCAATCCCAGTTCTAAGCTAATAATGACTATCAAGTAAAGGGTAAAAGAAAGCATCTCAGTGAGTGAGAAAGCAGAAGACTAGGCACCATGAATATCTGCTTTCTAGTCCTGGATCTTCCTTTAATGTATGTCAGTTGGTTGAATCAAACAATTTCAGTTAGGAGGTAACATCTGGGAACTTTGTGCTAAATTTGGCTTCCAAATATGTGAGTATCATAACAATTTCCCACAATTTGATTTTGAGTATAGTTAGATGATGCACATATACCAGCAAACCACAATCCCCAGTGTGCACAGTTATACAACTGCTCTACTGCTAAAGACATTGTTTCCTAACACCTGAATACACCTGAATTTATAATCTCTGGCCATGTATTTTCCAGGATCTCTTCTGATTTTAATATTTTTTGTTTCCATGAGTTGCACACAGTATTTTGGACATACTCTAATACTAAAAATTATTCTCTTTTTATCTAAAATTCAAATTTCACTGGTACTTTATTTGAAAGATCTGGTATCAACGCAATAGCCTTGATTTATTATTATTGATTCCACAATAATAATTTTCTCAAGAGGGACTATTTTGAAATTTGATATGATCTATTGTAGATTGTTCACAAGCATGGCCATAATTATTCATTCCCTTTGTCCACAACATTTTGCAATGCAACTTTGCAACTCCTCCCATCAAGGAATGGAGTTATTTCATTACTCTTTGAATCTGATCTACCAGAACAAGTCATTCTAGTTCAATCTCTGCTAGAAGATCCAGCTCCTAACAAACCCAGCAGATGGCTTCACATGCTTGAAAGAGCCCAGGCAAGAACAGAACCACCAACTGAATTTGTACCAAATTACCAACTTGAAGAACAGGAAACTAAATAAATGGTTATTATCTTAGGCCACTAAGTTTTGGGGAGGTTTGTTATACAGCTGAGGCTAACTGGTATAGAGCCAATTCTCAAATCCTAATAAGGGAACAAGACATATGATGACAACACCCTCCTTTTCATGTTGCTGACGTGGTCTCAAAAATTAAGGAGGCTGAATTCTAGCTCTCTCATATCGTACAACATTCAGCAAAAGTCATTCATGGTATTAGCCTGTTTCTTTTCAAACTGATGTGATTATGAATTACTAAACCTCACCTCAAAAATCACTTCAGCAAAGGTGGCATCAAAAGTCTGATGTTTGAATCCTGATTTTCATACCAAATTTGCCTCTGTCTACCCTCATCTGTATGAGGGAGCCTCTAGGGAAGTGTCCAAGCCTTTGGAACTGAGGCTGAGGAACTGAGATGGAACGGAATCTCACTTTCCAGACCTTTGTGAGGTTGGCAGATATTGGATGCAAAGCCCCTGAATAAGAATGCCAAGTAAGTTATGATTATTTTGATATCTAGATTAGCTATAACTATCAAATAAAGCTGTACTATGTTGCTTTGGGATCACTAGTCTAAAGTCTTTTAATGATGCCTATTCAATACAGGATGAATATGCAAATTTCTTAACACGTGGACGAGGTTCTCAGTGACCTGGTTCCCACCTGACTGTCCACTATCATCCCACCACTGTCCTAGTTATTCCTGTGTTAGATACTTCTAGGATCATTGCACATGTTTTCATTCTTACCTGTTTCTTATTCTACAACTAGTTTTATAGTCTTTAACTAGCTTCTCTCAGATGTAACTTGATAAATTTGTTTTGAGCCCATGCTGACTGCCTACTGCTTCCTGTTTCAACTCCAAGTCCTTTCCAGTCATTTGTGCCTTGGGCCTCTGAACAATCACTCAGCACCCATGCAGTGCAACCCAGAGATGAAGAAGGAGTGGGTGGTCAATGTTGAGTGGGCACATATATTTAGGCACTAGAGGATGGAAACTTACAGACAAATCATTTCTCTACTTTGCCACCTAGTAAATGGCCCTGAGACATATTTCAACATGGCTTCTCAGATGTTCCTGTAGGATCAAGCCACCAGCTGGACACAGCTGTGATATATCACAGCTGCGATATATCCTCATATTAGTTCTCCCTGCTGCACTGTTTTGATGTCTTTGCCTCATACTTCTGCGCCTTGAGATCATGTCTACTGAAATACATTGCTGAAGCAGCTGGCAAGACAGGAGAGGTCTGCTGCGCCATATGTGGGTTAGCTCCCTGGCAAGGGATTGAACTCATGCTGTAGTGATTAGCAACAGCTTGATAGCAATGAGACTCCAACTCCTGTGCCACCAGGGAGCTGCAAGTTTAACATAAAGATATTGGGAGCAGAACAAAGATAGATGGTTAACATTTTGTTTAAAAGAGTTTGCCCTGCTCTTTCTGTGTTTAACACACTGCACTAACCTGGGAGGGATTCTGTCATGGGTTCAATTGTGGCCTTCAAAAATTCATTGAAGCTCTGATCCTAGTACTTCAAAATGGGATTGTATATGGAAACAGGGCTTTTAAAGAGGTAAGTTAAGGTACAGTGTGGTCTTTTTGCAGAGCAGGGATGTGGGGGGAACCCTAATCAATATGTCCAGTGTCTTCATAAGAAGAAATTAGGACACAACAACACAGACTAAGATAAGACCGTGTGAGGATACAAAATAAAACTAACTCTATCAATACCTTGATCTACTTTTAGCCTCCAGAACCATGAGAAAGTAAATTCTGTTCTTTAAGTCACACAGTCTGTGGTATTTTATTTTGACAGCCCTCTAGCTAATACTTAATCCAAAGAGTTACCTTTGAAGTTGCAATCCAGTTGGGAAGATAAAATGGATGCAAATATAAAATGACTAAGTAACTATGTGTAGACTAGCATGGGAGTGATTATGGTAGCAGCAGCAGTGGCTGCCAACAAAGATAAGAAAGTCAAGGAGGGAAGATGACATGGAGACAAAGAGGTGGGAAAGGGACATTTTTGTTGAGTCCCTACTTCTTATAAGCACAGTGAGAGTGGCCCAATTAGTGGTCACTCTTTTTAGTCTCCTTCCCTTCTTTCCATTCTCTCATTTTGCAGTGCCCCAAGAGACCTGGAACTAGATAAGGGGATGCTGGGAATTGGCAGGCAGGACAGAGTGCACTGCTGGAGAACTACAGGAGCAGAAGAGCAGGGCAAGGATCACTGGCTTCAGCTTGAGGCTCTCAGTTTTAACAGCTGGAGCCTGAATTGGTGGAAAGACACAAACTGGTTCACCTGTGCCTCCTCAGAATGGAGGCTACTCTACTGGAAGCTGAAGCTGAGGCTGGGATATTCCAACATCCTGCCACTGGCACCCCTACGACTAAAATCAAGATAACAAAGAAAACTTGCATTAACCAGAGTTTAAGCACCTGCTAACTATGGGAGCGGACACCCCAGAATAAGGCTTTGAGCTGGAAATGAAGAGATCAACTCCCAGCCTGCGGCCTGGCCCGCATCAACTACAATCTGTGCCCAGCACTGTATCTAGTGCTTAAAAATAGCCCAGAAGCAGCCGCTGACATATGACCATATGAGACATTTAGACAGAGGTTGGCTTAGAAGAGAGGATCACTGTGTGGCACCCATGACATAGCAGGAAGCATGGATTTCTGATGCTTGCTCAAGGTGATCCTTCGATGCCTTAGTCCCACCCCTTTTTCACCTACTACCCCTTGCCAGGACCAACCAGTTCTCCGGTTACTTTAAAAGGTGCCAAGTCAATAGTGTGAAAGTCTACCCCTATTACAACCCCTAAAATGACTGAAATCATCCCTGACTCCTCTCTTTCTCTTACAACCATATGTAAGACATCAAGAAATTCTGCTGACTCTACTTTCAAAATACATCCAGAATTTGACAACAACTCACCACCTCCATTGCTAGTATACAGGTCTGACCCACAGTCACTGGTAAATCTATCATTATGGTAAATTCATCAGAATAGGTCTCCTGGATTACTTGCATTATCCTCCGTAGTGCCAGCAGGGCACGGAGCAGGTTCTCAGTGATTCCAGCAGATGGATCAAGGACAAATTCTGGAGCCCTCGGTGGCTTTTTCAGGGTTTTATTGCTCTTTATCTCAGAGGTGACCAGGCACATGGCAGATGGGGTCCCAGGGGCCCAGGAGGCCGGCAGGTCTCCTAGCCCCTGGCACATCTTCACTCTCTGGGCTCTCTAGCTTCTCATGTCTCTGCCACTGCTGTGCTTCTTCTGCCTTTCTCCCTCTTACTTTCCTTTGTTGGCGTCCTCGTGACGCTGCCCTTACATGCCCTGTGTCTCAGCCCAGGTGCGCCCACTTGCATATGCCCACACCCTGCTTGAGGGGCCCGCCATCAGGCATGCGCGCAGGACCGCAGGTGCCCATGGTCAACACCAGTGGCGGGAGGGCTGGAAAGTCTGACAACTTTCTCTGACCCTACCTCCTCCTAGTGGGGTTCTCTGATAATATTCTTGCCCCACTTCTCACCCTAGTCATTTCTTTAGATAACAGCCAGAGTGATTCTTTAAAAACCAGGTCGGATAACCTAATCCCTAGGCTCTCACTCTCCAGTGCCTTTCATTTCAGGTAAAGTAAAATCCAAAGTCTTTCTGATTGGTGACAAGATTCTCCAGGGTCTGCTCTAGGATCATTTCTCTGATCTCATTTCCTCATACGCTCTTCCCAGCTCTCTCTGGTTAGCTAAGCCAGCCTCCTGGCGTTCCTAGGACACACTGAGCATGCTTTACACTGGCTATTCTCTCTTCTTGGAACACTTCTTCCCAGCTATACACTTGGCTAACTTTCCAGTTACCTTCTCAGGGATTTCTACTGTGATATTTAGATTAGCTAACTTCACCCACATCTTCCTCCCAATTGCCAAGCCTTCTTCCAACTCTATTTTGTTTTCCTGTAGCAATTATCACCTTTTTATATGTTACATAAGTTACACTCAAGTGTAGTGTTCGCTTTCTTTACCTAGGAGACAAGAAATTCCAAGGGAGCAAATAATTATTTTGTCTGTTTTGTTCATCTGTGTTAACCTAGTATCTAAACACCCAATAGCCACTCCATAATTATTTGTTGAATGAACAAATGAATTATAGTTTATTAAGTATCATATGTTGAGTAGTTTTTTTAAGATTCATTTATGCATACAAGAATTGGGTTACAGGCCAGAGGTGTGGGGGTGTGAGGATCCACCAGAGACAGTGGGGAACAGAACAAGCAGATTAACTGAAATACACTGCTGAAGGGAGGAGCGGGTAAGGCAGGAGAGGTCTGCTGTGCCATGTGGGTCACCTTCCTGCCAGCAGCAGGGATTGAACTTGTGCAGCAGTGGCTGTGGTTTGCTTCATAGAGCGTTGCTTAACCCATTGTGCCACCAGGGAGGCCTCTGTCAAGTCTTTTTCAAATATGTTTTACATATTGTCTCATCTTAATGCCACCGCAATCTATGGAATAGGTGTAATTATTCCTAACATGTAAAGAAAATTAATTTATAAAACTTCAAAGTTTTCTAAATTTCTAAACTTCAAAGTTTTCTGTAGATCTGAATCCAGGCAGTCTAACAAAAGGTGCTTCATTTTTAAATTCAACCATTCTTTGAAGCAGGTAAATATGTAAGTAGCTATATTGTGTTACAGTATAGAAATTATTCTCATTTTCTATAATTGATACTTAGAGATTTTAAGTAACTTTTTTCAAGATTTCATGCACAGTGAATGAATAACTTTGACTTCAAGTTTATGGCCTGGTATAACCATGACTGGTGACCTGCCTTGCCTTTTCAGAGACTTTTTCCCTCCACAGATTATTAATTTTGCTTTTTTTTCCATATTCAAGACATTCCATGACCTGTTACCCAGAATATGCCCCTGTGTTAGTCTACCACATACACAGTCTTCTTTGAGGGTGATAGAAGCTTAGTGAAGAAAATATAGGAATAAACAGAATTAAACCCTGACCACTGAACTCTATTTCCTCTTTAGAATTAACTTTAAAAACTCAATGAAGGGGGCTTCCTGGTGGCACATGGGTTAAAGTCAACACTTTCAAGTTATCACCAGCCAATGCAGCATGAGTTCGATATCCAGCCAGGGAGCTGACCCACATGGCACAGCAGACCTCTCCTGTCTCGCCCATTGTTTCCCCTCAGTAGTGTATTTCAGCAGATCTACCTGTTCTACTCCCCACTCTGTCTCTGGTGAATCCTCTCACCCTCCACGATTCTGGCCTACACCCCAGTCTTTGTACGTATAAATAAAATGAAAATATATCTTAAAAATAAAACAAAAAACATGGGTCTCCCTGGTTGCACAAGGGGTTAAGTCACAGCACTGTGAAGCTATCCACAGCTACTGCAGCGTGAGTTCTATACCAGGCCAGGAGAGAGCCCATGTGGTGCAGCAGACCTCTCCTGTTTGGCCATTGCTCCCCTCAGCAGCATATTTCAGTCAATCTGCCTGTTCTGCTCCCCACTCTGGTGAATCCTTTCACCCTTCTACCTGTACCCTAGTTCTTGTATGCATAAATAAATAAATCTTTTTTAAAAAACCAACTCACTGAATTGCTTTTCCTATAGCCCCTCCTCATGATCCACTAACTGGTTTCTACTACATTCCTGAAAACTTGAACTGATTGTGTTATATCCCTAATAGAACAACCTGGTAGGAAAAATAAACATCTTGACTTCTGTCCATAGACTGCTGGTCTTCTGGACTAGCCTGAGGCAAGATAGGGGTGATTAACACAATCATTGAAAGATCTGCAGGCAAAGCCAGGAGCCAGAAGTGGGGTTAGAAAAATTTAAGTCTTTGGTAGATGAACTTAACTACAAAGGGAGAAATTCCACTAAGAACAATGAGAAATTGCACTTAAGAAAGCTTTCTAAAAATGCTCTGGCAAAACACAGACCTTACCCCAAGACGACTCCTGACTTGTGTCTATGCTGGTGTCTCTTTAATCCTGCCCCTTTTAAGAAGCAGCTTCTTGCCCTTCCAGCCTACTTATTGCTATGCAAATGTCCCTTTGTCTCCCCCTTCACAAATTTGCCATTTTAACTTACAATGAAGTGTCATTTCTAACTCACCTACACTAATTCACACAGGAATTCCTTCCTGCAAAGAAGTCAAGAACTTCTGGGCCCCTAAATACAACATCCAACTGGTATACCAAATAACATTGAGTGGGGCAGTGAGAAAGGTCTATTCTGTGAAGCATATTTGGTCGCTGACCTTATGAACAATTGCGAACACTTGGTGACAGAAAGCAGATCATCTTTTAGTCTGTTTTATTCTAGTTTATACATTTTCTACAGAAAATGCAACCCTTTATTGCCTATACCCCTTGATGGATGCTTCTTGTGTATTTATCATACTGCTAGAAAACCAGGAGTCAACCTGAATGTCTCTTCCCCTGCCTGCCAGTACATTTTCTATGCCAGCTGACATCACCATTCCTCCCGCCCCCACTTTTGTCCCTATTTTTTGATTTTTAAGCCACTTCTAATTAAACTATCTTTGTGTGCTTATCTTTGTAACACAGTCTAGATTTTTGAAGCAAGCAATACAAGTGAAAGAAGTTAAAAATGCATACATTGAATTGTACCTTGTGTGGAATCACCTTAGTTCATTACAGACATAAGACATAAACTTGCACATTTCAAAATGCAGTAAATGACCCTGAGAATGTTATTTTAGAAGCTTTCCTTAAGAAATACAATATGTGGCATAACTCACCTACCCCAGTAGTATGATCTCCCTTTGGTCCTGTGTAGGAGGTGGGAGTTTCTCCCCTCCTTCTGTGCCAGCTGCTCCGGTTTCTTCTTTCCTGAGTAAACGTACATTCATCTTGTTCGAAAGTACACTCTCCAGGTGGAGGTGGAAGCCGCTCTACAAGGAAATAGCAGGTGTTGTGATTTGCTGAGGTGCTGTCAATGAATATGTATTCCAGGGCTGACTGTCAGCCCACTGGGCGTGAATGAGTGTTCGCCCATATGCCATACACTTGCGAGCCAGCCCCACACTGGTAGCCCACCTACACGCAACATTCTTGCCTCCAGTTAGAGTCTGGATGCTTGCCAGAACAGCTAAGAACAATGAGAAGCCTAGATCCAAATGTTGTGGGAAACTCTGAGAAAGACACTTTCTCTGATCTATAATTTAATTTATGTGAATGAACTTATAAAGCTGTGAAAATTGAGGTAAACTGCCTCTACAGAAATATGAAAAGTAAAAAAATTGAAAAATGCAGGAACTTTAGAAATTCAGAATGCATCAAGAGAATCCCAGAACTACCTTATTTTGTCTTGGAGGGAGGGCAGAATGCAAGAGAACTAAATGTTCTATAGGCATAGCTTAGCTAAACTTTTGTAGAACAAGTTACTTAATTCTGTGACTAGGATTCTTATCTGTAATCTGGGAATGTTAATGGTACTTCCTTTATGAAGTGAGGATTAAGTGAGGTGAGGTACATAAAGTATTCAAAACATGATGTCCTTAACAAATAAAATAAATAAGAAATAAATTTAAAAATCAAATCAAATAAAATGTGAACTAATAACATGCAGTGGTGATTGGTAGACACAGATCAGACTTGGGATGAAGCAAGCACCATTTTCTCATTAAATGTAATGGCCAACACACAGACACCGTCTTTATTTTGTCACTATCACCAATGCTCAGTCCTGTATTTCTTAATTTTATAATTCACTTAGAAAATATTAATATTATCATTTTAAATTTTGTGTGTAATAACAATTTTATCAGTACTGATTGAAAAATCTGCATTTGTGTAAGACAGTAATTAATAATTATAATAGTTTTTTTTCTTATTGAAGTATCATTACCTAAGTTTCAGGAAGTATTTGTTTTAAAGCATTGTTTTATGCCAGGCCCTATGCTGGGGGGCTTATATGTATTATCCCCAATATTCAGGAAGTTATTACTTCTTCTCTTACAGATGAGAACACAAGGGTCACGTTACATGTGCTAAGTCTCATGTATTTCAGTCATCATTTCTAAATTCCAAAGCCTACTACACAGCTCTGTTGGAGGCACTTCAAACAAAAAAGGCAAATGATGGACTAGCACAGATTAAATGTCCGTGGCATTTTCTTAGATTAACAGGAAATGTCACCTATAAGTCAGAGAGACAAATAGAGCAGAAATGATGGCCATCTTACCTGGAGATGAGCAGCTTCCCAATTCTATTGTAATATCATCTAGGGCGACAAGTCCACAGTCCCAAAAACTTTTGCATAGGCTCATGAAAACCACCTGCAATTCAGAAAAATATAGCTATGAATTCTGCTATCTGAGCATTAGAAACTCTTCCAGTCTTAGATTTACTTAGCACAACAGGCATGTATAAGCAAACTACAGACACCTCTTAATTATCCATATGGATAACATTACAGAGGCATGAATAATGGTTACCATTTATATATGTCCCTGGAAATAATCCTATTGTTTTTTTTTAAGCACAGTCAAGCTCATAATGATATATTGTGTATACTAATGCTGGAATTAATTTGCATTCTTCAAAACTGGTGAGGAAAGCAAGAGGTTAAATAAGTGGCAGAGAAAAATCCATTAGGTTTTAAATATTTTCCTCCAGATAATTTACAAAGCACATACAGAGTTGATGGTATTCCAAACATTTTTACAAACATTTCCAGTACAAACACTATTGATTTTTTTTTTTTTTTTGGAAATGACTTTCTGGCAATGTGCTTCATTCACATTGTGAACAAAGTCCCAGTGATTTGCCATCTGGAGACTTATGTTCCATTTCCAAAGAAAAGATCTATGTCCCTGGATGGTATTGCTAATAATCCCTAAACACAATTATTTTATCAGACCAAAACATTTTTACTGTTGTATGTGAAGGAAAAACAAATTCATATCATAAATTATTAAATTCATTGTGCCAGGGAGGAAGAGTAAAAAAGTCTTATATTTCTTTCCATTAGACCCATTTTAAAGCCTACTTTTCATATATAGAATGAGAAAAGAGCACTTTTCAAAACAGTTACATTAAATTTTCTGTACAAAGTACAGTTATACATGTTTCTCATGTACAACCTACTCAGTCCATATTCAATCCTTCAAATACAAAACTGAACTAAAACAAAAACAAAGGGAGACGTAACAGAGACTAAGACCCAAGTTATGAAAACATTTGGGAACATTTAATTTTTTTACATTCTACTCTTTAGTGTGTTAAGTCTTCAATTCATATACATTATAACCAGGATCCCTGTGCTCTGGGCTGGTCAGAACGATCTGAAAATTGAATTTATTTTAAAAGAAAGCTATAGTAATATGACATCTTACCGGTGTGAAAAATATGTCTTAAACCAAGATATTCACAAAATTACTAATTATAAGATTTGTGAACGCTTACTCAAACTGGGTTGATATTACTTTAAATTATAAAAAAAGTAGTGTGGCAATGTAACAATTTATAACTGTGTATTTACAGAGAACAAAATAAAATGGGATTTAAAAATTTTTGTTAACTTTCTCATTTTTAGATTATCTGTCCATGTAAAATATTTTACTTGCAAGATTTATGCCTGGGAATTTATTGCTCATTTGCAAAACAAAGGTCTATGTCACCAGCCCTGAACTCAGTTACATTTTATCAGCAACATTTACTGTTAGATGGGAAAGGATAGTAATCTGTCTCATCATTTATTGCATTAATTGTGCTGCATAGAAAAAAAGTTTTGGCTTTCTTTCCTTTTGGCAGTTTTAAAGTCTATTTGTCGCATGAAAAGTGAAAAAGTACATTTTCACAATGAATCTGTGGTAGTGAAGTGATTCATCATGTAAATCATTACTTGAATAAGACAAGAATTTGGCATATAAATCTACTCTAAAGAGAAGAAATAATGTGCTTTCATATGTTTACTATAGCATTATTTTATAGTGACCATAAAATCAAACAAAAGCAACCAAACAAAAATGATCCAAAAATGTCAAAATTAGAGGAAATAAACTATGGTACCAGAATCTAAGAAATAGGCAATGAGGGGCCTCCCTGGTGGCACAGTGGGTTAAGCAACACACTATGAAGCAAACCACAGCCACTGCAGCACAAGTTCAATCCCTGCCCTCGGCCAGGGAGGGGACCCACATGGCATAGCAGACCTCTCCTGCCTTGCGTGCTGCTCCCCTCAACAGTGTATTTCAGATGATCTGCCTGTTCTGCTCCCCACTCTGTCTCTGGTGAATCCTCTCACCGCCCTGGACTCTGGCCTGTACCCCAGCTCTTGTATGTATAAATAAATACTCTTTGAAAAAAAAAAAAAAAGAAATAGGCAATGATTAGCTCTGATAGCTTGTGAATATTATTTAATACTACAGAAAATTATTTCTCTCACAATATTAAGTGAAAAAAGTCCCATTATAATAAAGTAAGATAAAGCTGTATTTAGCTCATCTAAAGCACACAGAAAAAAACCTTGCATAATTTATGCATAATTTATAACCATTATGTTAGGTTCATGAAACTAAGGACATTAAAAAGAATTTTTCCTTTTCTTCTAAATATTCTATAATTTTATTAAAATTATAATTTAAGGTAAAGGAAAAGGAATAAGGGTATCTATAATTAAGATATGGAATAATAAGTATTTCCTACGTTGGTTTTATTTATTATGGTAGCCACTAGAACACATGGCTATTTATATTTTTAAAGATTTATTTATTTATGCATACAAGAACTGAGGTATAGGCCAGAGGTGGGGGAGCGCGGGGTGAGAGGATTCACCAGAGAGAGAGTGGGGGACAGAACAGGCAGATCTACTGATATTGCACTGCTGAGGGGAGCAGCAGGTGAGACAGGAGAGGTCTGCTGTGTCATGTGGGTCACCTCTCTGGCTGGCAATTGAACTTGTGCTGCAGTGTCTGTGGGTAGCTTCATAGTGCTGTGACTTAACCCCCTAAGCCACCAGGGAGTCCCCCACATGGCTATTTAGATCAAAATTAAATAATAAAAGTTCTCAAGTTATAAAAAAAATTAAGTAAAATGAAAAA
Source organism: Galemys pyrenaicus (assembly GCA_019455555.1). Taxonomy (NCBI): domain Eukaryota; kingdom Metazoa; phylum Chordata; class Mammalia; order Eulipotyphla; family Talpidae; genus Galemys; species Galemys pyrenaicus. Next base: position 3,850,590 of record JAGFMF010011780.1, read on the forward strand.
GTCACTTGTTTAGTCACACTAACCACATTTCTGAATTGTCACACTAGCCACATACTGAACTGGACACAGCAGATTTTTGACATTGCAGAAAGTTTCTATCTGGAGAACAGTTTCTACTGCAGAAAGTTCAACCCAATAGAACTTTCTGGATTTGGGGAGGGTGACATTCCAAACAAGCTGTAAACTGCCACAGTAGTTTTTATGTGAAATGCTAAAAATATTCTGGACAGTATCAGGGCACTAATTATTCCTATCTTTGAACTCTTTCATACTTAGAATACTAACTAGACTACTTGTTATTCTGTCTGATAAAAAGACCCGCAAGTCAGTCAGTTACAGACTATATTCAAATAGGGCTTCATACCTCAAATCTATTTGATAGCTATCTATGGACATTCCAAAACACAAAAGAGACATGAAAAAATCTGCTTATTTGGTTTACCACATTGGATTTCTGCTGCCCTTCTTGTGCTGCCATCTTACATGTTGAGGGCTACTTAAGGTGAAGAGGTTATTTTAGGGCAGATGTGATGGCAAGCTGATGACTGGACCTGACTGACACAGGGCAAAGGAAAGCCAACCTGCTTGCTCTATTCTTAAGATCTCTGTCTGAATATGACAAGGGAATTGGCCAGTCTAAATTCGTGTGTGTGTGTGTGGGGGGGGGGGGTTAACCTCTTGTTTATAGATCTATTTCCAAAAAAGTGTTTGTCATTTTAGGCAGTATTTCAAAGCAAATGGAATATTTATAAAGTCAGAAAACAATTTCATAGGCAACATGTATATTAATATCTATTTGAGAGGGGAGAAGATGAGGACAAAATAAAATGACATCTTGATGGGTGTTTCTCATTTTTATACAAATTTCTTAAATGTTAGGGGCAAACAAGATTTGTGTAAATCAATTTGTTTTAGTGTACAAACATGGTTCTTAGGTACCGGTGATACTTGAATTTTTTCTCTGGATACAGTTTTTATTACTGAGGTGATTTACCTATACCTATACTTTGGAAACACAATAGGCAGTGAATGGAGAGCTATGTAAATGTATTTGCAAACAAACAATTTTATTTTTTTAAAAGATTTATTTATGCACAGGGCCTCCCTGGTGGCGCAGTGGGTTAAGCAACACACTGAAGCAAACCACAGCCATTACAGCACGAGTTCGATCCCTGCTGCCAGCCAGGGAGGGACCCACATGGCGCTGTAGACCTCTCCTGCCTTGCCCGCTGCTCCGCTCAGTAGTGTGTTTCAGTCAGTCTACCCGTTCTTCTCCCCACTCTGTCTCTGTTGGATCCTCTTACTGCCCACGTGCCTCTGGCCTGTACCCCAGCTCTTGTATGCATAAATAAATAAATCTTTAAAAAAAAAGATTTATTTATGCACAGAAGAACTGGAGTGCAGGCCAGAGGTACAGGGAGTGATAAGATTCTCCAGAGTCATAGTGGGGGGCAGAACAGGTGGATCTATTGAAATACACGGCTAAGAGGAGTGGAGACGTCTGCTGCTCTGTATGTTACTTCCCTGGCCAGCGCTGGAACTCAGGCAGCAATGGTAATAGCTGATAGCAGTGAGACTTAATCTCTACCCTACACCACTAGGGAGGCCCAAACAAATAATTTTAAATGTAGTCAAACGTGATCTATAATATTATTTAACTTACTTTTCATACTGAAAATAGACATTGCACGTGCTCATTTATCTATAGCAGGGTGTTTCAAAACTCAGCACCATTGGTATTTTGGGCCAGGCAATACTTTGTTGTGGGGGACTCCCCTATGTTATGCAGGAAGTTAAGTAGCAACCCTGGTTTCTACCACTAGATACTAACATCACCCCCAAGTCACACAATCAAGAATGTCTCTTACAGCATTGCCGAAGTCCCCCTGGGGAGGATAAATCTCCTCTGGCTAAGATCCTCTGTTCAAGGGTGTTAGAAAACTGCTGTGAGGTTTACAAAAGCCAACTTACTAAATTCCTGTTATGTGTAGTCCTGTACTAGGCACTTTTAGATGTTCCTCCTGTTCAGATTCACTGCAAATTTCAATCTGTTTATTCCCCCCAGTCAGAACGAAATAACTGCTTACATTTTAAAAGTGAACTAGATTGATTAATTTTCTCTTCTGCTGCATATTACAGGTTGGTGGTTCTAGTAAACAATGAAATATCCTCAAGCTCTGGAAACAAAGGCAGAGGTAGGAAAAAGCCAGGAAAGTGGCCTAACATTCAAAAACTGAATAATCACCCCCAAGATGATCAGGGCCTTCTCATTCTAATTTCCTGCTTCAGAAAACTGAAAATTGTGAAAGGGAAAAGACTCTCTTCTTTGTTTTCATTTTTATCCCTTTCAAAAAAGAATGCTCTGTTCTCTCGAACAACATAACGACAAGCAGCAGATCCCAAAAGGAACTGAGCAAACTTTCATCACAGTATATAATGTGAACTCTAAAGTTCTGGGGTTTGTTTGTGTGTGGGGGCAGGGGTGGCAAAGTGTGCAGAGAGCATCTATGTAAAAATGCAGCCACTCTATAAAGTCCATAACAGTTCCTGGTTAAAACACCCAGAAAAGAAAAAGGACAGAAACAGATATAATAGGAACTTATTTTCCCATGCCAGATCAGATTGGATTTTAAAAAGAACTAGCATGACTGACTCTAAGTGTATGAAGTGTCATAGTTTAATCACATAACAAAACGAAGAGGATTTTTCGGGGAGGGGGGAAATGGAGCTTTCCAGGGCGAGTTGGAACATACAACCACAAACCTTTGTTGAGCACGAAGAGAGCGGAACATTCACTGAATGAACTGGGTCATCACTGTCTTTTAAAATAGTTTCCTTGGTCTGCTTGATAGACAATGTTGGCCTGGTTGTTAATCAGCTACCTGCTTTACCCACTGGATAGCTGCGGTTAGGTCTGTAATTAGTATGTAATGTTGATTTCTGGAAATGTTCCTCTGTTTTCACATAGAAACATTTCAATCCTCTGCCAGCATTACATAAATTACCCATGTTCACAAAATGAACCTAATTTGGTTCTTGTTATAGGCAGTGGGCCAGAGGGTTTGACTTTGGCTTAAATTTAGCTTTTATTCTGATGAGGTTAAAATCCTTTGATTTCATTTGTGCAGATAAATTTGGATATAGTGACTACAGAGGAGATGGAATAATTATTCACAATATTACTATAATGCAGTCAGAGCACTATATTCCAGAGCTCTTTGTTAAGATGCTATTGACACAAACACAAGATACATTATATAATGCAAACATAAATACATTCATTTAACGTTTGAGGGTAAGTTGTAACAACTTCAAAAACACATAAAGGAAAACAAACAAAATTCCCATATTAAGATACTGGCTAAAGGGGTAGAATTTTTACAAATCCCCACAGACAGACTGAGTGGAACTTTAGAGAAATGAATATGAGACTTTAGCACTTTAGAATTCCAGCCATGTTTTGGGAAATTGTTGCTAAATTGTAACAGCATGGCTCCTGAAGCTTCTATATTTGGTTCAGATGCACAAAAGGCAGAATGACCATGTGTTTTTAAATAAGTATTTAGCTGACCAACACTTTTTCCCTTAGAAGACCCATCTGTTTTGTTTTCTTCTTTTTATAAAGACCCATCTGATTTAATTCAACTTTTGGCTTTGACAAGCAAAAAGACTGAGCTGCGTCCAGCTTCTCTCAGTGTGAGTCTTTCTGTTTGGTTCTGGGGGCAGAGGGCACACTGTGGTAGACAGCAGGCTCACAGTTGAAATTTTTTATTGCTGTTTTGGTGGTAAATATCTGTATCTCTCAATGTGTTGACTTCAGAAATTTGCTTTCTTTTCGGATCTTTTGGCCCTTGTTCAGGGACAAGAGATCCCAGAAGAGACCTCAGAAGCCGCCATATTTTTTTTTTTTTCTCTAATGAGGAAAAGGCCCAGAGAGCCTGTGCAATAAGCTCAAGGTCACATGAAAGTCAGCGGCAGACCCCTGCAGGAAACAACGCATCCCGCATCTCTAGTAGCGTACAGTACATTACACCAATCTGCTTGTCTTCTCTTTTCTCCTTTAGGTGTTTCAAAGTACACGTCTGAAAGGCATGATCTCGAAAGTCCCCAATTAGAAGCAGAGTACCAAAAAGATTTTTGACCTGTCAGTAACCAGCTTCCTCTATCTGTCTGGTTATGAAGGGTGTTTGGAAAACTGGCACCAGGATCTGGCTAGATCACAACTGAATTTCAGAACTGGTGGAAGTTGAACCAGTCAGTAACTTTTCCACCCCACACCTTCTCTGCTCAGCTGATGACCTCAGCTTCAGCTGCACACTAAAAATTTAGATCCACAAGATAGTATTCCTCAACTTCCCAAATCCACATCTACAACCTTCATATGCAGCCATTTTCACTTTCTTTGTTTATTTTGGGAACAGGTCCCTCTGATTCCAGAATTCATGCTCTTCTCATTGTGTGAGACAAATGTCTAATCCTCAAATTATATTAGGAAAAACTCCAGTCTACATCCTGAATGTCTCTTAGTATTCACAGGACACTTCACGTAAGACACATTTGGTCACCAAAGAATGCCGTACCCTCACTGTGGAAAAAAGTCTCCTAGGTCCAGAGACAGAAGACTCTTGCTCTATATACCCTACAGGAATGCTGACTTTGATTCACTCATGTCTGGGACTGTGTCTGGGACACAGTGATAATTGTAGGCCTTATTTTCATTGATTCCAAGGCAAAGTGTAGATACTTGGTTTGATGAAAAGTTTAAAGGACTTAACGCTTTTCTAACACTAACCTCTTTTTAGATATGTTATAACTTGTTTAACCAACTCTTACTGATAGATAAATGGGTGGTTTTCAATTTCTCTATATTAAAAATATTGCTGTGATGAATATTAGTAGCTAAATCTTTAGCTACATAACCATGATTATTCCCTTATGATAATTCCTAGAAGTATAATTGTTATTTCAAAAAAGAATACATGCTTGCAGGCTTTCTCTCTGATATGTATAATTTAATTATCATCTAGAAATATTATTTTAATTTACTCTCACACAGAGAGTATAAGAATCCTTATTTCCTTGCATCCTCACCTCTGTGGGCTAGTGTTACACCCACTCACCCATTTTAATTATTCATATATACAACTCATATATTGAGATATGTTATAAATATATCTATTTTTTCTAAAGTGAAAGATTTGTTAATTGATAAACTCAAAAAATACAACAGTATATAGCATTTATATGGTTAGACATGCAACAATGACATTCTGAGGTGTGACATTTAAAAATATTTTTAGCCACTTAATAGACAAATGTACTATTTTATTATCTTTTAAAATTTCTGACATCACAAATGAGGCTGGATATATTTGTGCATTTGCTTTCCAGTAGTATTTTTTTTTCTTTTCTGATTTCCCTGTGTATATCCTTTACCTCTTTCCAATAGTTAACTTTTAGCTTATTAGATTTTTATGTTAAATGTATTAAGAGCTTGTCATCTATGTTACAATTTTTTTCCTGGCTTGACATCTGCCTTTTCAGATATTTATTGGGCAATTTTTATAAAAAAGATTTATTTATTTGTGCATATAAGAACTAGGGTACAGGCCAGAGGTGTTGGGGATGAGAGGTTTCACCAGAGACAGAGTGGGGAACAGAACAGGCAGAGCGACTGAAATATACTGCTGAGAGGAGCGGTGGGCGAGGCAGGAGAGGTGTGCTGCGCCTTGTGGGTCACCTTCCTGGCTGGGGATCGAACTTGTGCTGCTGTGGCTGCAGCTGCTTCATAGTGTGGTACTTAACCCCTTGTGCCACTAGGGAGGCCCCTACTGGGCAATTTTTATTTGAAGAATTTTTATTGGAAGAATAAAACTAGGGGAGAACCAAATGTCTTGGTTTGAAACAGATGAAATTGGTGGGCTACAAATAGCAATGCATCCTTGAGCATTGTACAGACACACATGAAACCTGACACTAAACAGAACATAGAAACTCACAGTCCAAGAGTGGTCACCTAGAGACTACCTGGAGAGAGACTTCTGCTAGAGATGGAACTACTGCAAGGAGAGTAGAAACCACCCAGCGAAAGTCATATACAAGAGAGGGAAACATAGAAATATTTATGCAAAAAGAAGGAAGGTATTTTTTTCTAGGTGAAAGAAGAGTCTTTATTGTTTGACATATCAATTTCCATGTAAGTAAATTGAGCTTACAGTTGAAGAGGCCAGAAAATAGTTAAGTCTATGAGTTCAAAAAACCAGACTATCCCCAGAGAATCTCAATGTGTGCATCAAAACATAATTCTGCATCATCCAAAAAGTTCTGGACACATTCTCTAAAAATGCAGCCATTGTAATGCTGTGAAATACTTACAAGATTTGTAATCTGGAAGTGTGGACAGAGGGAGTATTTTCAAGTTCACATACAATCCTCAGAATAAATATTTGCTTCATTAAACTTATTATTAAAACTATAGTTTAAGAATGTTCTGTCTTTTTTGATGTCCCTGTGCTATTGGGAGGACAAATGTAATTCAGCAATTTTTCAGGAAAGACATAAAAGAATGCACTGCCATTAGCATGATACTTGTGTTAGCAACTACAAGTTGTGTTAATCAGTTTTTCCTGTCATCGCTCCGTAAGTTGACATGAAACAGAGAAACCTTCACAAACACCTGAAAAGAGGATGAAAGAGAAGGAAAAGGAGAACTTATCAACCTTCCCTTACACACATCTAAAGTAATTTATTATTCTTGGAGTGACAGCTGATGCTGAGTTTATTTGGAAAAACCTGAGTAAGCTCCTTTTCCATACTTAGACTCTCTGTTCAATTTCACATTAGAACTTAATCTACTTGACAGTATAATTTTCCTTGTTCTGTATATGAAACCCTCCTAATTTGTTTTATAATGTATTGATTATCTTGTCAGTAATTAATGACCTCTCTATTTCTACTCTGTACTCAGCTGCTCTGCTTTAATTATGCTGGGACATTAATATCCTGAAGCAGCCATTTCTAATGTTCCCAGACAGCATGAAATGTGAGAGGAAATTTATCTCCTATCCTGTATCTTGTCTACACATTGGTTTTCTGGTTCCTTAATCTCTTTATTGCAGGATTCTTGTTATTAAATACTCATAACTTATTTATAAATCTCTCCAGAAAATTTTCTGGGCTTGTTCTTCTATTTGAGTAAACTTCTAAGTATTCTTTTTAAAAATTTCAGAACACTTGATATTTTTACATTCAGTTGTATTTTCATTATCCAATGGTACATTTACAAAGAAGATTTTAAAAGCAGAAATAAAAATCACAGACTTGAATTTATTTTTTTTTAACTAGAGGAAAAGATATTGTAAAAGGAAGAAAAAAAGCCCAACTATCTACAAGAACTGTGTTGCATAATATTAAGATGCCTAAAAACATAATAGGAGATAAAAGAGACTTAGATGTCATCTGAAGACATGTTCTTATTTCACAGAGGAGTGACATTCTGATTTACATAGTCAATGCCAGAGTCTTGACTTGAAGATTAGAGAACAATCTTTCAATTCTTGACTGAGGATCTTAACAAATCTCATTCTAGCAAATAAACACAAAGTTCCTGGCTTATAAAAGATTCAAAGAGGAAGGGACACATGGGATGAATTTTTAAGACAAGTAAAATTTTCTCAGCCAAGATCAATGGGAAATACTTAGCTGTTGATAAACCCTACGTGTGACCTCTGGGGGCAAGGAGAGGGAGGAAGGCAGAGGTTTTAAGGACTGAGGTATCATGTCAAAATGTAGATGGTAATTAAAGATGCATTTTTCAACAGGTTTGAAGACCAAAGGATGGGCTAAGGTCACAGTTCAAATGGGTACTAGGGTGAAAGGAAGATCTGCTGTTCACTTGTGAGGCCTACATAGGTCGATAGTGTGCGAAGGACTAACGGAGATAGAAGATTTATATGAGCAGGAATAATTTATGAAAAAAGTCCCAGAGGAGGCAGGAGGGTGAAGTCAACTGTACAGGTAGGAGGGTTGGTTCTACTAAGAGTAAGGATCATACTTTGTCAGATTCATCAGGAGAAAGAGGCAGATGAAGATTCAATGAGGAACAGAATTAAAGGGTCTGGTGCTGAATGACTACATTCATTTGGGAGATGAACCAAGTCAGGGAGACGCACACTGGAAATTTGTAAGTGAAAACGAATCTAAACTTCTGGGGTAAGGAATGAGGAAAGAAGCCAGTGAGAGATGAGATGAATAAAAGACTTTCCCAGAAGCATAGCGGGGACAGTGAAAATTAATCTTATTTTTACCTGCTGTGCTGAGAAGCCTGGGGAAACAATGATGAAAATAGCTACTGAAGGTTTCCAGGGGTTAAGGGAACCAAGGTGGGAGAAGCCAGAAGGATCTGGGGCTGAGGATGCATGATGCAGAAGTGAGTGTCATTGACCACAGTTGCCAAATGGAAGCTGGAAAAGCTGAGTTGGGGGGTGGGGTGGGGCAAGGACCAGGAAAACTTTAGTCTTTGGGGATACTGTGATGTAAGGATGACAGGTTGTTTCAAATGGAAGAGTTGCAGCTTTTGGTTTTAAAAAATATCAGCATAACTCCTTTACCTTCCCCTACCCTTCCCCAAACTAGACTTACCATTTATATCTATGCATGTGCTTATATTCATTGCAGCAAGATAGTTCTGTTTTAGAATGTTCATGCTCAAATTCCTTGCAGGACAAATTGCTCAGGTGGTGAGTAATGGGTCATTACTATTTACGATCTAAAGACAGAACCATTTCATTTGATCTTTCTTCCTTTGTAGGATTTATGTTGCTCTTTCTTGCCATCAACACATATTTCCTGACAGTTCAGTTCTCTTTCTTAACTATTTATTGAGTTTTCACTGTTCCACATACTGTTCGCATTAGAAATAAAAAATAAACAAGATATGGGTCTCTGTTCTCTGGAAGCTATATAGTCTGATTTAATGTAAATAGACAAGTAAACAGACAGCTTCAATATAATACCTTATATTCTGATGGTAGTACAAAGCTAACAGGAACTACACAGGCAAGGGTTTGATGTCAAATACTTTGAGGGAATTGTCACTTTACATGAGGTTTAACAGGAGTCTTTAGTATAAAATGTACCAATATGTTGTTATGCATTGGGAATCGTGTGTATGTGGAAGAGTAGAGATCTAGTATGCAAAATGTTCCCACTCATTTGACCACAGAAGCCTTGTTCAAATGGAACAAATCAAGGCATTTGAACTCCCCCAGATACCCTGAGAATTGCTGACATAGGTTCTAACCCATAAAAATACGTACAAAAACATTTTCAGAAAGCCTAGAGGGTTTTTTATAAATCCATAAAAGCCTTCTGAAGTTTTTTTTTTTTTAATCCTAGAGCAGAGTAAAGTTTCAGACATAGGTCTACCATGAGGATTTGAATGGCTGCTGAGCTGATCATTTAGCCAGCTGGGGATGAAACAGAGTGCCTGGTTGCTCACTTAAGAGCCACTTAATACTTTTAAAAATAATAATAATAATAATGAATACAAACTTGAGTTCCTCCCAGTTCGCTAACAAACTACTTAAAGATTGTTGTTAGAAGGAAAACTAGTTTCAGGCCAGAAGACAGGGCAGGACCTAATAGATACTCTACATTGACCATGTAGAATGTTCAGCTGGTCTGAACACATAAAGGCTAATGTTTGTGCTCCGCAGTTATGAAGTTTCTGACAATGACTTTCTAGTCTCTCCTGACATTGGGTTTTTAGGAAAAGCATTTTGGAGAGAATTGTTCCCTTTCCTCATTATCCTCCTTAGTATATGAAAGTCTCAAGGCAACTCTATTACCTGCTCTCTAGCTAGAGAGGGCTGAGAAAAACCAGATCAGAAAACCATTTCACAATTCATACCCTTTCAAAATGCTCCTAAAACATTAAAAATATCCTTCTAGGCCCTTCACTATTATGGAAAAACAGCTATTTCAGTAAAACTCTAGTCCATTTACAATCTTTGGTTTTAACCTGATTTTTTAGTTTAAAGAAAACTTCACAGCATAGACTGAGGAATTACCACAGACTAAAGAGATGGGTATTACTGAATTTATATGTGGATCAGGGCTTAGAAAAAATTCTTTCCTCTCTCGTCATTCTCTTAGTTCAGCTAAATTCAATAAATGCTACTTTGTGCCAGGTGTTCTGCTAGGGCTTTACCTAATATATTTCATTTGGGGTTTCCCATAATCCTATAAGGTGCTCCCAGTATAACAGGAGCACCTTATAGGTGCTATTACAGACCTAGCCTTAACCATAAAGGCACAGTGGCAGAGAATCCACTCTTGCAGGTATTATGCTGTATTCCCCTCAACCCCATAGCTCTCCTTGGTCTATGTGTACCACCTTGATTTGATCCCTCTCAGGAGACAAAGTTATTTCTAAAATAGAACAACCAATGGTTAATAATAAAGTCCTAGAAATGTTTAGGAAGCTTGAGTTAGAGCTAGATTTCCTATCTTCCCTGAGCCTATACTTTTGACCTCTGGCCAGGAGAAGCTTAGACGGCATAAAGGCATAGTATAAAACCCATGGGTTCTGGATTCAAAAAGACCTGGATTTACTCTCAGCTCTGCCACTTAATAGCTGTGTGTTGTTGAACACTGTCCTTAATTTCTTGCTTGAGCTTTCCTCATCCATTGATGCCACTATTATGTTTTCCTTTTAGGGTACTATGGCATCAAATAAAGTAATGCATGTCAGGGGTTCAGCACCTGTGTGCAAAGTGTTCAATCAAGTTATTGTTGTTAGCAGCTGTGATAACACTACAGAGAATCCATCCACATAGCTACTTTGCTGGAATGGCTGGAATGGGAAAATTCTGTTCACTGCTATTGCTCCTTAAGTAGAGCTATCAATATATGCTACAGTTTCTGTCAAATGTTCAGCTATCTAGGGGTGATAGCAGGGAGTTATTTATTGAACTGGTCCATTGTCCTTAAAATAGGCTGGGCAAGAACTAATGGAGAAAGAAAGGTAAGGAAACAACCAGACTGAAAGGAATTTGGAAAGGCACAGACAGATAGCCAATGGGTATTAGAAGTGAGGGAAATGAAACAAGGGAGTGAAGTTGGAAGTTTTGATTTCTTTACATTCTGTAGTATTGGCTCTGGTCTCACATGAAAACTCACACACAGGTGAAAATAATCATGAAAACAGGTTATAACAGAAACACAAGTGTAAGGGATTACTGTAGTTATTATTTTTAATTAGCTATACTCAAATATAGCTACCAATTACTTCCATCATGAAAATTAGTACCAGGATTTGGCCAGGTATTGTCAAAACTCAAATACATGATTTTTGAATTAGAAAATGGGTTTTAAAATGTAGCCATTCCATTTGACAAAGTCCAACACCCACTCATGATAAAGGCTCTCGAAATCCTTGGAATAGAAGGACCATACCTCAACATGGTAAAAGCTGTATATGACAAACCCACTGCAAATATAATCCTCAGTGGTGAAAAACTGAGAGCAATCCCCTTAAGATCAGGAACAAGACAAGGATGTCCACTCTCTCCACTGCTATTCAATATAATACTGGAAGTTTTAGCCAGAGCCATAAGACAAGAGAAGGACATACAAGGAATCCAAATAGGGAAAGAAGAAGCAAAACTATCATTATTTGCAGATGATATGATAATATACTTGGAAAACCCTAAAGACTCTACAGAAAATCTAATTAAAACAATCAGCCAGTTTAGTAAAATAGCAGGATACAAAATAAATGCACAAAAGTCAGTAGCCTTCCTATACACAACCAGTCTGAAGAAGAAGAAATCAAGAAAAATATACCCTTTACAATTGAAACCAAGAAAATCAAATACTTGGGAATCAACCTAACAAAAGAAACAAAAGACCTATGTAGAGAAAATTATAGAACACTGTTAAAAGAAATAGAAGAAGACACAAAGAAATGGAAAGATATCCCCTGTTCATGGATAGGAAGAATCAACATTATCAAAATGGCCATCCTACCAAAAGCAATTTACAGATTCAATGAAACACCAATAAAAATTCCAATGAAATTCTTTAAGGAAATAGACCAAATGTTGATGAAATTCATATGGAGACACAAAAAACCCCGGTTAGCCAAAGCTCTACTTAAGAAAAAGGAGAATGGAGGTATCACACTCCCAGACTTCAAACTCTACTACAAAGCAACAGTTATTAAAACAGCATGGTATTGGAACAAGGACAGATACACAGATTAATGGAATTGTATAGAAAGCACAGAAGTAAAACCACACAACTATGGATAACAAAGGAGCAAAGAATTTGCAATGGAACAAAGACGGCTTATTCAATAAATGGTGCTGGCAAAACTGGTCTACCATATGAAAAAAAATGAAACTAGACCGCTATCACACCATGTACAAAAATCAACTCAAAATGGATAAAAGACCTAAATGTAAGACCCAAAATTATAAAATTTATAGAAGAAAACATAGGTAAAATACTACAAGACATATGTCTCAATGATACCTTTAAAGATGCATCCCCCAAAGCAATAAAAATGAGAGACAAGATAAACAGATGGGACTACATCAAAATAAAAAGCTTCTGTACAGCAAAGGAAACATTAAATAAAACAAAGCGAAACCCCACTGAATGGGAAAAAAATCTTTGCGCTCCACACAACAGACAAGGGTCTGATCACAAACATATACAAAGAACTCATAAGACTCAAGAAAAAGTAAAAAACCCAATCAAAAAATGGGTAGAAGAACTTAAAAGACACTTCTCCAAAGAGGACATACACATGGCCAACAGGCACATGAGAAAATGCTCAACATCTCTCATAATCAGGGAAATGCAAATAAAAACCACAATGAGGTATCACCTTACACTGGTAAGAATGGCACAAATCAAAAAAACCAACAACGACATGTTGGCGAGGATGTGGAGAAAAAGGTACCCTAGTGCACTGCTGGTGGGAATGCAAGTTAATCTAACCACTATGGAAGGCCGTATGGAGGTTCCTCAGTCTACTAGAGATGGAACTACCATATGATCCGGCAATCCCACTCCTAGGGATCTACCCAAAGGACACAAAAACACTGATCCAAAAGAGCACCTGTACCCCCACGTTTATTGCAGCACTATTTATACTTGGTAAGACCTGGAAACAACCCAATGCCCAAAAGTAGCTCACTAGGTCAAGAAGATGTGGTACATAGACACAATGGAATATTATTCAGCAATCAAAAATTATAAACTAGGGCCATTTATAGAAATATGGGTGGAGCTAAAGGGAGTTATACTCAGTGAAACAAGTCAGAAGGCAAGAGAAAAATATCGGATGGCTTCACTTTTGGGAGGAATGCGAAAGAGCAACAGCTACAGAAAAAAAAAAGAAGAGTAAGCTCAAGGAAATGGGCAATTACAACCAAAAACAAACAACAACAAAAAACTCAACAAGACTAAAAGGTCAAAGATCAACCAAAGGGACTATGGGGCAGAGGGGAGAGAGGGCAAAGATGGGGATGAGGGTAGAAGGAACACAAGGGGCTGAGGTAATGGCGCACAGGTGAAATGGTGGTGGTAACTCCCTGGGGAATACAAATGATGTCAAATATAATTAAATAAATCTAATTAAAAAAATAAAATAAAATGTAGCCATTAATTTCTTTGAAGTGGGCCTCCACTAATAACTTGACTGACTGTAGAAATGTGGTTGTTGAGGACATGAAGCAGAAGCAGGGAAGTTTCTTACCAACAGTGCAATAAACTCTTAGCTTAAGCATTCATTCCTGGTAGAATGTGACCTGGGGTTTGTCTGTCACTGCATTCTAGGAGGACAAGGGCACTGAAAGGAAACACTTTACTTTCTTTATAGGAACATCTTGAGGATTAAATAAAATAGCCTTCAGTGCCTTTGTTCTAGGTGTATTGGGGAGCCTCTTCAGGACTTACCCCAAACTAGACAGAAACCTTGAACACCCAAATAGAATTTCAGGCTTTAAATCTCAGCTCTTTACTTACCAGCCTTTGAAAGTTCACTCATTCTTTAAAAAATTTATTCATTTTCATTGATCTTCTCATTATTCTCTTATTTACTTATTGGCCATGTATACACTGGACCAAATGCAATAACCAAAGTTACTGATGATCTACTTTGCACCAGACACAGTACAAGATGCTACAGATACAGAAATGAACAAGACTAACAAGGTCCCTGTCATAATAAAGGACCTATCTCTATGGGAGAAGAGAGAATGACAAAGATCATCTTGAGCACCCGCATTGTGAAAGCTTCCCAGGTGATTTTAATGAGGGTCAACAGCCACTGCTAAAAAGTCAAAACCTGACAGTCATCACCCAGACAATTATTGAATCCAGCTATGTGTCATGTATCTACTAGTTTTGGATTCCAGATGAGAAGAGATTCTAAAGATTAAGACAGTAAAGCCAGTAAATGGTAGAATTAGGATTTAAAACCAGAGATATTCCTGCATCTGTGTTCCTAATCATGTGTTGTGCTGTATCCTTGATGAGGGAGAGATTGGAGATGTCTGGGGGACCTTAATTGGTTCTGGGGAGTGAGGTCAGAGGAATTTTCTCCATGGGAGTGAGGTTTCAGCGTGACTGAATTAAGATCATAAACAGAGGAAACAGGACGTGCAATGACCCAAAGTAGGAGAGAGTAGTGCATGTTCCAGGAACTGACTATGCATCATGATAAGAATAGAAAGGGCCTGAGGGTGGGAAAAAGAGGTGAAGTTGAAGAGGGGGTGATGTCAGAGCGTGCCGAGCCCTTTCCCTAAGAGCCATAGGAAGCTCAAGGTGAATGCAGTATGTGCAGAAGGGTGGGGAAGCTTCCTCTCATCAACTCTGCTGCTAGGGAGAGCACAGATTGGAGGAGGGCAAGAGTGGACTGCATGTGGGCATGGTTTCCAATTTCTATTTTCAGAATCAATTTATAGACTAATGGTTCTCAGCTAAGGATGGTGTGGTATCTCTGGGGCCATTTGAGAATTGTGAAGATCACTTGGGTTGTTGTAGTAATTGCAGATGTTAAAAACTCAGGAAGATGAGGGATGGTCCCCAAGAAAGACAGAACACTCCTCTTCTAAATGCCGAGGGGGTCCATAGTGGAAAATACAGTGATTGGCAAAGTTAGAAACCTTCTTTGCAGGAATATACATGTTATGAGCCATGGCAATGTAAAAATAATTGAGAGAATTTGAGAAGTAGAGAGGGCAAGAGAGGTGAAGGGAAATATAGGGGTGAAAATTTATTCATCATATATGGTGGGGGTATTGAGACTATCTAGTTTATGGATCCAAAAATAAATGGCTACATGTATTAAAATTTTTAAGGGAACCCAAGAGAAAAGTTAAAAATAAAATATAACTACAAATTGTAAGGTAGAGAGAGAAAAGGAGAAGGAATAATTTAATAAGCAAAATTCCTTATCTTTCATAGCAGAAAGTCGGCAAATACTGTTAAGTTTAGTCAATCAAGAAATGCAGGTGGAAATATAATATTTAGAATATGGAGGAAAACATCAGAAAATCAGGGGGAAAACTTCAGAAAAAGAAGTAAAATTAGAATTTGAGTTCAAGGCTAGAGAGTGGTAGGGGAAATTCTGAATCTTCTTATTCCTTCTCTGAAATACTGTTTGTATGTGTATTTCTACCTGTGCAAGTTACTTAAGTCCAGGAACTGTGGTTTCCTGCCTGATTTAATGCATGCCTATATGGACATCAAATGCTCCTCTCACTCTTGGAGGAACTGGTTCTGTCTAGCAGGTATCTGTGAAAAACTATGGGTCACCTTCAAACAGGTGGCACGATTTTTCCAGCAAGTAAGAATGAATTAAGATTGTAAACAGAGGAAACAGGACATGCAATGACCCAAAGCAGGAGAGAGTAGTGCATGTTCCAGGAACTGATTATGCATCATGATAAGAACAGAACAGAAGATTGGGCTAGTTCTACTGTACCTTAGTAGGCATGGGCTTCTTAAAGGTGATTTCAGCTTGCATCCACACCCCTCTTGGGGACTCTAGTACAGACCAGATTTTCTCTTGAACCACATGATTCTCTTCAAAGATATAAACTGCCAGGGTGTCACTCATTTTCAAAAACCCATAAATGGCATAATAAAAACGTAGACAATATGGCAAGTTTCCTGGCAAGGAGGGGCCATAGAGCCTTCCAATGTAGCCAGACTGAGATGTAAACTTCGTGTTCGCCAGCAAGTAATACCCTGCAAGTAGGACAAAGCATTCAGTGCATCAGTAATGAAAAATTTAAATAATGTAGATCATCAGATTATCCAATGGGTAAATTTGATTAAAGTAGTGGAATTTGCAAACAGAAACTATTTCCACAGACTTACTGGCAGCAAGCATTTCTAATATCTATGTCTTATGTGATAAAATTATTCCCTTTGTGACTATATTGCAAGTAAGCCTCCAATTCTAAGGAAACTTCATAAACTGGTATAGATTTTCCACTGAACAGGCTCAGATTTGAGTCATCAGTTAGGATTTACACTCTTCTTGTAGCAAAAAGGATGAAATCACCTTGGGGTGCCAAGCTGTGGGGGTCAAGCAGCTTAGAATGGATACCTAGTACTGTGTTGTAGTGAATGTGAGGCCCAGAGCAGATTTTTTTCCTTCTTATCTCTGCCGTGGTCAGTGGAGATGAAGAGATTGCAAAGTAGTCTGGCAGTCCTTGGAAGTGGGAGATTGGGGGGAGCGTGGGCAGGAGTGTGGTTCATATATCTGGGCAGAGCATGGCTTCTCCTGCCTATGTTAAACCTGACCCCAAAAGAAAAGTCTTCTAGTCAAGGGACCTCCCCAGTGCTGAAGACTGGTATTCTTCCCT
This sequence comes from Galemys pyrenaicus, assembly GCA_019455555.1. Classification (NCBI taxonomy): domain Eukaryota; kingdom Metazoa; phylum Chordata; class Mammalia; order Eulipotyphla; family Talpidae; genus Galemys; species Galemys pyrenaicus. Next base: position 3,867,479 of record JAGFMF010011780.1, read on the forward strand.
TGCATAAATAACACAAAGGAAAACTAAGATTCAGAGTTTCCCCTTCCATCTCTTCACTCTTACTCTCCTTTCCCCTCGTGGTAAACCTAAAACAGGTCTATATGTATCTTTGAAAACCTGGGCAGAAAAGAAAAAAACAATAACCTAACTATTTCTTTTTTCTTTTTCTTCTCCGCCCCGTCAGTTTTATTTTGGGGGGGGGGGAGTGCCTTAGACTTTGCCATATGATTTAGTTTTACCCTATTATTTAACTCACCTGGCAAAGATTCTTTGGTTGTTTCACATGACTGGTATTAGGGACTGACAGGTGCCTCCTTAAGCCCACTGTGACTATATTTGGAGACAGAACTTTAAATAAGGTTATAAGGGTGGGGCCTTAATCCTATAGGACTGCTGTCATATAAGAAAAGGGAAAGACCAGATCTCTGATGGTATCCTAATTTTGGGTTTCATGGCTTCCAGAGCTGTGAGAAAATAAATTTCTGAGTTTAGATCAACCAATCTGTTATGGCAGCCTGACCAAACCAATATAAGTGGTGACACAATAGCAGAAAATCCTTTTTAAAACCTAAATTTAATCCCCATCTTCTCTACCTAAAATCTTTCAATAGTTTCTCATTCCTTTTATAATAATATCCAAGTGCTTACTCTGGCCTGCCACACCTATGATCTATTACCGTCTCTGACTTTATTTTCCTCTACTCTCCTATGGTTCAGGCAAACTAACCTTCCAGTTTTTTGAAGTGCCAGCTCCTGTCAAACTCAAAGACACTGTTCCTCTGGCTGAATTGCTTCTATTCTTGCTGCTAATACCCACTTTTCTCAGAAAAAAATTCCTTGAAGCCCTAACCAGGATTAAGTTTTTTCCCCTATTCTCTGTCAGTGCTCACTCTTCATTTCTTTCATAACACTTAAGCACAACTTAGAATTAAAAGTATATTGTGGGGCCTCCCTGGTGGTGCAGTGGGTTGAGTACCACACTGTAAAGCATCTGCAGCATAGCAGCACGAGTTCAATCCCCTGCCAGGGAGGGAACCCACATGGTGCAGCAGACCTCTCCTGCCTCACCTGCTGCTCCCCTCAGCAGTGTGTTTCAGTCAATCTGCCTGCTCCACTCCCTACTCTATCTCTGGTGAATCCTCTCACCTCCTGTGCCTCTGCCTGTACCACAGCTCTTGTATGCATAAATAAATAAATCTTTAAAAAATATATATTGTGTATATATTTGTGGAATGTTGCTCTTGCTCATTGGAATGACTGTCGGCCAGAGAGGATGGGATCCATCCCTGTCTTACTCACTATTGTATCCCCCAGAAGCTAGTCTGGCGAAGGTCAGAATAAGTTTTTGTAGGGTCAGTATTCTACAAGTTAGGCAAGAATACAAAATTACAAGCATAAAATTGTAAGTTCTCCTTTCAAGACCTTCCCCAGGGCCCATGCAAGTGAGGAGTTCTGAAAATTAAGCTCCATCAGCTTTCTGGTAAATCCACCTCAGTGCCCAGAATATGAATAATTGCTGAATAAATGAACAAGACTCTAACCCCTTGAGAACAAGCTCTTTCTGGCAGACTGTACTGGTGTGGGCTGCACTGTTAATGGGATAGGATTTTTTTTTTTCACTCTAGCCAGCTTCTAAGAGTTCCATGTGAAGGTATCAATTGCGTGCCCACCCAATAGTTTCCACCATGATCCGTTAATTTTTTATTGTAGTAGGTTACACAAAGCATAATATTTACTATTTTAGCCATGTTAAAGTGTAAAATTCAGTGACATTTAGTACATTCACAATGCCATGCAACCACTACCTTGTCCAGTTCCGGAACATTTTCATCAGCCCAAAAGGAAACTCTATATCCATTAAACAGTCACTCTCTATTTCCCCCTCCATAGCCATGACAATCACTAATCTTTCTGTCTCTATGTATTTGCCTGTTCTGGATACTTCAATTAATTGGAATCTCAAAGCTTTTTAAAGGTATTACTCTATCTAAGAGGAACACTTGTAACTGCTGCTGGGAATGTAGACTGGTCTAACCCCTATAGAAAACAGTATGGGGGTTTCTCAAAATATGAAAACTAGGTCTGCCATATTACCTAGTCATTCCATCCTTAGGTATCTCGTCAAAGAATACAACAATACTAAATTACTGGGACTTACACGGCCCTATGTTCACTGTAGCACTATTTATAAGAGCCAAGTTATGGAAGCAACATAAGTGCCCAAGGACAGAGGAGTGGATTAGGAAAAATGTGATATATATACACACAATGGAATACTACTCATTTGCTACAACATGGATGGAACTGGAGGGGATAATATTAAGGAAAATTAGCCAGAAGGGAAAAGACATGTACTAGCTAGTATCACTTTATATGTGGAATATAGAGAAACCAAACCAAACCAGTAACAAACCCTAGAAATCTAACTGTAGAATTGCAATTACAAGATCGAGGGGTGGGGGAGGTAGGTAGGGGAGGGGGAGCAAGTTGGGGAGGAGGCACAATGGGCTATGGTGGAGGGTGCTGATACCTTGGAGGTGGGTATAGTGGGGTGACATGCATCTGAGCAGGTGTGATCCTATACCTTCTAATTATATATGTGCTTAAAACAACATTACCTCAATTAAAAAACTAAGGTACTTCTCTACCTAAAGTGAAGCGTAAGAACATTTCCAAAGGTTTTTCTATTTAATTAACTGGCAAATACTTCTGCTAGCACAGTAGTTTGTATTCCCATTTAAAAAATGTTCAGTCATCCATACATGCACAGACTCCTGGTTTACCTAAGCCCGAAGTGTGGTCTCCAGCCCGATACACATTTGGTTTTATTTTCACTCGGGACCAGCCAGAACCTTCTTTATCTTGGTAAAAGTTGCAGAGATCTTCCTCAAAATTGCAGCTTGCTTCCATGGTGCTGAAAGGAAGCTCTGAGCAAAGAAGAATGAAAGTTATATCAAGCTAGCTCCAAGGATCTCAACAGATTACATAAACCGATTGACAAATATGTACACATTTGTGTAGACCAAGGAAGTCAAACAACAAAATATTTTTATCCTAATGGCCAGTTGTCAGGTTAGCATGAAACCAACATTTCAGCATGACAAGAAAATTGTTCTTTACATCCCTAAGGGAATGGAAGGAAGGAATTCTGTGCACATTTTCTATTAAAATCAAAAAGTACCAGGCTTCAAAAGACATTTCTTTTCTTGATGTAAAAACTTCAAGCATTTATTCACATACCTCTTCATAATTCAAAATGCACTCACACAAAATTAAAAAGAAAGAAAAAGTAAGGATTTTTATGGAACCCTTAATTTCTCTTTTTGGAAATATATATATATATATGAAATAATAGTTTTCCAGAAATTCTTTTCCTTTTTTGGACCAAACTCTGTGCCAGAAGCACAAATACTGTTTATTGATAATTGACATTAGTAGTAGGAGCTGATCTGTTTGAGAAAAGTAGTAGTCGGTATAAATCACGCCATTCCAAAGGACATCCCATTCTGTCACTCAGACTGCCATTATTCTGGCTTTTACCCAGTTCTGGTATCATTTACAGTGGTCTATAAATACCGCATTGTTTCAGAGTGCCCAGAGAGAACGAAACATAAGTTTTCTGTTTTTTAAAGAACAGCAGCAAGTAATTGTAAGCCCCAGGTTCAGCGTCCTCTGAGCCCGGAGGACACGTGATAACGCAGTTTGGGGCACACTTGGTGTAGCCAAGTGTGCTCCTGTTCTGCCTACTGGGGTACACTGACTGAACCTTTTAGGGGGCACTTTAGAGAGAGGGGGCACAGTTTTGAATAACTGGGAAATAATTTCTAGGAAAACAATTGTGTTCTGGGAGCAGTGATGTGATGAAACAGGAAGTTTTTTACAAAGACTATATTCTCAATTCGTCAATTTTCAAAGCAAGAAAATACCCAAGTGGGCTGAGTTGCTGACACAGATTAAATGTGACAAAAGGGGTCTAACAACCAAATGCTACAATGCATCCACCATTCAGGTTTGGCCCAGTAAAACAAATAACACTAAAAGTCATTACTGGGGCAACTGGAGAACTTGGTATATGACCTGATAAGTTTGGCTGATAATATTTTATCTGTGTGAAATTTCCTCAGCTTTATACTTACCCTATAGTGTGTTTGAGAATGTGGTTTTTGAAAATATATATGAAAATAAAAAATATATGATTTAGGGGTAAAGGTGCTGAATGGCTCCAACTTACTTTTAAATGGTTGATAAGACAAATGTGAAAAATATCAGCAGTTTGTAGGTCTTGGTGAAGAATATATATGAATTCTTGATGATATTGCAAACTTTGTTCCAGTTAAAATGAAACAAAAATAAAGCTCTTTTAAATACACATTAAAAGAAGTGACTAATACTAAAAAAAAACCAAAAAACCCAGGAATTAGAAGAAAATATTTCTCTATAACAGGAACTTGACTCTATTTCAAACAATGTGACCTAGCAAGTGTGCAAGGAAAACACCCTGAGGAGGCAGAGAGGAGAAAAGGAAGTGGAGATTTCTACACCTGGTGGATTATTTCCCACCTAGCTCTGACTGTCTGTCCTGCTGAATCTTTAAACCATGGTGATCAAGTCTTTGAACAAAGAATATGATATTATACAAATAAGACTCCTTTGGCATTCCCCCATGGAGATCTGAGACCATGGGAACCCCCAAGATGGTCTCCAGTCTAAGTCACCCCCCTGCCACATGATGATGAAAAAGCAAACTCTGCAGATGGTCATCTAGTTCAGAAAGTGGTGTGATACCTCTAAATCATGCACGACGAGGACAGCAGGTCAGCGAAATTATTCAGCAGGCTTATACCCCGAGGAATATACCCCGCACAACCACAGGGAAACGTACCTATGTATTAAGCGTATAGGAAGGGGAGAGGTGGTAATAAAATGTGAAAATAAGCAAGGCTCAGTTCTCTGCCTGGTACCAATCTGAGTCACGCAAATATTTTCCTGAGGATGCGATTATGTTCTTTTGCCACACACCTAAACCTATAAATGTATTTGTCGGGGGTCCTGAGATGATCTAGAAAAAAAATCTCAAAAGCATAATTCAAAACCTAAGTCTTTTTCATGCAGAATACTTCTACCATGAAATAGTATCTAATTTCTGAAGAGGAGGCCAGAGGGCCTGATTGTGACCCAAAATGTGCTCCCCAGAGATTTTGGGTGGATCGAAAGCTTTTGCTTCAGGCTTGTTGGAGAAGCCTGGGTCAAGTGGCAATAACAAAATGGAGCTGCTGAGGAGTGGTAATGACATATTTTACATAGAGGGATGAATCAGAGGCAACTGGAAGCCCTTAAGCATCAGTTAATCAGACATTTAAAAAAGAAATAAAGTCTTTATGCAGAAAATACCAAAAGGCATTATAATGTAAGATGTCGTTAATTATACTTGCTTTCTGACATTTGAACTTTTTAGAAATGAGAGGATTTGAAGATATTCTAATCAGGTGACGCGTTATTGTAGTTTGAGACATACTGAGAGTGTTTCTTGTCTTTTCTGCTCTATGGAGTTCAAGGAGATGAACTCAGTAGCCGTCCTAGATATCTAAAATACTCATCAGCCCCCAGAGTCTAGAGAGATTTGGGGTGCAGTGTGCTTTTTAGGTTGCTAAACTTACATGAAAATTTTATTGTAGCATGAATTAGCCTGGAAACAGGTGAGACAGCTCTAACCTGGCTTGGGGAAGGCAGTAAGTGAGCCCTAGCACCAGACTGAGGATTCAACTGATGGAGCAGGGGATGAGCCACTGGCCGGGCTGTGAGACACCTGAGGGCACCTGAGCTAAAGAAGACCACGGCAGCCTGAGCTATAATGTAGACAGTAACTGGAGCAAGTTTTCTAGCCAGATAAGAGGTCTGAATGGTTAACTGGGAATCTCTGTGAGTGTCAGGATTCTTCCAGTCTTTGGCCTGGGTGTGAGGTGCATCCACGCTCAGAGGAGAGGTTGGATCTGCATGTGGCAGAGCAGTAGGACCCTTGAACTGGCAGTAATTAGGATTCCTAGTTGCAGATGGAATCCATGTTAGGAATTCAATGACCTACAGGCTAAAATAGAGTTTATTCTTACGACCTAGTCTTCAGGTCAAATGTGATGATAGAGGGGAGTTGGTGGGTGGAAAAGCTTGCAAAGGGAAATCAATGGGGTTAGGGAGAGAGTTCTTACTATCCTCTGGAAGCATCCCAGGAGGACACTTGGGGAAGGATATGACATTGGTGCTTAACTCTACAATGGGTCTCAGGTCTGGGAAATGAATGGGATTAATTTGAAGATCAAACAGCTGGTGGGAACAAGACATTTCCTATTTTGAAATAATTCCTGTCTTGGCCTGCTAGGGAGATGAGAGAAGAAAACGCTAGATCCAGCTGGGAAAAACAGACATCAAGTCTGTAGTTAACCAAGATAAAGAAAAAAAATGTTGGCACCTGTTAAGAAATGGAAAGACACAAGCTATTTATGAAATTTAAGATTAAGTAGGAAAAGCACTCAGAGTCTGGCCCACAGCTGCTGAGTGAAGGGAACAATGCAGGCTCCAAGCTGACACAATCATCAAGGCCGTGCCCACTGCTAGTTCTTTTTAGTTTTAGTCTGAAGCCCTGTTCTTGGGAATGGATTAAGGAAATAATTTTTCCATGACCAAGAATTTTCTACGCGCTCCTCTGAGGCCTTCGCAGACATTAGTACATCAATTTTCCCAACAACCCTGAGGAACAGATTCTTCCATCCTTGCTCTACACATGTAGAAAGAGTCTCAGAGAGGTTAACTAACAAATTTATGGTCACACAAATCATATGTTGCAGAGTAGGGATGTGAATTCACAGCACTGTGATCATGCAATGAAACCATTTTAAAGCAAAACTGGCATGTTAGAAAGTTCTACATGCAGTATAGAGCCTTGATGAAACCAACTATATAAAAGTACAAAATTCTGGTGGTTCCTATGGAGGAAGGATATTTAGGTGGGCAGAATTTTATTTATTTATTTTAAAATATATATTTTATTGGGGGCCTCCCTGGTGACACAAGAGGTTAAGTGGTATCACTATGAAGCTATCAGCAGCCACTGCAGTTCAAGTTCAATCCCTGGCCAGGGTGGTGACCCACATGGCGCAGCAGACCTCTCCTGTCTCTCCCACTGCTCCCCTCAGCAGTGTGTTTCAGTCTATCAGCCTGTTCTGCTTCCCACTCTGTCTCTGGTGAATCCTCTCACCCACCCTGCATCTTTGGTGTGTACCCCAGTTCTTAGATGTATAAATAAAAGAAATCATTTTTTAAAAAGATTTATTTAAATCTTTTTATTTTATTTATGCATCCAGTTAGATTTAAATCTTTTTTTAAGGATTTTATTTATGTATCTAGTTAGATTTAAAAATTTAAAAAAAGACATTTATTTTACTTATGCATCCAAGAATTGGGGTATAGGCTAAAGGTGTGGGGGGGGGGTGAGAAGATTCACTAGAAACAGTGGGGAGCAGAACAGCCAGATCGACTGAAATACACTGCTGAGGGGAGCAATGGGCAAGGCAGGAGAGGTCTGCAGTGCCATGTGGGTCAGGGTCAGTTCCCTGGCTGGGAAATGAGATGAGTGCTGCAGTCCCTGCTGATAGTTTCATTGTGCTGAGACTTAACCCTTTACACCACCTAGGAGGCCCTATGTGGGTAGAACTTTACACACTGAGAGGTCACCAGGCCTTTTAACCAATGCTCCTTATTTTTCTGGAATCTTTCTTTTCCTTTCACCAGTCAGTAGGAAAGAGTTCACATATATTCTATATCTTTTTTGAAAGAGAGAGCATTTCTAAGCATTATTTCTAAGGTGGTTCACTAGATTCTATTACCTTCCACCTGCCTCTTCATTTGACCTTCAACCCAATACAGATATAAACCCCTTTCATATGTATAACTTGGAAATAGAAAAGTTCAATGTAAATGCCTAGTGACAAAAGAGGGTATCATTCTAAAACAAAGAAATTCTGAAATTACTATAACACCAGTGAAATGGTAAATGATGGAATTGGGGGCAATCAGATTTAGAGAAATAAAATAATTTAATATCTGTGTCTATCAGATTTAGAGTCTTAATGTTTGATTATAATTTGGATTAAATATTTTAAGGAAAAATAACACGTAAATTCCACAAGTTTCTATATATTTTATTAAATTGAAAAATAGGATTAGTAAAAATTAATATTTGAATTCAGCAAATTGCTCTTTCTCTCTAATGTGAGAAACAGAAGAGCTAAGTCGCTTTGAGTAGAGCTAAATTTTGTTAGCCCTCTTGTTTGTTAAGTGTCTATGAAACTGTATTGAATTAGAGATCAACTTTATCTTAAATGAAAGTCAGACTACAAAGGCCAAGTTCAAAAATGTACTTCCCATGCAAAAATATCATCCAGAATAAGGGTGTGTTAATAAGATGGGATGATCACAGTATTTCACTGGGGCCTCTTAAAGAAACAGACTAACTAAAGGTAAAGTCAATTGCATTTATCTATTTATTATATCTATCTGTTAATATAATGTCATTCTGCTTTTACAAAGGCATTCATTTCTAATTCATTTTGAATCAATTTATTTATTTATTTCCCTAGAGAGTAAAAATAAATTCCTCTTTTCCAAACACCGAGTTTATGGAAATTTTAAAATTGGCCATGAAAAAATAACTTGAGTGTCCCTCTAGAAAAGGAAATTAAAACAAGCACATAATATTTAACCAAAAGTAATCATAGAGATGTACACCAAATAAAAACATCTTTAAACATGAGGACGGACACATTTATAGATATGGATAGACATGAATAGATATTTGTAGGCATGGATTCAAAAAAACTGAAAAAACTTCATAATTCAACTCAGGAGATTTTGAGGATTTCTCCCACCTATTCATCCACCTGTTGTGTCCACAAAACCTCTTTTAAGAGTAAGGTAGGGTGGGGATGAGTTAGTGTTTGTTAATTTTCATTTCCTAGTAGCTGGAAGCTGAAAATTCCTTAATCTAAGACAATTGGTCTTTGGTATTAGAAATTAGTCTTATTCTGTAAGGAGAAAAAAGAGAAATGTGCCAGAAAAAATGACTCTTTGGTTAAACAACTTGTAGAGGATAAGATAACAGGAAAGGTGAAGACATTACAGTTAACCCTTGAACAATGCAGGTTTGAACTAGGTGGGTAGATCCACTTATACCTGCATTTTTTTTTCCTATTCATAGATGTGCATTCACAGGTTCAACTACCCTCAGATGTTTGTTGTTTGGATGCTTAGATGCAGAACCTACAGGTTTTTAGATTTTTGACTGGGGGTTAGTGTGTTAGGGAGAGAGTCAGTTGGCCTACCACCTGCGTTGTTCAAGGACCAGCTGTAGAAGCAATTTCTGACCAATACTTCTATTGAGAAATGGAAATTTCTAATGTGAAGAAGAAGAAAAAGAGAATGCATACCTGTCTGATTCTGGCAGTGAACAGGAGAGAAAGAAATATCATCCAGGGCAACATACCCTCCTTTGGGACCGTTGAAAGCAACTTCAAATATAAGCTGTAGAGGAAAATGATATATTGTTATATAGTTTAGAACTTTTCCCATATTTTCTCTCTTCGTGACCCTTCCCCTCTTGCCAGAGACAAACTTCCAGGGATTATGTGAGTAGGGGCAAATCAAACATAAGCTTAACACAATTCCATCACATTTTCTTGCCAAGGCACTAGTTGCTAAGGCAAATGACAGAACTTGACCTTACTGAACAGGAGAAATAAAAATTATTTTTTGATTCGAATTTGCAAATTACAGCCCATGCGCCAGTATGTTCGCTCTTGTTCAGAGAGTCTCAACTGTTTGTTTTCCTTTTTAAAATTCATTTGAGAATCTGGTGACATTAAATTCACCAACTTCCTCAGGATACGTTTGTTTTCCTGGCAATTACTGAGAGCAAATAATATAGCATAATCAGTTCAGACTGCTAGAGAAAAACTGCACATATGTTAATCAAAAGGATAGATATTGAAATTTAGCAGTGTGCAGAATTGTAATTTTTCATGAAATCATTAAAAAAAAGAATTCTGCAACATCCCATTCATGCAAACATTGTCCCAGGAGGGCATGGTCAAGTGGAAGGGATTTGCAAAGAGCATTATCAATGTCTGTGTGACTCATTTGACTTTAATAGAAGCAAACATTCTGAAACAGTTTGTGCATCTCTTATTGTCCTTGTTGCCCATATTCAGACAAATTTCCACTGAGCTGCAAGAACAAATCAAGGTCTGATCAGACTTTGGGATAGGAAATAGCACATATACTGCAAAAGCTCTGTGCTTTCTTTGAGACTGTACGGGGGACACAGGGGAGGAGGAAGAAGCAGTAGTGGGGTGGAAGACATGACAAGGGTAGAGAGAACACATCAGAAACCAAGGCCAAGCCCAATGTTATCTGCAGCTCCACACCAGGCAAGCAGATGACACGGTTGGAAAAGCATTCAGAGACTAATCTGCTTCTTCACTTTAAAGGGAACTAGGGAATAGATTACAAAAAGCACAAAGTACAAAGTAAGGGATATTATAATTGTGATAACTAAGACTCTATTTTTCGTTTCAAATCTGTAACCACAGTGTTCAACCTACTGATTCCAAAGGCTCTATGGAGTTCACAGACTGAGCTGGGACTCTTCAGTTTTATTTATTTATTTATTTATTTTAAAGATTTATTTATTTATGCATACAAGCACTGGGGTACAGGCCAGAGGTGGGGGGGGCGGTGAGAGGATTCACCACAGAGAGCGGGGAGCAGAACAGACAGGTCAACTGAAGTACACTGCTGAGGGGAGCAGTGGGCACAGCAGGAGAGGTCTGCCGTGCCATGTGGGTCCCCTCCCTGGCCGGCAGCAGGGATCGAACTCGTGCTGCAGTGGCTGCGGTTTGCTTCATAGTGTGTTGCTTAACCCACTGCGCCACCAGGGAGGCCCACTCTTCAGTTTTAGATCAGATTTTGGCTAAAGAGCTGTTCTAGGTGCCTGACACTCACCAATTCAGTGATCTAGAAAAATAAAAGTCAAGCTTCTAGGACTGTTTGTTTCCTCCTTTCTTATCTGTAACATTAGAATACTTTTGTCTGCTTTGTTGGATTCCTGTAAAGGCTGGAACATAGACATGGATTAATATATGTGTTTAGAAGAATGGTCTGCAGGAATAAACAGGGAAATGTTAGTAGCTCTCAAATTTTAGGGTTGGCCTAGGGTGTTACAGTTTATTTTGCTTCCCTGAAATTTCTAATCTTGCTGCATTAGGCATTTATCACTCATGTAACTATAAAAAGTTAAACAACAAGCACCAAGGAGTTTCAAATTCAGAGTACCAACAAAAGTTTATTTCTGATTTTTATGATATTCTGCTGTAAAGGAGGAAAAAAGCTGTTTTCTTTCTAGAAAGACTATCCCCTCTAGGAAGGAAAACCTTTGTCACTAATTTCAGGAGTGGGAGTTTCACTTAGAAGGTGCTGATTTCGTCTGAACTCACTGTGACCAGCATGGTCAAGGTTCAGAAAGTGCACCCAAGAATTGCAGTTGGTTGACCGCCTTTTCCATATTTGCCCTTAGAAAAATAATTTTGATAGAAAATGGAGGTGATAAAGAAGGCGGAAAGGAATACAGAGGGAGAGAGAGAGGTAGAGCGGGCTGAGGAAAGGAAAAGGAAGATAGAGATTGAGACACAAGACAAAGGAAGAGTGAACAGGAGACTATCGCGTCTCTTTGTTGCCAGGCTTGGGGAGGGGGCGCATCCTGCAGAGTGGCCAGGCCAGTGCACACCTGGCTCCCTGGCACACTGGACACCTACCTCCATGGCATACGGAGCGCTGAACTCCACCTCAGCGAGGTTCCAGGCGGCATTCCCAGGTCTGTCCATTTTCCAGATCTCCTCATAAAGGCCGCCCCCATCCCGGGTATACAGAGAGAAGACATTGTCATTCCCCTGCTGGAGTTGGTAATAAAACGACAGGCAGCCGGACATGGGGGCCGTGGTCATGGGGGAGATGAGCTGGGCCACCTCCTGGAAGTGCTTGACGTAAACAGAGTCCACGTACATGTAGTGGCCTGAAAACCACAAAGACAGGACAAAGTAAGCCAGGTGGGAGAGTTCCGATGAAACAGTATGCTACTGGGATTAACTTCAACATTATTCAGAGGGCGTGGTGGAGATGAGTTATACATGAAAGAAGTTTGGCCGTGGGTTGGTGAACGTTGCACCCAGGAGATGAGTACATGCGGATCATTGTGTTCTGGTAATACAAGATAAGAACTTTTTTCTTCCTTATCCTTATTTTCAATTGAAATAAAATATCCTTTAAAGGCATATACATTATCTAGAAAGTGCATTATCTAGATACATTCATTATCTAGAATTTTCACAGGCTGAACACAGCTGTGAAAGGAGACAGTGTTATTCGAGAAGGCCCCTTCTCCCAGAACTTCTTTGAGTTATAAGGTTTCTAAGCGCATACCAAACACAGTACCTATTTTTAAAAGGGCAGAGAGGGACTCTCCTGTGCAGCTACAAAATACACAAAATATCACTATGTATTTGTTGAATGAAACTAATTATGAATTCAAACCAGATGACAGTTTGTATCTCTTTAACAGAACATGTGGCTTAGTCAACACTGTAGGAAGGACCAGGACTTGGAAGGCATCTCTTTTGGGGAAGCCTTGATGGGCTCTGAACTCAGAGACTGACCTCACTAGACACCTTTTGGGCACAGTTTGCATTTGACTTTGAAGAGAACTGAGTTTGAATCCAGCTCCACCTCTTATGAGTGCTGAGACTCTGAGCAAGTTTCTGAATCTTTCTGAGCTTGAGTTTCCTGATCTCCTGAATGAGAATCAAATACTTCTCTCCTAGGGTTGATGCAAGTTTTAAATGAGTTACGCATATGAAAATCTGGAACACCCTAATTGCCTAACATAATTATAATGAAATAAAGTAATGTTGTTAATGATTCTAGTGCCAAGCTTTCCCCATTGTCTGTTTTGTATAAAGGGAAGCTATTATTGTTAGCAGTTTTGTCTGAATTTATTTAAGCTGCAATGACAGAGGAACACTATGCAATATAATTTTGATAGAATACATTTTTTATTTATAAGTTCAGAAAAATTATAGTCTAATATCTTTGTTTTTATTACATTTCGCCTGGATAGTATTTCCTTTACTCTCAGCAAAATAACTGGTAGGCTATTAGGAAGAATACATGCCTTTTTACACTGTACACTCACCTTTTGTCTATCAACCCAGTATGTGATAGGCCCTCAACAGAAGGATATTCAAAGCATAAATGCATTCCCAGAAAGTTGGGACTCAACATGGCAGAAGGGAAAGATAAACAAATCAGAGTTCATTTTCTCCTGCTAGCAAACTGTTCACTGCCCCGCCCCCACCAGCAGCGTCACCTCCCTTGTAAATACAATTTTTTCTACCATTTCACCAAACCATGCAACTGTGAATTAATGATGTTTTCAATTCACATGACCCGAGGAACCAGCTCGATCAATAAGTGATTGAGTACAGTGGGTCAGGGAGAAAAAAGAGAGTGGTGAATTAGTTGCCAGCATTTGAGATCATATTTCACCAGCAATGAGAAAGAGAAATCAAGCTTCTGTGGAAAATATTAGAAAATCTGATGGTACGGAAGCTATATTTCCCAGCTACAAAAACCGAGTGGTGAGGAGGGCACCTCCTGTCATGGACCTGGTCTCCATTTCATCCCTGAGAGCCAACCCTGCAAACTCAACTGAAGCCTTGACCTCAAACCAGTGCTGCAGGCTTTGTCACAGAAACACAGAAGCCAGGTTTTTATAGCAAATATATCCATGTAAAAAATGATACCCTGTATATTATTTTACTAGGTTGCTGTAACAACTCGATGGCTTATCTAAAAGAAATGTGTTGATTCACAGCTCAGGACTAGATGGTTGAGATCAAGAATTGGAAGGGCTGGTTTCTTCTGAGGGCAGTGAGGGAGAATATGTTCTATGCCCCTGTCCCAGCTTCTGGTGGTTTGCTGGAGCCCTTTGGAGATCTCTGCCTTCGTGTGAATTTGATGTTTACCCTTTGGGCATCTCTCTTTGTCCAGATTCCCCCCTTTTTAAAAGAACATCCATCATATGGGACTAGGGACCCACCCTACTTCAGTATGACCTCACTTTAACCAATTATATCTCCACGGCGTGATTTCTATATGAAATTATTTATTTTCAAATAACATTACCTTTTGAAATATTGAGGATTCAGACTTCAACACACAAATTTAGAAGACAGACAATTCAACTTATAACGCCTCCCCCACCATAATTTTTAAAACTTTGTATGTGCCAAATAAACATATTGGCTGCAGATTGGAAAAGGGTCTCACTTTGCCACGTCTGGGGAAGGATTTTAAAGTCAGGCTCAAGGCTCAGACTGAACAGAACAGGAGAGCACCTGGCATGGAAGGAAGGCAGATGACTCCTCATGCCAACCTCCAGCACCCTCTAAGCACTGCGGTGGCCAGCCAGCCTCGACTACAACAGCTCAGTATGGGGAACTCAGGGGACCAGTTAGCCTCTGTAACACCTCTCCTCACTGAGAACTCAAATGAGTATCAGAGGCAGAGGGAAAGTTTGCCCTTTTTACCAATGAAACAGAGTCTTTTTTCAAGACATACTGCCAGGGGCACTGAATGGGAAAGAGCAAGAGTACTTGGCTTCCTTGATAACTCACGACGGGGCTGTGGAGGTAAGCTGCTGCCATCTCCTTCAAGCGAACTTTCTGCAAGGACCATAGCTGAGTGAGCCTCCAGCTGCCTCACCCCATTTCCACAAGGCACGAGTGCCCCGGTCATGCACACTGGACCGTCCTCAGCCAGAGAGCAAGCACAGCAGGGCCCCAAAGCAGGGTCATTCCACTTGACATGGGGACTTCCAGCCACCTCCATCAGCCTCCTTCTCTTTCACAGGGGCCAGGCCCTGCACTGAAGGCTGTCCCTCTTCTGGGCCATTTGAAGGCTGTTGTGGGCCCTAGGCACTTTGACCCCTGTGGGCCCCTTCCACCATAAAAAATAATTAAAATATTTTATGATGCATTGATAAATAATGATGACTATAATCTATGTTGGATTTTTATATTTGTTCTTATCACACATTTTCTTCTGATTTTATTTTTTTTATTAATTTTTTACATTATTTTTCATTTCTGTACAGTGTATCTTTTTCATCCCTGTAGAATTACCAACACCAATTCACCCGTGCATCACCATTCTCCTGGTTCCCTAAAAATGTGCCTCCTAGGCGCTTTGACTAGTGGGCCCTGATGCCAGCATTCCAGGTCGCTCTCTCATGGCCCTTGATCCCTCATGGCCCTTATCCTTCACATCACTTCCCCCAAATGCATCTCTTTCTCACTAGCTTAGCATCTACTTGGAGGGTCCAAGACACGGTCATAAAGAGAGAAATGTTCCTACTCAGGGTGAGGAGCCACACTGTCAGCTCTCAGAGACTCACAGTGAATCTGGGAGCGACCACAGGAATCCACCTGAAACTCTTCATTCTACTTCTGGAGCGCATGCTAACTGTGTGCCTAAGACATGTCCCACAGCCTGTCCCCTGATAAGACCATCTTCTTCACAGTTGACCGATATATAGTCTCCCTTAAAAACCAGTTACTGGCTGCTCTGTGGACAACAGTTCAATGCCTGGATTTGCAGTTGAAGTATCTCATTAGCAACTCATGTGTAAGACACAAGGCCAAGTGAGCCACAGACACGTTTTGGATCCAAAAAACATCCACCAAAGACAGTGTGCCTGCCCAAAGTGAGTCAGAGAGGCTGCAGGGAATGTGACCAGGACTGCTGACACCCAGTCTCCTGTGGAACCACTAGACTAGACCACATTCTGTTGCTGACCCCTCCCCCCATCCCTCCATTATTCATTTGTTGCCAAAGTTGGGTATTATTTACTGGCAAGCTGAGTAAGGCTATTTCTGGCTGGGAAACAAAAGACAGCTCTTTATAAATTTGTCTTCTCCACTGAATGGATGTGGATGACTCAGAAATCACCAGGTGTTTGCCCAAGGCGGCCAGATGGAGTGGTGCCACCATACTCTCTGCCGTGAGCAACAGGAGCAAATGGCTGGATGGGCGCAGGCACCATTTTGTCACCTTTCTAAAGGGAGTGAAGATGGTAGCCTGTGGTTGTTGGCAACTCATGTCTATTGTCTTACTATAGGAGACTTTTCCTGCCAGTTCAATGAGGACAATGCTCCTATCTGGCCCAGGTTTCTAGAACCTCTAGAGGCTCAAGGAGAAGCAATTTTTACCAGAGCTTTCAAGTTTGAGGAGGATAAGACTAGGTCTAGAGGGACCTCATGTGAACAGAGTATCAGTCGTCGGGATCCTGCATGCCACTGAGACTCGTAAGCACATTAAAACTTTAACTGGAAATAAAGGAGTCTATGAAGGAAGCAGTGGGTTCACCAAGAGACTCTAAAAATTGAGAAGCTTATCACCACTCCTTTAAAGTCTGTATTACTTTGCCACACTTAAACTGGGATCCCCAGTTCTGGATTATACAAAAAGAGGCTGCAGTGTCTAGAAAAAAAAATCAATTTCCAGCTCAGTTGGAAGATCTAAACTCTTGATGCCACCAAGCACAGGCTCCTTCTTAATGATACACATGCTTTTGCCTCTGAAGAGAACTTTCTTCCATTTGGCATCAGGCCTCTGTATTAGCTCATCTTTCCACATGGATCTAATAGGCCCTTGTAGTTAGCTATTTGAACTAGGAAAAGAACTTTGAAGTCAGTTCCTGGACTTTTATTTCTAGGCAGGCTTGTCTAACCTTTCTTCTACCAGGATTGCCCCTGGCTTGTGATGCCAAAGCTTCCTCTGACTCAGTGGCAATTCAGCCCTGTTGGCCACATTTATGTGCCGGTTTTACCATCTGCATCTGTGTCATGGTGGTCTGAATAAGCTGTCTCCCCAGGAAAGGGGAGAAACAAATACCAGCTGGAAACATTAGCTGACTGTGGGGAGACAGCACCCAAAGACAGCAAGTTACTGTGTGTGCTCTCTGAATCTGTGTCTGACAGTTACCTGCATGAACCTTTAGGGTTTGGAGGAGTTTATAGAGAGTCAGACTCCAGTCTTTTCATACAGCTTTCAGGGAAAACACAAATGTAAATGAACAAAAAGTGAGACTTCTCTTGAATCCTAAAATCAGCTAACACCTCAATGCCAAGAACAATGGGTGACAAGTACCTCTATTTTCTAAAAAATGGTGCTAAACCAGCACTGGCAATGTAGAATATGGTACATTGTGGCAGACCTGGCACCCAAGCCAGTTTTACCATATTGAACCCATCTCTCCCTTCCAGCCTGTATATATGACAAGGCCAGAGAAGGCTCTGTGAAATTGGGGTCAGTTTCTTTCAAAAGAGGTGTCACAGAAATGTCCTGTTAGGTATTTCCTTTGCGCTCCTAAAGGGAGGGATAAGGAGAGGATTGTTTTCCCCTTTCTAATCTTTTGCCAAGGAAGGGGACTTAAACCACTTATTGAACTTAAACCACTTTATTGAAAAAGTGAAGGAGGGAAACCACCATAAAACCTCATCTCATGCTTGCAGAAATCAGAGTTCTGCAATTGCCTTGAGGAAAGGGTGGTCAGAGTTATTGGGAGAACTTGATCTGTGATGTGGGGTACAGAGGCTGGTGCCTGACTCGTGACTGCACACATCTAGAGGCAGAGTGGCTGTAGGGGGGAGGTGTGGGGGCAGAGTGGAGAGAAAGCATTTTGTTGTTAGTGAGATGTACTTACAGAATTTGATAGGTGAGGATTTGAGTTTTCCCCTTGCCTAAGAGGGCAACTTAGAAGGTAGCTGGACTGTAGTGCTTTACAAAGATTCTTCTCAAGAAGATTGTACACAATGTGGTAACTCTAAAAGAAAGGGGTTTTCCCTTCCCTTTTGGTTCCTCCATCACATCTCCTCCAACCCTAGAGGAGTCAGACCAGCATAGTTAGTCTGGGAAGATGGAGGGAAGGGCAAAGGAAACAAGTATGAAGAAACAAAGCACACAAATCTTTCTCTACTCTTGTTCTCTGTTCTGGTCTGGGGAAGATTTCAATTGGATGAGATGTGGAAGTTTCATTTTGACTGAACTTCATTCTTGAAAGGGAGACTGTTAGTTAATACCTGAAAGTGACTGGAAAACTATGGTAAGTCATCCAAGGGCACAGAAAAGGAACTCCAGCAAAGTTTGCACAAAGCCAGGGGCAAGACAATGAATAAAATTTCTTTCCTACTGAGTGGTTATGCAATGAGCCAAATGGATCAATGCAGAGAGTGAATGAGTAGGTGTTATTAAGATGACACTTGAGCTCAATCCAAACAGAAATGAGAAAAGGATGTCATGAGTTACGGAAAAATGATCCATCCATGTCATGGTCTTTGATGTAACAAAATAATTCCGAACTTATTTTAGGCTTTGAAAGCTTGTTCAGCTCCTTCTGGAGTGGCACCATAAGCAGGCTTGATTTTTAAAAATCTCAGCAAAGAAACAGATTTCCCTCATTATTTTCCAAGCAATTTTCCTTTTGTTAAGGCAGACAGGAAACAATAATGATCCGAGCTGTCAGTAGGTTACCTCCCAAAAGATTTTGTTACACTTCATAAAATATTAACAAAGAAAAAAATCCATAAATGATGAATCAGAATAGAGGAAGAAAAGGCAGTATAATATCTCAATCCCCTCCAGCTTTCCAAAGATGTCCCAGCATAATTCTTAGTGCATTATTTTAGTCATTTTCATCATCATACAAGAATTTGGAAACAAAGTACACATTTGAAAAATCTGACTCACTGTTTGGGGCTTTACTGTTAAAAACACTTGGTTTAAGGAAGAAAAACTCAAAAAAATCTATATCATGTTTTTATGGATATTGTATTCACTGTTTCCTTTTCTACAACAACATGGCCAGAGTCCTCCTGGAAAACTTCCTTTAAGGCTCCCCCTCTGCAGCCTCTGAGCAGGCACATAGCTCCCCTCACCCCTGCTGTTTGCATCTCTAGATTTGACTTGAAAGCAAAGGCATAAGGTGCTTCCAGTCTACAACTGAACATGAGATGTGTTTATGTAGAGCAAAATCTGCTACTGTGGGCAGACATACATCTGAACCATCTAATCTTTACTTAGCCTTCCAAATTGATAGAGCTCAGGGAAATCAACATATATCCCCAGTATAAGGCAAAATGTAGTAAGAAAGGCAATCACTGTTTTCTTTAGAACATTGGCGATCCCCCTTCTCTCTACCCGAGGGATGAACCTGGTAAGACCTTGGAGTCATGAGAACAAAGAGCTCTTCAAATAAAACATCTTAGAATCTTTAGAACTCTTCTTTGCTAGTCCCATCCTACATAGGGGATGTCTTACACAAGAATTCAGGCAAGAGGAATCTGAATGTGTGTGTGTGTGTGTGTCTATTTGGTGGGATAATAAGTCAATTTGGTTAATGACTGGGAAAAACATCACTCCAAAAGCTGAAGTGAAACTGGAATGAAATGACAGAGATGAGATGGGAGAAGTGAGGGGAATGCACGATCTGGGGCCCAATCTGTTATCATCACACACCCCAGCTTTCTCATATACTGTCCAATGTTAAGTTCATTCTCATGTCTGAACAACTGCATAACCTACACCTATCTTCTCCTTATCCATCTGGCCAAATTCCATTTCTCATATTAGTTTCTCTAGGAAATATTCCCTGAACCCACAAACCAAGGTAGCTTTTAATTTTTCTGTTCTGTATAACCTATTTCATATCTCCTTTAGTCATGCATCACTGTGCATGTTTATGTAGTTTTGGTAATAATGTCCACTAAAACAGAACTATTAAATACATAAAAAACAGTGAGAAGTCCTGAAATAAATGTTTCATTTTCTTTAGTGTTTCCCCAGTTTCTCTAACCACAGATAGCCTCTTCCCTCATGTAGAGATTATTATAATAAAATATTGGTATTCTAGGGAACAATATGAAAGGGGAAATTGGTTCCTGTGGTCTCTGTGAGTGACCATTTTGTATCACCAAGATATGAAAGAATGCTTTTAAAAAATGCCTTGACAGTGCTTATTGTGTGTTTATTACATGAATAATTAAGCGGAGTAAGTGATGGATAAAGAGGCCAAATTCTGATATTCAGGCTCTGACTAGACTGATGATACCATCCCATGGATTTCTGGCCAAGGATCAGCTACTTCTCCTGGCATCAGTATTGCCATCAGGGGACTCAACAATGCTAGTGATCAAAGCTGACTGCCTTTGGGAGGTATTTTAGAATAGCCAAGGAAGAAGGGAACGCATAGGAAAACGGACAGGGGTAGATGGCTGGGGAAGGTAAATGGGGAGGAGAGAGGTGGGTGCCTAAGGCAGGGTGATGTGCTCTACCATCATCACATCTCAGTGCTCCTCAGGGACGACCATGCCGTTACACATCTCTTTAGACCCTTCTGGTCAAGACATCAGTTCCTCTTTTTCTCAGCCCATAGTCGCTTTAATTATCCTTTCTCCTTTTTAGTGCCAAATGCAATGTGCTTTTAAGTACTCAGGAGGGACACAAAACATTTTTGAAACAGGTTTCAGTGGGTGGTGATTTGATGATTCTCACATATAGCATCACGTAAAGACAGGAGTAAAACACTAGAACTCACGGGCATCTTAGAAATCAGAGAATTTAAATTTCCCATTTGCAAACATGCCAGTGGAGACCCTTAGAGTCAACGGATTGCCCACAGCATTCTGATGGCTGGGTCTGGACCACAAGTGTCCAACTCTCAGCCTGGTCCTCTTTCTCTATCCCTTGTCGACATGAATATGGTCAGAATTTTCGTTCTTCTATTAAGTCTGCTCAGGTCTGGGCGAGACTGTCCAAGTCCACAAGGAAGTTAGTCCTTGCTCTGTTTCCCGTCTGTGGCGGGTTTCCCATGTAAGTCCTCTTCTCACTGATAATCTCCTCTCCAGTTACTGTATGGAGAACCAGCCCACTTGGCCACTAGGGGGCCCTGTTGCACACCACATTCAGAGAATTAATCACGGTAGTGGTTCACTTTACTCCCTCTTACCAAGTTCTTCAAAACTTGTTCCTATCAACACATCTGTTTTTAATGAAAAGTAGCCCAGGATTATTCTAACCCTGTCTTTGGAAATAATAAATATTGAACAACAAATAGTTAAGAAAGTAAAGCATGTCGAGGAAATGTGAAAATAACAAGAACAGGTCACAGATGAAGAAAAGTCTGTTACTGGGTGTCCTTAGTTGTAGGGATCTTGTCTGTGGTTTTCTTCTATCTCATGGTTTATTTTTCCCTTACTCTTTCATGAGGACTCCGATTCCTACTTACTGTCCTCCACTCTGCTTCTTCTATTGACAGTCACAGGTCAATATAGGGGAGGGAGAGACGACAGCACTAGTTATCTGGGGGAAAGGATCCCATTTGTCCCCAGCTCACCCAGTTCACTCTTGAAAGTATGATCCTGTGGGAGAGTAGAGGGCGTGTTCCGAATAGTTCCTCCTCCAACAAACCAGTTTACGTTGGGGTTCCAGCGGTTCACGAAACCACAGAGATGATTTTCTTCAAAGTCACATTCTAGCAGAAGAGAAATAAAAACCCTTTATGGGGTTGCAGTCACGCCTGGGACACCCACACTCACTCCAGAGTTTGCTCTTAAATATTCAAATCTACTTCTTGCTCCCTTTTCCCAAAGGAACCTTTGCAGCAGGGTCCTTGAATAGTCCAGGTCAAGAAAGGACCATTACTGTAATGAACAGAGACTGAATTCACCCCATATCTTTGGGTCATTGCCTTCCACTCACAAGCCAGGTGGCTTGCTGCAGGACTGCTTTCACCTGTTTCTTCATGTGTGACGCGGGAGCAACGTTCCCCCTCACAGAGCTGTTGTAACAGCTGCCAGCAGCATCAAGCACATGGTGAGTACTTGGTACCTCAACCATCTCCGTGTCAAAGTTTCATTTAGGGCTATGTGTTTAGCTCCAGAAATTTTATCCCCCATTCTTCTAGCCCATATCTCCTTCCTTATCACTCTTGATGGCAGAGAAGACATCAGAGCTAAGGGCCACATTTCTAGACAAAACAAAACAAAAAAAAACCCTGTGCTTTTCTTATAAACAAGAACCCAATCAGAACAGGCAGGGTAGGCATACTGTAAGCTCTGGGTCATTCTGTAGCTACTAAATGTAGAAGCGAGAGAAGATAAAGAAGGCTTTCTCCTCTTTACTGTCAGTGACATGTTTGCACAGATAAATTGTCCCCAGTCAACACATTTCTTTGGTGGGAACATGAAACTCACAATTGAATGTCTCTATTGACATCTGTAACTTATGTTATTAAAAATATAACGTGTGATTATCATGGCATCCTGATTTTTCATCGTGCTATGTCCTCCAGGTTGACCTGGGAGGTCAAAGGACAGAAGTGAGACTCAGGAAATTAGTAAAGATGCTTTTTGTTCAGAATCACATGTGGCTTCCTCTTCTCTTCCTCTCCATGGTCATTCAGCTTCTAGGTACTGCCAGTGCTGAAAGCTTTCTCAAATCTACCGCCCCTTTCTATTCTACTGCCAACCCCAATTTTGGAGTCTTATTATGTCCATTCTTAAGGTCACAATCACATCCTCGGGCTTTTCCCACCTCTAACAATTTCCTGTTTCCAATTTCCTTGTTTCCCTGAGGCAGACACGGTCTTCATCCGAAAATGTGGCTGCTCATGCAACTGACTGACTTTCAGAACCTCCCCTTCATGTTGTTCAAGTCCAAGCTTCACAACCTGGATCCAGGCTCTTCTCTAGCAAACTCTCTTAGCAGCCCTGATTCTCACTTCAAACACACTCCTAGTCAAAGGCAGCCAACCTTGCCTTTGTCTGAACATGCTTTGCACTTTCTCCCCCCTGGGGTCTGTCCCTACAGAGTTCTTTCCTTCCTAGCCTACACTTCCGCTCAACTAAATTCCATTCCTTCTTGAAATTCTAGCTCAGATGCATCTCCTGTAATCAGTCCCATCTGATCTCCTCTCCTCCCTGCACTGCCAGAGTTTTGTCCACAGCAGATTTTGTCCTTCTTTGGCAAGACATAGATAGAAATTGCTTCTATGTGGATAAGTGAAAGGCCAGTGAACTCAGGAGATGGACTATATGTTCTCTCTATACCTTTCAGAAACTGGTGCAGAAGAGGCATTCAACTAATGTTGCTCTGGTAGAATCTAAGAGATAACGGATCATAAACAAGGGCAAATGGTCTGCAAGAGAGGAATGGAGTGAGGAAGTAACATAATATCTGATGCTCTGGCAAATACTACAAAAAGCTGAGTTTACAGCAAACTGGAAATTGTTTTCATTAGAATATGTTGAGGTTAAGGTAGCAACTCAGGTTGCAGTTGCTGCCTCTGCTTTTCTCTCATTAATCCATCTAGACAAAGTCAAATGAGCTTCTATATGCTAGGAAGGAGGCTAGAAACGGCATATATACAGCATTCAAGTGAACCTAGCAAAGAATTTAAACTACTACACATTATACAGTGTACTCTACAAATTACTTTGCCTTTCCTATTGATTCAATCCTCTCTGGCAGCAGTTCATTTTAGAAAGAGATTCACATTCTGATGGAATGAAATTGAAACTCACCAATACAGTAGCCGGTTGTCATCATGATTTCAAAGAGTGCAATGCTGGCTGTGTTTCCCTGTCCTAGCACACCTTCTATTAAAATCTGCACAACACATATGAAAGAAGGGAGTTAGACTTCAAAGCATGTATTTTCTTGGCTCAGAATGTCAGCTTCTAGTCAGGAGTTGCTCAGCAATTCAAGATAAAATAAGATTGCTTGTCTCAGGTAACAGCCATTGGATACTAAATCTATGATGGACTTTATATCTTTCTTCTCTGGAAATATTTTACTTTCTCCTTCTGTTATAGTTGATGTTTTGTTCAAAAATTATAGTGAACAATTAGGAAAATGATATAAGCACATACTGCAAACATCTTAGAAGTATGAAAAAATGATAAGCAATGAGAACACTCCTTAAAATTCACTGGAAAATAAAATTCCATTATTCCATAAAAGAGGTTTGGGTTATGTCCATGTAAATTCTGAATGAAATCTTATTTAAAAAGATAAGAAAAAAATCTGGGAAGAAACTCTTTTAAGGGATAAACAAATATTAAATTATATTACTAATAATTTTCCATAAAAACATCACATCCTAGTGCTGAAGGTAACTAATTTAAATAGTATTAGCTTTCATAAAATCTTAGAATAGCCTAAAGCCTGTACCACCTTCTTGAAACCCACCTACCTGGAATTTCTTGGAACTGTTTGGCAAATCTAGGCTGGCTATGAGCCAGCTGTCTGAAGGTTCCTTAGTTGACCAAAGCAAGCGATCAAAGCTTTCATCTTCAAACCTCATATAGAGGTTCAGCTGGCTGGGGTCTGATGGAGACCCTGCAGGTATGGCTATTTGGTAGACCAATCGAAGGCAGCTCCACTCCTCAGCCTGTAAGTCAGAACTTAGTAGCACAGCTTTCTCCCCCTGCTTGGCAAAGGAGGTATCAATATAAATGTAATGACCTGGAAAGAGAAAGAAATAGAGGAAAGGGGTCACCTTCTGTTTGCAATTCTGGAAAAATTGTGGGGTCCAATAACTCTGAGGGAAGATATAGCCTTCTGATGCATTTTGGTAGCCCACTGAATAGTGCCTGAACACTGGATTTCTGCCTTTTTGTGGAAAATTACCTGGTCCAGTAACACTGAGAACATGTTCACATGACACTGACGACAGCAGCTAACATAAGATGACATGTGAGTTCCACTTTGCCATAATCCCCACTATTCCCTATTACCTCCTGACATTGAAGTCAAGTGTCTGTTGCTTGTTATTAAATTAGGCACATTTAGCACATTTCATTAATTTTCCTGGTACTCATATGCAACTGAGCTTAAGAACCCAAGTTAAGGGGCTTCAGAATCTGGAAGAGCAGTGTAAGCTGGTAAAATACTCAAGATTGGAGTCAGAATACCTTGGTAGACTCAACCTTCTCCTGACAAAGCTCACATTATACCTAATGATTCAGTATTTAGTTTGCATCATTGTAGTAGATTTGGCTGATTTATTTACCTTAGATGTTGGAATATAGACAGAAACAATTCATTGTACACTAAATTTTAATTAGGAATAGTAAGATTCTGCTCCTCTGACTGACTCTTCCACTGCCAAATCTCATCATTCTGATAGTTAAATGAGAAAGCATGCAAAACATGTGCATTGGATCATGGAAATCAGCAGACACTAGAAATCATCATTTTTTTCTTCTCTGTCCGTTCCCTTCTCAATCCCTCTTCCCTTCCCTCTCTTCTGTCTTTCCTTTCCTTTCCCCCATCCTCCTCTACACTACCACCTTTCCTCTTCTGCTCCTCCTTCCGTCTCTCCCTATCCTCTTATGAAGAAGTGATGCACCACTGGATATAGCAGGATAGAACGACAACTCTGTTGAAAAAAAAAACTGAAACCCAAACCTTAACTTAAGCCATCAAAATCTGAGTCCGGTCATTGGCTCCTTATTACAGCGACATGACCTGCCTGTGGGTCTTCGAGACCCACTGCCTTTCTTGTCTGAAGACTCTCACACTGCTCAGGTTCCACATTTGTGGTCAGCACCTAACCTGCAGTCTTAGACCATGTGACTGCCTACACCCACCTTGAATTTTGGATTCCCTAACACTGAATTCTCACAAAAAGGCCTTGAAAATCTTTGCTTTGCTGATTCTTCCGCTCCTCCTCCCACACTTGTTGCTCTACTTGCAGATCCCAGTCAGAAGTCTGTCTGTGCCAAGTACCAACATGCCATCAGCAGTACAATCTGTGACTTTGCCCACAGAAAGCACGTAGTTGGGGCATTGTCTTCATGGAGCCTCACTGGATGACAAAGGTTTTCAAGATCAAGGTCTATTTCCAGTTGGCCGTCTTTAAACAAAGCAACTGTCCAGTAGGCCTCAGTGGGCACAAATAGCAACTGCTTTTGGATGTCAACCTTTTGGAGAAATCTGGTCCTTAAAGTAACTGCTACCAACACCATTATCTTTAATGCCAAATGAACATTCTATGAACCAGGAGAAAAACTGTTTTAAGTGCTCACATGCATTTCCCAGCTATGGGGTCTACTGAGTTTTGAGGTCCTAGGCGAGGGCTCTTGGTGCCAAACCTTTTTTTGGAAAAAAAAAAAAAAAAGGCCACTTCATTGCTTCATTGCAACACGGAGGAATATATAAGCACATCTTCCTCTCCCCACTCTCTGCTACTGCCCCAAAGAAAGGGGGCTTTAAGCAGACCGAGGAAGATAACAAGAGCATGCCATACCTTATCTGAGTGTTGGTACATGGTATGTGAAAGAGAAAGGAAACAAAGACTATCCCCACTGTATGCTACGGAGTTTCATATCCCAAGTCAATCTGGGGGGGCTCTAAATCCAGTTCTCTTTGGGGAACTTCACCAACTCTTCCTTTTTCTCCCACTTCTTTCTTTCTCTACTCTAGAAGGGAACAACTCATAGCAGTGGCTCTCAAACCTGAGGCCAGAGTCACCTGGAGGGCTTGGTCAAACTCAGTTTGCTGGGTTATTTTGAAGCGTTTCTCATCTTATAGGTCTAAATATCTAAAAGGCTGCGTTTTTCAGAAGTCCCAGGTGATGCTGAATGCTGCTCCTCTGGGCAACAACATGAGAACTGCTGACTACCAGTATCTGACAGAGAAGCGGAACTCATGAGCTCTAGATGCCTTTTATCTATTAAAGAAAAAGCAGGTCCTCAGAGCATATAAAGGAGAGAGGAGGCAGTTCTGTCTGGAGATAAAGTCAACATCTGTTCCAGCAGAACCAGAGTCCACCTACTAGTGATTATCTTGATTTTTCAGTGAATGCCATAAAAAAATCTCCCTTCACACAATCTCTTACTACATAGATTTTTATTATAAGTATATATTAATGTTCTCCTG
Organism: Galemys pyrenaicus; assembly: GCA_019455555.1. Classification (NCBI taxonomy): domain Eukaryota; kingdom Metazoa; phylum Chordata; class Mammalia; order Eulipotyphla; family Talpidae; genus Galemys; species Galemys pyrenaicus. The sequence goes on from JAGFMF010011780.1 coordinate 3,894,578, forward strand.
TTAAGAACCTTTGGGAACACACACAATATGAGACACCTTATTTAAATACTTTAATATTATGCAGTATGAATATTGATAGTATATATTTATTGAGAGATTTTAAGATCTCAGCCATAAATGTTGGCTGCTTCAAAATTTGGGGTTTTGCATGTCAAATTCATTTTTAGGTCATAATGTGTGAATGTGTCAATTAGGTGTACTGTACAATCTGTCTGAAGATTTATCTATGCAACTGATTTTCCAGTCACTCAGGAGTATAATGCATTTTCCTAGGTCAAATAAGTTATTTCTTAGATAAAATTAGTAGTCCAAATTCTACCCACCTCTGCTACTATTGCCAAGTTCAAGACAACATTTCTTAATTACTATGTCTTTTTTCTGCCCAGTTTGGAGCTAGCCTTAGAATCCTAAACATGGTGTCCCATGTAGCCACTGCTAATCAGTCTGAATTGACTCTTGAATTGAAACTATTTGGTATACCTGCTTGAGGCTTCAGTGTCAATGTATTAGGAGGTTATGTTAGAGCTAATTTGAAATAGACAAAACATGGTGTGTTTTGAAGTTTTAGATAGTAAGAAAAAGTATGAAAGATACTGTATCAGGGATGGCATGCTGCCTTGGGTTATCACCAATAAAATTGCTATTTTAGAACAAGTTCAATGAGTTCTTTTTGTTCTAGTAAAGAGAATTATTTTACTATTGATGAATAAATGAGGTTTTCTTTGTGTGTAAAATATTTCATTCTGGTGAGACTAACATCTGGAAGTTAATCTTGGACATAATTTACATATAATAAAATTCACCTTTTTAATGCAATTCTCTGGTTTTTACTACAGTCACAAAGTTGTATAGCCATCACCACTATTCATTTCCAGGACATGTTTTGCACCAAGAGGAAATTCCATACCCATTAACAGTCATTCTTCTTTCCCCCCTCTTTCTATCCTCTAGAAACCATGAATCTACTTTTTGTCTATATGGATTTGTCTGTCCTGGAAATTTAATATGAATGGATGCATATAATGTCTAGTCTTTTTGTGACTGCCTACTTTCATTTAGTACAATGCTTTCTTTTTTATTTATTTGTGTGTAGAAGAACTGGGGTGTGGGTCAGACATGTGTGTGTGGGGAGAGGATTCACCAGAGTGGAGTGGAACAGGTTGAGCTACTGATATGCACTGCTAAAGGGAGGAACAGGCAAGACAGGAGAGGTCTGCTGTGCTATGGGGTGGGTCAGCTCCCTGGCCACAAATTGAACTCAGGCCATAGTGGTGACAGCACTGACACTTAACCCCTAGGCCACCAGGCAGGCCCTAGCATATTGCTTTCAATGTTTATCATGTTGTAGCATGTATCAGAACTGCATTCTATTTTTGAAGTTGACTAATATTCTACTTGACTGATATATACTACATTGCATTTAGCCCCTTGTCAGCTGATGGACATTTAGGTTGTTTCGAATGCTGTCAAAATGTTTATTTTGTGTTAGTAATATTACTATAAACATTTGTGTACAAGTTTTTACATAAACAAAAGTTTCAGTTTTCATAGGTATGTGGCTAGGAGTGTTATTGTCAGGTCACATGGTAAATCTACTTTACTTTTTGAGGAGCTGCCATTCTGTTTTCTACATTAGCAAGACCATTAACATGCCCAGTAACAACCTAGGAGAACTCTCATTTCACTGTATGTTTGCTAACACTTGTTACTGGTCATCTTTTCTATTAAACTTTGTAGTCTTCCCAGTAGATGTGAAGTGGTTTCTAATTGTATTTTTTATTTGCTTTTCTTAATGGCTTAGATGACTTAGAGCATTTTTTATGTGCTTATGGACCATTTGTACATTTACTTTGGGGAAATATCTAAGTCCTTTACCCATTTGAAAAAAATGAGTTATTTCTCTTTTTATTACTGAAAAATAAGAAAATTTACATATTCTGGATACAAGATCTTACTAACATGTGGTTTGCAAACATTTCCCCCACTCTATGAGTCTTTTCCTTTTCTTGATGGTATCCTTCAAAGTACAAAAGTTATTATTTAAGTTTTTTGTTTAAGTCCAATTTTCTATTTTTCTTTGACTTTATATGCTTTTGGTGTCATACCCAAGAAACCATTAATTAACTTAAGGTTATGAAGGTTTATGCTTATATTTTCTTCTAAGAATTTTAGTTCTTATTTAGATCTAATTAATTTTTCCCACTAAATTGTCATGATACACTTTTCAAAAATCAATTAAGCATAGTTATAGGGATTTAGAAATAAACCTTCAACTCTATTCCATTAATCTACATCTATTCTTAATGCCTGATCCATATAGTTTTGCTTTGTAGTAAATTTTAAAATTGGAAAAAGTAAACTCTCAAACTTCAGTCTTTTTTTTTTTTTTTTTTTTACTATTTTTTTTACTATTGTGGATCTCTTGCACTTCCATGTGAATTCAAAGATCAGGATGGGAAGAGGATAAATTAAAATGCCACAAATTTCACTATTCTTACTAATGGTTATTTTTCTGAATAATTGCTTTCAATGCTGTAAGTCAATTTCAAGTTCTTAAAAAGTTGGTTTTGATGTTTGTTTCCAGTGTATTCATTGCCTTTAGGGGGAGTTTTCTGTAGGGGAAGATTTCCTGAAGTCCCAACTCCACCATTCCTGCCATCACTCCCTCCTCCCATCTTTTAACCAGTAAGAAGAGAAAAGAATACTTTAGTGATGTCAAGAAAAATATAAGCAATTAAAGAAAAAGCTAAGGAATGGCAGAAATCATATATGAACTGAGTTGTTGACTATGATGCACTTTGCCACGGGTCTGGGTGTGACTTACTAGCCACAGTATCAAAGACAGGGGTGGAGGAAAGGGTCCTCTTCAAAGACTGTTGATTAGGCCATTTCAATTGATTTATGAGGTGTTTATTAGAAATCATAAAAACTTTATAAAGGATTAGAATGGGCCATAAGCTCTCAAACAGATTTTTTTTTTTAAGTCAGCAATCAGAAGCAAGAATTAATCCACTCTGCCAGGAAGGTCAGGCTCCATGTGCCTCAGGGTCTGAGGACATTTTCTCATCACATACAGGAATCAGAAAAAGTTATTCTGTTTTAATGAAGGCACACAGAAAGAACTGAGATTTCAGGTCATGCTCAATTCCTGGACACATCTCTATAGCTAGAGCTTGATGTATCTGTGACTTCTAATAGCCAAAGCATTGCATGTGTTCTCAATCCCAAGCCACTGCTGTGGCAGAGTGGCCAGGGCATGAATGACAGGGATTTGGTACCATTCTTGCAATTCTGTTAGCTAGTGGATGCACTGCCGTTCAGGTGTGATGATCATGCTGGGTTGACTGCAGTGTAGTGGGTCACACTAAGGATTTGCAAAGTATAATGCGGTTTAAAATTTTATCATGCATATGCACTATCCATTTCTTTATCTGCAAAGTGGGAATAATAAAACTGTACTGTCCTATTACATACACATTCAATAACTGGGAAATCACTCAATATACTCAGAAAAAAAATGAATGAAAACAACCCCATAATCAAAGATCAGGCTGGGAAGAGGATAAATTAAAATGCCACAAATTTCACTATTCTTACTAATAGTCATTTTTCTGAATAATTGCTTTCAATGCTGTAAGTCAATTTCAAGTTCTTAAAAAGTTGGTTTTGATGTTTGTTTCCAGTGTATTCATTGCCTCCTGGCTGCCCACCGCCAGAAGTTCATGTCCTCACAGGGCAGCTAAGCTGTCCTGGCTGTCACCCAGAGTTAATCAACATCTAACATGGAGTTTAGCATATTTACCTCTGGGATGATCCTGGCTGGAAACCCAGGAGCCGGATCTGATAATGATGTCTATGTCTTTGTTTTGATCACCTCTTAGTCTATGTTGGGATCTAAGATAAGGATATTGCCTTCCTTTGGGTAGTTTCCTTCCCAGGGTTGAAATCCATTCCCTGAACTGGGTGGAGGAACCTCTCACCAGATGATCTGAAAACCTTATTGCTTCCTCCCTGGATTGGGTACTGCTAATTAAAGAGGTTGTGGAATGTTAGCCACATGGATCAGATGCTGGTTCAAATCATACCATTTAAAAATCACGTCACTCTATGGGTGCTTTGGTGGTAAGAGAGTTATGGTAACCATACCCGAGGGGAGAAATTCTATACTGTCAAAATTTAACAAGGATATAAAACACTGGCACTTCATTTAAAAAGGAAAAGAGAGGACCTCCCTGGTGGCTCAGCAGGTTGAGCGCTGCACTGTGAAGCATCTGAGGTACAGTAGCACGAGTTTGATTCCTGGCCAGGGAGGGGACCTACATGGTGCAGCAGACTTTTCCTGCCTCACCTGCTGCTCCCTTCAGCAGTGTATTTCAGTAGATCTGCCTGTTCTGCTCCCCACTCTGTCTCCGGTGAATCCTCTCAGCCCCCGTGACTGACCTGTACCCCAGCTCTTACATGCATAAATAATAAATCTTTTTTAAAAAATTGGTGACTTAAAAATTTTAAAAAAAGAAAGAGAAATAACAGAACAATCATGTCACTTGGGGCAAAGTACTCATACTAACTGAGACTCACTTTCTTCATTGTAAAATTGGGATGTGAAAATATTAACTTTGCCTTTTTAATGAAGCTTAACTAACAAAAGAAAAGCCCTTAACACATTGCCTGAGGGTATGAGGCAAGCTCTTATTTTTCCTGCTGGTTAGCCCACCTCTTCATCTCATGGACCTCTCATATTCTAGCTTGTTCTGCCTGCTATGCATTGCTCTGCCCTTCTGACACCAATGTCTTCCTACTCCACAGAAGATCCTTTGAACACCCATAACTGGATCCCTTCTTCCTAATGCCTGTGGCACAGCTGTGGGCCTATCTTTTCAATCTTTCCCAGTCTCCCATCCCATTGCCCAACTCTGTTTTCTCCTAATTAATCAACTCTAGGATCCAAAAGCAGATCAAAGCAGCCTGGACAATAATACATACAAAACATCTAGCAAATTTTTATAGTCTTTTGTAAAGAACCAGATCCCTACTGTGGAGAAAAGGTACCTGCATGGAACTACATCTTCAATTATAACCATCAACTTCTTAGATCTTGAAGAAGTCTTGCTTTCTTTGCACATCAAGGACTTTCCAAAAAATTAAAAATTCAAATTCCTGAACATTTTAGAAAATGCAATGGGCAAGATTGTTCTCAAAAACGATTGTGTTAGCAGCAGATAAATGTAATGTAAATTCCTCAAATGTAAAAGACTGTATTAAATATTTGGACAGTTACTATTGATACTTTTCTTAGTCAGATCCACAATTATTTATAAATTTATGTATAACTTCTGACAGAATGTTCTGTTCTGAGAATACATAAGAAAAATCACAAATTTCCATGACTTGCATAAAGTATTCTCACCTTCTACTTTACATTTCCAACTTTACTCTTAGCTTCTGTAGTTTGTTTAATAAATCACTGTATGAAACATAATTTTAAGCATATGAAAATGAATATACATTTCAGGAATTCATCTCAAAGCATCTGTTACAAAACAAAGATTCAAAGGGAATGAACATTTGTTGTGCTGCAGGCACAAGATACTTGACATATGTTCTTCACTTTTAATTCTGACGAATGGTCTTATAACTTGGGAATTGCTATTTTACAAATGAGGAAATAGACTCAAGAAGGTTTATTCAGCAATACAAGGTTACAGCTAATAAATCCACATTTGGCTCCAAGTCCATGTTATTCCCCTATACATATTGCTTCCAAATATTTGCTTGTTTGTCTCATTAATTCACCTTTTCACAATTTTATTTACCTTCTTAAACATGAGCGCAAACTTTTCCTCCTTTTCCTTATACTGGGATCCTGAAAGACTGGATGTTTGTATGTGGAAGTCCTTGTATGTATTTCTACAAAAACTATTTCTTCTGATAATACAATAACTAGATTAACTTTTTTACTACATTGCCTTGAATCTAAAAAACTTTAAACATGTCAAATTTTCTAAATGAAGGTACATCTTATAATAGTGCACCCCCTGTCCCATGGAGGTTAGCAAATTGGTGGTTAAAATCAATGGATACAGAATAAAATATCTGCACCTGTACCCCAAGTGACAGTAGACAGAGAAGCCTACAATCTTGGATTCAGAGGACCCCATTAAATATCCCCTGTAGATACTGTTGAGTGTGGGAGTAGGGCAAGATGAGAGTTACAAAGCCACTCATCCTTGGGGCAACTCTGTCAGCCCCAAAGTTTCAGCCCATGTCTTCATTAATATTGGCTAACTTTTACTGAGCAGAAGTCACTATGTGTGCATCTTCTCTGCCTTCTATGCTGGAATTTGGGCCTCTAGCTGCCATACAACAGGGTACTCCACACTATTCATGTTCTCTAACATAAACAAGCCCGCAGGGCTCCCAATCTCCCTGTTGAGTTTAACTGTCTAAGGGTTTTACAAAGCTCATCCCTTTTCAGTAAATATTTTGATAGCAAGGATTTCTTTTCTTCTACTTTTTTGTCATATGAGGTCCCTAATAATGACACTGGCTCAGGAAACTTCTCATTTCCATTCAATCAAACCACAAACCTTTGGCTTTGGGTTAGCTTCCATGCTAAGGAGATGAAGCAGACTAAAAAGGTATGAGCTAAAATTTAAATCCCCCCAGAAATCAAGGTCCTGAGGATGTTGATTTGCAGGACAATTTAATATACTGGTTCCAGTTCTGAATTTGATGGGCAAAATGATGTCTAATTTAGAACTGACTAGCATTTGCAGTCCTATTTTTGGTCCCAAGTGGTAACAAACCCCTCCCCAAATGAAAACTTCTGTCATACAGCAAGAAGGTTTTCATCAGGGGGAACATTCCAAAGATAGCTTGGATTAAAGAAAATGGAAAACCTGCATTGAAAGAGCAGCATAAAGTTGCCACATGAGATCCAGTGTCATGCCAGCACTGGGCTGTGGGCATGGCAAAGCCCTTCTTCTGAAGTGGAAATTGACTTTTCAGTTTCTGCAGGATTCATTTATAAGTAAAAATTTGGTCCTATCACCAACGGTATCAGAACTTTACCTATGACTGCAGAACTTCTATAGCGGTCGACTATGCCTGGGCAAGTTATTTTCTTGCTGCCACTTAGGATTAAGATGGAAGAAAAGTGTGAGGCTCAGTGCAGCCCCTTGACTAGAGTGTCACCATTGGCTTGTAATGTCTATCCTGGTCCTGGGAAAAGGATGAGGGGGCGGGTAGGTAGGGAGTAGCAAATAGGATCCAACATCTTCCTATAATGGACGCAGTAACTTCTACACTTGTGGTGTTTGGTCTTTAAGGAGTGAGGGGAATTCCATGGGAAGGCTGTGGCACCTTAAAGGTGGTCCTTGTTTGTCAAGTCACATGGGAGCAACATTAATCACTGACTCCCCCTTGTTCTTCCTCTAGATCCTTTGACACTATCTCTCAGTTTGCTCCCACCTTCTAGCTGCCACTTCTCAGTATTCCCTGTAGAATTCACTACCTTTGTGTCTCTTTAGTGTTTGCATTTCCTGCCTCTGGGTGTGGATTTTCTACTCCGATTATCATTTCTCACTACGGCAGGAACTGCTAAGTGGTTCTCTTGAGAATCCAATATCCATTCCCTCCTCTTCCTCTGTAAAGAACTATAATTTGACTGGGGTTGCTAGTGAACTCAGCCAAATCATTGCCATTAATATCCACTCTTGTATGTAAAGGTGACCAATGAGTAAGTTCTAGATAGACCTGTCAGAGGAATTTGTTGGATAGGGTTTCCAAGACGGTTATTTAAAGAAGGGCTTGCTTTTCCCATCTGATTTTTTATCCTTTGAGTAGTCAAAATTTACTTTTTATGTTCAATTTCAGAATTTTAACCCCAACATACCAAGACAGTCTCTGTGATGGCCACCAATCAAATGAAGTTGAAAATACAAAAATACACTAACAAACTCCCCACCCATTAGAGTATTTCTCTGAAAATGGAGTACTAATCTTGCTGGAATAGGAGAAAATATAGTTCATTAACTCTTAAAAAAAATAAAAGAAGGGATTGCCTCAGTTAGCATCTCACTTTGTCCTCTCTTCATCTTTCTTTCTGTCTGAAGTGTGAACACAATGGACTGGAGTTGGAGTGGTTATCTTAAAACCAGGAGGTAACCTGGGTGGCCAATTCATCCCAGTTAGCCTGGGAGCACCCTGTTTTTTGTTTTTGGTTTTGGTTTTTTTTTTTTTTTTTGCATAGAAGAACTGGGATATAGACCAGGGAGGTGTGGGAGTGAAAGTGGGAGTGAAAGGATTCACCAGAGACAGAGTGGGGCACTAAATAGGCAGATTGACTGAAATACACTGCTGAGGGGAGCAGTGGGCGAGACAGATGAGATCTGCTGTGCCAAATGTGGGTTAGCTCCCTGGCTGGGGATCGAACTCAGGCTGTAGTGGCAATAGTACTGAGACTGAATGCCTAGGCCACCAGGAAGAGGCCAAAAAATGGAAAATCCTATGTCTTGGGAATTCTTTTAGTTCTGGGCAAATTGACACCATTGGTTACCTTAGCAGGTAACCCTGAATATGGATGTTTTTGCTGTGGACTGGGCAGAAACACAGAAGGAGCTGGGTTCTTGTTCACGTCCCGGAGTCTTCTAATCATTCTGGACTTCCTGTATCTACACTTTTCATTGTGAAATAGAAAAACAAGTCGCAGTTTAAACCACTGTTATTTAGGAGTTTGTTTGTTTGCTTCCAAACTACCTGAGTAAGTACCTCCTGGAAAAATGACTTCTAGGCTCATAGTTATAAACAGTTGATTATAAGTCTCTATCTCTGGTCTGATCCCTAACTAACTTCAAGACCATACATCTAATTTACTAGTAGGCATCTCCCCTTGGACATGCCCCTGACACTTGGACTCTCTCTCTCTGACCCCTAAATTTTGATCTTCCTCTGAGTTTCGAATCTGAGTGAATGGAACCATTATTTAGCCAATGATCAATCAATATTTCTCAGCATCTTCACTGATTTCCCCACCTCTGGCCTTCTCCAAAATTCTACCAACCTTGATAACATCATTTTCCAAACTTTTCTAATAGCCATCCATTCCACCAAGTTCTCTCCACCATGCCAGTTTAGAACTCATTTTCTGTCAGGTTTGTTGCAATTGATTTCCAACAGGAAATCTTCCTTCCTGCGTCAGCCTTGCCCCACTCTAACCTGATCGTCACACAGTAGCCAGACAGTCAGTGTCATTTCTGCTATGCCCAACTGATTATACTACGTCCTGGCCTAAAATGCTTGAAGGGCTCACCATTGCCTTGCTTGATCAAGCCCTGTTGTTCAGCACTCACATTTAATACCATACCCTGTTCACAGCCTACACAACAGCCACAGAAGTTCCTTTAGTTCCTCCCAGCTAAGGCACCACAACCTCTCTTGCTTGCAAACCTTTTCACATGTGGTTTCCTTAAACTGGGGTAGGCTTTCCTTTCCCTTCCTTTATTCCTTCCATTTCCCTTCCACTTCACTACCCCCTGCTTCTGTTACCTCACTTCTAAACTTCACAAAGGCCTTCACGAAGGCCTCAATTTACAGAGCCTCTAAGTACAACTGTGTAGTGGCATAACCTAGACAAGGGGACACGGTTGTCCTGCTCAGATGCCACTTTATCCAGGCAACCTTTGCTAACCTCTATCTCCAAACTAAGTTAGATGCCTCTCTTAGTATCAATAGTAAAACTTTATTAGTTTTTTGATTACTTGTCTGCATTCCCTGCTAGGTTTTAAACATATAAGAACAGATGCCACATCTGCCTGTCCAGCGGGTGCTCTCTGACTTTAAAATAAATGAGTAAAGTCTCTCCTGGTGATAGGGTTTTTTGGGGGATGGTTATGTTGGTTTATTTATTTATGCATATAAGAACTGGGGTATAGGCCAGAGGTGTGGGGGTGAGAGGATTCTCTAGAAACAGAGTTGGGAGGCAGACGGACTGAAACACACTGTTGCAGGGAGCAGCGGGTAAGGCAGGAGAGGTCTGCTGCACCTCCCTGGCAAGGGATCTAACTCGTGCTGCAGTGGTTGCAGATACTTCATAGTGCAGTGCTTAACTCCTGGTGCCACCAGGGAGGTTCCTGGGGTGATTATGTTTACATGTTAAAACTTATCATGGAGATTTTGCATTAGGTTTGAATTTCATTACAACTATTCAATTCACTACTATTTTAGTAAACTGCTGTCTAATGGCAACTCCAGCAACGCACGTCACACTTCATATCCTCTTGTGCGTTCCCACTACTAGTGCTTTCTGAAACAAAAAAAAAAATCTCATTATATCAGGATACACAAAGAATTGTTAATATGCACAATTCTTTGCCTTTCTGGAATGAAGGCTTTGTGGGAAGCATTCAGAAGATGTGTCAGTGTATGGCATTTCTAAACTAAAGAGAGCTATAGTTTTACCAGTCTCAAATTTTGAAACATTCCAAAGTGCAGAGATCAGCGAGACCACAAGTAGTGATGAGGTCAGCAATGATCAACTGCCTCGAGTGCCATTTTGGTTCCCCCTGATGATGGGGAAATTATTCTCATTTCATGGCTAACACTGCAAAAAGTAGTCAAAAGATTACAAAGCATTAACCCCGGCAAAAGTCAAACACACTGGGAGACAACCTCCAGTGTAAACAATGTGCCAACATTGAAACCACTGCCGCAGATGTTTGTTCTACCCTTTACCCCACTGGCCACAGGAGTAGTTTAGAAGTTTACCTTAGCAACTACCAACAGAAAACCTAATACTGAACCCATAGTGAAAGGTCATGGAATATTTGGAAAGAGAACTTCACTTGACACAGTATTTAACTAAGAAGTTTGAAAATATAAGAAAAGGCCAACAATATTTATTCTACCTAAGATCAGTTTTCAGAACATGTTTTCTACCTGACTTGGACCTGCCAGGAAGGCAAGATATTCCCCGGAGACTTAGGAGGTCCCTCTATTTAAGGTAAATAAAATGTGGAGGGTGATGGCATCAAGGGATCTTGGGTAACTGAATTCACTCTTCAGGTTCCCTGAGTGTGACTGAAGGAACACAGATTCTTCTTTCATGGCTGGGTGTCCATTTTAAAAGGAAATGTTCTTATTTGGACTTACAAGGGACTCTAATTCTCTATCTTACCAGCTTTGCTAATAACACTGCTGAGGGCACAGCAATATTTGCTCCATGAATTATGCAAGGCAATTTTGTCAAAGGAAAGGAGATAGACACATTTTAGCAGGATTCAAACCAAAATGAAATAGGACTACCTGTGGAAATTTCACCATGGTACAGATAAATACATTTGAATTAAAATATGTATCTGTTGGGCCTCTCTAGTGGCACAGCAGGTTGAGCACCACACTGTGAGGCAGTCACAACCACTGGAGCATGAGTTCGATCCCAAGCCAGGGAGGTGACCCACATGGTGCAGCAGACCTCTCCTGCCTGGTCCACTGCTCCCCTCAGCAGTGTATTTCAGTAAGTCTGCCTGTTCAGCTCCCCACTCTGTCACTGGTGGATCCTCTCACCTCCTGCGACTCTGGCCTATACCCCAACTCTTGTGTGTACAAATAAATAAATCTTTAAAGAAATATATATATATCTATTTATATAGCCACATACAAATTAAGATCTATGAATAAATTTATATATTTTTGTATAATATATTTTATATATAAATTTAAATATATTTACGTGTAGATCATAGATTAATATAAAGTAGGTATTATAAATGACATAAAATGTATAAAAATACATATTTATAAACATTTACATTTAAATAATAGCATTAATTTATATACAAATAGATATAGATATATTTAGTCATATTTTCACTTGCTTAGTTTAAATTTTTCATTTTATGATTACTATAAAATAGAAGAGAAAAAAGGACCAGAAATTTTCAGTTAAAAAAATGAAACTATAAAGGTAAACATTTCATTTTGCTGCCTTATAGAAAAGACATAACTTACAGTCTCGCACATTATAGAACTTTACATGAAAGCAAACCCTACAATATCTATAAAACGAGCAACCGACCTAGATTAGTAGCATTAAAACTTTTGTTTGTCAAACATAATTGAACACAGAAGTTCATCTATTTAACCGAGCAAAGAAGGGTGGCTGTGAATGCTATAGTCACTAGCCGAACAGGGAAATTTGTTGGGTCTGTTCTGTCCCAATTAATCTCCTTGTCCTCTGGACTTGGGGATGGTTTGGAAACCCCTGACTTAGTCTTGGGTCTCTTTAATATGAAAGTATAGTATACTGAAACCTGAATAGCTCTTCCCCCACCCCACCCCCAAGTCAGACTCTATATCTGTTTTACCTAGTTAGCGAGGTAGTCACTCTATATGTCTGTGGAGGTAACCACATTCACATTGGTTGAGAAATTCTTATTTTCCCAATGTCTTCATTGAGCTCAAGAGCCAACCATGTTCTAATCTCCTCCTAATCCAGCAGTTCTCAACTTCAGGTGCACGCTGGAATCACCAAGGGAAGTCTCGGTCTGCCATACAGCTTAAATACCAGTCCAGGTCCTAGGAAGCTTCTCTGTCCTGAGAAAACATGGATATTAGTCACCCTACTGAGAATGGGATTTTTAGAGTCCACAGGTGATTCTAGAGTCAAGTCAGGCTTGAGAAACACTCATACCTGTATACTCTCCTCCTTTAGTTCTGTCTCAGCCAGGCCATGTGCTGGAAGGTCTATATTTCTCTCCTTTTAAAAATTTATTTATGCATTCAAGAGCTGGGGTACAGGCCAGAGGCACGGGAGGTGAGAGGAGTCACCAGAGACAGAGTGGGGAACAGAACAGGCAGATCCACTGAAATACACTGCTGAGGGGAGTAGCAGGTGAGGCAGACGAGGTCTGCTGTGCCATGTGGGTCCCTCAAACTCACACTGCTGTGCCGTGGATGCTTCACAGTGCAGGCTCAGCCGGCTGATCCACAGGGAGGCCCAGGAAGGCCTCCATATTACTTACCCTTTTATCTACAGTGACTGGGACCTGCTAGATATGAACTAATCAGTGCACCTGCCATTCAGTTACATAAGGTAAAGACAATTTAAAAAGAAGGCAACAAATTTATGTCCACTGAGTAAGTACAAAAGAATAAACACTGAGAATGAAGTCCTAGTTACCATATTTTAGAAATACTTCTGAAATGTAACAATAAATGTATGACTATTTGCTTACAGTTTATAAGAAATCAACTAAGAAAACAACAATGTTGTTTGCCAAGAAGACTGGGGTTCTGAGACAGTGATACTGAGAGCAACTTTGTTTAGTCCTTACAGCTTTAAAGCACTCTATTCACTGCAAGCTGGTCCAACCATTATGGAAAGCAGTATGATGCTTCCTCAAACCACTAAAAATGGAACTCCCATATGATCCAGCAATCCCACACCTAGGAATATACCCAAAAGACACAAAAACACTGATTCAAAAGAATACCTGCACCCCTATGTTTATAGCAGCATTCTTTACAATAGAAAGACCTGGAAACAACCTAAATGCCCCATAACAGATGAGTGGATCGGGAAGCTTTGGTACATATACACGATGGAATACTATTCAGCAATCAAAAAAGAAAAACTAGACACATTCATAGGAACATGGATGGAACTGGAAGGGATTATGCTCAGTGAAATAAGTCAGAAGGCAAAAGAAAAATACCAGATGGTTCCTCCCCTAGGAAGAATATAGGGATCCAAATAAGGATTAAGGAATAAGAACAACAACAACAATAATAACAACAATAAAGACACAACAAAAACCAAAAATGAAAAGACAAGGACAAACTGGGGACACTTGGTGGGGAGGGGGGAGAGGGAGGGTTGAGGGCAGACAGGAACACGGGGGACTGAGGTGATGGTGCACTGGTGAAATGTTGATGGGGAATACATGGGGATTATAAATAAAGGAAAAAAAAAACCACTCTATTCACAAAGCACTAGGATACATATAAGCCCAAGAACAGCCTACTGATAAAGTTGGAGTAATATTTTTCATTTGCCAGATCAGAAAAGATGGGCTCAGAGAAATACAAGCTGCCTGATGAGTATCTGGACTAGGAATCCATGGAAATGGCCAGATTAAGCAATTAATCTGCTTAATCTTCACTATGTCTTCTGACCAAATTCAAGTCATATCTCTATGACTTAGGGATTTATGAATTTTTCTCATCAAATGACTATAAGTTTTACAAAAAATTATGTATTACAAAAATTTTACATATTACAAAAAATTTCATACTAGCTGTTACTTTTACCACTATTTCATTTTTATTGTTATTATGAAGACTTTACAAATTTAAATTTTTCTGGGTTGGTAGCTAGTATATATAAAAATAACTCATATTTTTCTCATATTTTTCTTCAATCTTATTACACACACAAATGTTTTTTGTAGATGCCATTGGATTTTCTACAGACATTCACATTGTCTTTGAATAAGGGCAGAATTGCTTTTTCCTTTCAATTTGAATGAAGTTCATTTCTTTTTCTTTTGGGAAGGCTGAACATCTTATCTCTTTTTTTATATCTTAAGAGAAACATTTTGAACTTTTCATTAAATCTAAAGCTATAGATTCTTCGTAGAAGATGTTTGCCAGGTAGAGTAAGTTCCCTTCTGTTCCTACTTTGCTATAAATTTTGGTTTTTAATTAAAATGAAGAACAGATTTTTGACTTTTGTCAAGATTTTTCCTTTAGCTACTGAGATGACCAGTTTGTTTGTTTCTTTCATATTTGTTACTTTGTTGAATTAAATTGACTTTCAAATTTAAATATAATTTGCATTTGGAGATAAGAAAAAAGAACATATGTCTCAAACGTTGCATGTGACATATTAACAACAAAGGTTTATTGCTTATTTGATAACAAGTTTAACTGTATTTTTTACCTGACAACACTGGGCTGCAGAACAAATTCTTTTCTGTGCAAAGAAAGTATTAGCTTTGAGAGTCGCTGTGAACCCTCACAGATTAGTGAGATTGAGGTTCCTTTCTGCCATACTTTCATACTCTTTGTGATTAACTTTACTGAAGGTTCTGAACAGGCCCGCCAGTGGATGCATGCTTTCCTCAACAACAGCAGTGGGCCAGCCTCAGATTAAGAAAGGAGTGGCAAAGAATGGCACTAGCGATGTTTCTTGGTGTTCCAGGGCCACACTCTCTATGTGCACTCAATTGATTTTAATTTTTTTTAAATTATTTTTGTTAGGGGTTAGGTCCATCATTGAAAGACTTGAAGAACAGTCAAAGTAAGCATTTCTCTTATTCTCAGTTTGGGGATATCCTTCTAAAGATATTTTAATCATGTAGTAACACATACAAATACATATTAGATATAGCATTTCAGTTTTTATACACATGACTAACATATTATACACTTTACTGTCATGGCATTTTCCCACTTACTACATCACATTGTAGATTGTTACATATTGTCTGTTTGCATGTGTATCTATCTAATTATCTCTACTACATACTTGCATACTACCTACCAGTTTAGATAATATATAATTTAACTAAGGGTTTCCCGCAGTGAACCTGCCCTGTCTGTTTTCAATCCAAATGGTTTGAGTGAGGCTGACCCCACTTCTGACCTTCCAGGGTTGACTGCATGACCCAGGCTTGGTCAGTCAGGCAATCAAATGCCTGGCTACACTTGGTTCAGGAAAGAGCACAAGAATTAATGCAGGTCAGTGAGGTTCAATTGGGAAATTTTTGTTGGGAGAAACTTTGTTTTCATAAGAATTGTCACCATCAGGATGTTGGAGTCCATGAGGAAGGGCCCTGAAAATTAAGTCAAACAATAGCCTGCAGAGTTGAGACACAGAGAGGGGGAGATGACGCTGAACGGCGTTGAGCCCCTAGTTCTACCTGAAGCCAGATATCCCTGAATTTTCCATTAACACTAGACAACAAAGTCATTTAGTTTAAGGTAGTTTGAATTCTTTTTTATGTGCGGCAAGAAAACGCTGTCAATGCGGAAGTTAGAGTGAGTGCGTGGTGTGCTAGTTTCGACCATGAAGAAAGCGGAAAAGTGAAAAGGAGAGGCAAAAGTGGTGACTGAACAGTAGAAGGTAGTCAGAACACTGTGTTTTTTTTTGATTTAAATTTTGTTCCTACTTAGCTGTGTGGGTTTGTACAGTGAGTCAACCTTTCAAGCCTGTTTCCCCATTTGTAAAGTAAAGGAATTGGACAATCAGCTGTCTGAAACAGTCCCATGGAGCTCTGAAGTGCCTCAGATAATGGGGAAACAATGGGGTCTAAGTTCCCAGAGTTCCATCTTATGAGACTCACTCTATTTTTTATCTATATAATTTTCCTGGTGCTCTCATAAGGTTTTGTCGGAAGAATCAGTTCTATTGAAATGGATTAGTTGAACATTCCAGTTATGTTTATACTGAATTCTAAATTAAGTCAAGTCTCAGCTGCTGGGGCCAGAAAGAATGTCAGTGTCTATGCTGGGGTGGCTCAGAAGCCAAGGTCAAGTACTCAATTGCCGAAGGGTTTATTAGCTTTACACAGTCATAAAAAGTTGTTAATGGCAACCCTAATCTTGAAAACTGACATGGGTCATTGATCGTACAGGAAACTGGGAAAAAGAATGACTGTGACTTCATATATATTGAATACCAATACAAACACCAGCACATAGCTAGAAAATACTCAAGTATGTAGGTAGGCACTGTATACTCAAGTATATAGCTAGAAAATAGAGGGTGGCAAGGTTGAAAACTTTTCCTTCCCTTTTTATTTCTCAAGACTATGTGATCATTATAAAAGAAACAGAAAACAGAAACTTGTTACACAATCAATTGCACAACATCTGCAGTGCTCTAAGTTAATATAGATTTGTCTGTCTTTATAGAGACAACATATATGTTGTAGTGGCAATAAGATGAGGTAATCAATTTTATGAAAGCATATTAAAGTAATTTTATGGGAACATAAATTATTATTTTAATGCATTAAATAAATTCTAGTCAAATTTAACACTGTGTGAACTGGGAGTGTTCCAAAATTTTTTTCTAAAAGTATCTTAAAAACATATTTTAGCACCAATTGCCAAATGGGTAATCTACTACTATAGTCAAACAGTTTTATTTATTTCAGGCAAAAACTGCAAATTAAAACTAAATTTTGTATAACAACTATATATTCCAAGAATAAAATTGATGCTATTAACAGTGGTTGAATATTTATTTTAACAAAGAGGCTAAAAGATAAACTAAAAATGAACGTTATTTTTCTACTTGTCATTCTAGTCTGTTTACTAGAAATTTTCTCATTACAGAGCTAATTTTTCCAACAGTAGACAATTTATATTAATAACAAAATAAAATCATCTACAGAGAGATTTAACTATTATTGTTGATTAGTTTCTGATTTCTACACTTTGGTAATATGTGTTATGGATATACAAAGTCCATATGGGGGACAGGGTGAGAAAGGACATGAGTTAAGTCAGATTGACAAAGTCAAGACAAGATGCAGGCAAAGGGTCAGTTAAGGGCAAACTGAGTGAGTCACAACACATTTTGGGATTTGGAAGCAAGTAGTCAGGAAGGATCAAAACTGGGAAAGACAAATGGTTTCATGATTAGACAAATGCAAAAGAACATGGTTCAAGATAAGGAGAACTATATGCCAATACTGGAACAAAGGATTCCGATTTATCAGATGACAGGAAGTTTCAGATAGCACCTTGGAGAGCTCCCTGAGAAAGAGGTGCTTTGACAAAGCTAATACCGCAAGAAATGAAGAAGCGTCATTTTCAACCCAGAATTACCAACTGGTCTCACCTTTGATGAAGTGAACTTGGTTCCTGGAGCCTTTGGGGAATTAATTGCAATATCCCACTGAAGGGTTTGGCTTAAGGTCATAAGAATGAGCTCTTCACCTCTCAGTGATAGGTTCTAGGGTGGGGATGGAGAGCGTGTCCTCTCAAACTTCAGATAATTTGTTTTTCAAAAGGCAGTTCCACTTAATTTGGTAACAGAAGTTCATCTTAGTAGAGTGCTGTAGTGTGCTGTAGTGTGCTGTGGTGCAGTTTTAATGTGTCAATGTTCACCTTTGATTTAATATTGACTCTTTTGGGTACTTACACTCCCAGAGTAAAGGAAGTAGAATATACTAAATGATGCATTAATTAGATGTAATAAAGCCCCATATTTAAACAAGTTTAACTTTCTCCATTACTAAAAATTTACAGTTCATGATAATAAAACTCCCTGGATGTAACTTTCAGGTAAGCATCTGTTGCCAGACTTTATTCTGCCTCTGACTAAGTAGACTTAACAGTGAATAGAAAAGTTTCCTTCAGTTGACTCCTCACTGGAAGAGTCCAAAGTCTCTTGAGGTAAAAAAAAATTAAGCAATATCATTTATGTCAAAATTCTTTGGTTGTATTTGCCTTATGGGGTTAGTAGATTGTAGTAATAATTGGAAAACAAAACTCATTTCAAATGGCTTATTCACTAAATGAAGGTGAATAACTATTCCTATATATCCGGTGAATAGGAAAATTTTATAGCTTAACCTAGGAAAGGAATTGAGAAGAAGGAAGAAAAAAGACAAGTCATGGTAGAATAATTGATGGGATGGGGTGGGTGGTAAGAGAATGATCAGGAACTTTGCCAGTGTATGACTACTGGTATGAGGAGTCCGAGACATGATGGTGTGGTGTCAACCTTCAGATCAGCAATATTTACTAAACATCTACTCTGTCCTAAGACCCTGGAGACATAGTTATAAACAAGAAAAAGATGTTCATGGCATTATTTACCCCTGCCTGGTTATCTTAAGTTAGTTTCCAGGAATGAGAGCTCTTTGGGTGGTAACTATTCAAACATTATGGCTAATAGTCAACATTAGGAGGTGGAAAAATAGGAGGTGGGCTTGCCAGATCTGGCAATGGGGACATGAGACACCTAGGTGAGAGATTTAAGAGTTTCAAGCCCCCCCCCCCACTTCACAAAAACAAACCTCATAGTGTTTAAGCTGAGAGTATTCTGGGAGAAGAGAAATAGGTTCTAGGTGGTATTTTTAATCCAAGTGGATTTGATATGTTTAAAGAGGACACGCAGGCGATGTCTAGTTGGGTCTCTTTGTGTGGTTTCCTCAAAATCACAAAATATCTATATTAGAAAAGACTGGAGAAGTCACTGTGTCCAACTGCTTCTTTCAAATGTTCTTAAGTCTCAGCTAATTAGCAGTAAAGCCAGAACATGCTCATCTTTACTTAAATGAAAGCAAGATGTTTCTCTGTGTGATTTTCACATTTAAATTGGGTCTGGCTAAATAATCTCCTCAAAACAGCAACTGATTGAATCCACATTAACAAATATAGCTTGAAGGACTACAGAGCAGTCCTCTCAGTTGTTGCCTGAAGTTACCAACACACTGGGTTGTGGCTTGTATGGCTTGTGTTGAGGGCTATGAGAGGAAATCACAAATAAGGAGAGAAAGAGGAATGAAACCAAGGGAATGGAGTTTGAGGCCTGACTTGGAGCGCACTGGATTTTTTTAAATGAGAAATATCCTCCTCCTCAGTTACAATCTCTCTGGCCTGTGATTGCTACTACTTTTTAATAGGATAGCTCATCAAAAGTGATAGGTTAGACAGGATTTGCTTTAGCTCAGGAGACATTTTATGTCCATACAGGAAAAATTTCACTGAACTATAGAGCCATTTATTGCTTTGATTTTAGAATAAGCAAAACTTTAAAGACAAAAACTCAAGTATGAAGCTTTTACCAAAAATTCAGTCCAAAACACATATAACTTTGTATAACTAAATTTAGGTAATCTCCCAGCGAAACCAAGAACCTAACCAAAAAGAAGAAAATATATAAGTTGGGAAGCAGGAGATCACATATAAAACTAGTAAAGGGATGTCAGTCCTGGATGACAATCTAGGCAGCAATCTAGTCTGACAAGAACAAAAGGATGGTGGCCTCCCTGGTGGTGCAAGGGGTTAAGCACTGCACTATGAAAAATCCACTGCAGCCACTGTAGCCATTGCAATACCAGTTTGATCCCCGGCCAGGGAGGGGACCCACATGGCAGAGCAGATGTCTCCTGTTTCGCCTGCTGCTCCCCTCAGCAGCGTATTTCAGTCAATCTGCCTGTTCTGCTCCCCACTCTCTCTCTGGTGAATCCTCTCATCCCCTGCATTTCTGGCCTGTATCTCAGTTCTTGTATACATAAACAAGTCTTTCTTTTTAAAGAACAAAAGGACAGAGATCATCAACAGATCATCTGAAATATTAAGTGGATTATTGGTAACCAGAATGATAACTAAAATTTTAGATAATCCCTTAAGAATACTTTAAAATGAAAATATTGAATTATATTCTTTACTGCTAAACCATCAATGGATATAAAGAGAGAAGGTAATAGTGGACTACTCATCCATATGTGAAATTATTCTCATTGTTGGGAAAAAAAGTCACAGCCACTTGTTTGCTACTCCAGTTTATACTTTGGCTAACATGGTATCTCCCACACCTAGGAATATAACCAAAAGACACAAATACACTGATTCAAAAGAATACCTGCACCCCTATGTTTATAGCAGCATTCTTTACAATAGGTAAGACCTGGAAACAACCTGAATGCCCTAAAACAGATGAGTGGATTGGGAAGCTGTGGTACATATACATGATAGAATACTATTCAGCAATCAAAAAAGATAAACTAGAGTCATTCATAGGAACATGGATGGAGCTGGAAGGGATTATGCTTAGCAAAATAAGTCAGAAGGCAAAAGAAAAATACTGGATGGTTTCCCCCCTAGGAGGAACATAAGGGAACCAAATAAGGATCAAGAAAAAGAATAAAAACAATAACAATAATAATAAAAACACACACACAAAAAAAGACAAGGACAATTGGGGACACTTGGTGGGGAAGGAGAGGGAGAGGGTTGAGGGCAGATAAGAGCACATGGGACTGAGGTGATGGTGCACTGGTGAAATGGTGACAGGGAATACATGGGGATTATAATTGATGTCAAATATATATAAATAAGTAAAGAAAGAAAAAAAAACCAACCCAGCTACCTCTTTAAATGCTTGGAGTAAGAGACAGAGGTTTATATAAAGAATAAAAACTAGTCCAAAATTTTGCAAAGTTTAAAAGGCACCAGCACTCTAAATCAGAAACACTGAGGTAAAAGCATTAAAAAATAATGACATTAGATGAGACCACATACTTTCCTAATATGTAAATTATAGACTTAACTTTCATGGGGAAATTACACTAGACTGAACCTAGGTTTTTAAAGAAAACCTTTTTTTTCCCCTTAGAATTTTTTCTTAATGAATTTTGCATTCTGGAACAGGTAACAACTAAAATTTATAGGTCTTTCTGCATTTTACTTAGAGCTGTCCCCACAATATCTTATTTGAGTTTTGCAGCACTTCATGGTCTATATTGAAAAGTAAGATGTAAAGTCCTATAACCATTTATCCTTCTCTTTGCATTTTCCCCAAGCATTAGGCATAAACCATCCCCAACTCACGGACATCAGAGCTGGGACTACATAGTACGTCCAGGCAAGGTATTTTTATTTTAATGGGAAATGAGATCATCACAAGTTAATGCATCCAGCACAGGGATAACAGGCAATAGGCAAATATTAGAAAAATCAATTTCGCCTAATTAGTTGTCTGCTTAGATGTTCCTGAGAGGAAGAACTGGCCTCATGGGTTTCAAAAAAATAAAAAGACCATCTTTTGAAAACCTTTCTTCCCTCTCAGTGGATTGGACCTGAAGACTAACTTACATGAATGAACTTATGACCTCCAATTTACTGAATTCATCCACAAACTTCTATGGACTTTTAGGAGTCAGACCGAAGTGGTAGAGGCCACCAATTCTTCAGGAGAACTGGAGGTAAGTAAGAAAATTTCATTGTTTGGGGATGATTTTTAAATTCCCATCCCCTTACCCCCAAGTATTTTTCAGTTTTTCATTTGTGTGTATGTGTGGTGTGTATGTATACTCACAAAAATACAGACAAACAATATGAAAAATTGGAGTTTTGTTTCTGTTGTTTTGAATATTCTTTGGTACATAGAAACTCAGCAGAATAAGCTATAAAAATAAAGTATAATTCACTCATTCCATTCAGGGGGCAGGAGAGAGCCGCTCCCACCAGGTCATTACTCACATAACACAAATATGAAAAGCCCAAGTGAGCTTCTCTACTCACTGATTTGGCCATTTGCTCTCTTTCAGAAAGATTCTTGTGGCTTTCCACTGCTCTCAAGTCCAAGATAAACATCCTCAAGATTTGATTTATCATTTATCACTAGAAAAACCACATTACCTCACATTTTTCCCTGTCTCCTCCTACTTACAAATTAAATCTTCTGCTTGGCCTGTTATCTCTCTACATGTCTCACCACCCTCTCTTCTTTGCATCAAGTAAACATCTGAGCATCCCTTTTCAGCAAGACTCTTTTTAAAATGATACTTTTCAACCCTATGTCAATCATTTGGCTTAACAAACATTTACCAAGTACCTAGTTTATACATAAATATAAATATATAGGTGCATAATACAAAGATACATAAAGAGGCCAATCTTTGTGAGCTAAGGTCTACTGCTGAAATACCATGTTAAAAAAGGCCCAACATTGGGGTCTAACTCTTTAACAAATCAGTAACTTCAAGTCCTCTTCATTTAACATTAAGTAAATTATTTTCTCATTCCTGGGGTGCAATGTAAATACCTAAGAGAATATTTTAAAAATTAGGTTTCCACAATATTTTTCACAAAATAGGAACTAGACCTCTTGGAATTAAAAACCTCTACCATTTAGAACTTTGCAATATTTTCCATTCTTCGATGTTCAGTTTGCATTTGGCCACAAGACATGGTTTAGGAAGAGCTGCGGTCGCCAAGTCACACAGATTGGCAAAGACAAAAGGAAACCTAGGAAACCAAGCATGTAAACAAACAGTATTTCCAAAACTCATGCAACCAAATGAACCACCCCTGCAAGCTTTACCATGGTGGAGCAAAGCACTTTTCCTCTTTCCTTAATAAAGTTTCTTAAGATTAAAAAAATACATATTTCTTAAAAGGATCACTGTCATGTGAAGGACAAAAACCCTACTTAAGTTTAAAAGAACAGAAAGGTCAAGATGGAGCATTTGAACAAAGAAAGCATAAAACCATTGCAACAATTTTTGCTTTTTCCCTTATAGCTAAAGAACAGAAGGACAACCTTGTGGCCTATAACAGGAAAATGGTTAGATAGAGGATGGTCCATATAGATTGTTATACAATTAGTTGACAGAATGGGTAGCTCTAGTTTGATTTGGAAATGTCGTGTGTGTGTGTGTGTGGTGGCAGCATATAAAGGTATATCTCTTTTTAAAAACTATGAAAACAAGAATTTATGTTTCTACACACAGACGCACCATGGAAAGGCAAAGGCAGTGTGCTACAGTGATAACAGTGGTTATTTCAAGGGCGCGAGAGAAGATGGAGACTTACTTAATAATTTATGTCTTTCTGTTAGCTTGAATTGTCATGAAAGCTTCAATGTATAAAAGTATGAATCATTTAACATAATTATCAGTATATTAAAGCAAAAACAGGAGACTGGAAAAATTCTATCCAGTAAATGACGAATTTTAAATGGTTCAACATATACGAAGTAAATAAGAATAATATTTATTAATAAGACTTGCAATTGCACAACATTGAACCACCAAGAAGCTGTTTGCAGACAAACTTTCATTGGCTTTAATCTACTGCAGCTGCACATGTTCCTGCCCAGCCAGAGAAAGGGCAGGTGTGTTTTGCTTGTGTTGGGGAAGGCTGAGGGTACACATGTCCAGTGACTTCCTCAAGATCATATAGTAGGCTGGGGGTTAGAGAGAGGTCCTCTGAATATCACCCGAGAGTCCACTCACATGTCCATGGTGGGGCTCTGGTTTGCAAAGGGAAGATTTATTTTGACATCCGAGGGGGAAAAAAGTAGCCATTTTCCTGTCAAAATCCCAGAAGTGGTCATGAATGTGCCGTTTAGAAGCATTAGTCGAGTGCTCACAAATAATGTATTGAGGAAGACCAGAGAACAAAACCCATTGGCTTTGATCCATAACCCCTGATAGACCACCCACACTGTTGGCTCAAGAACCATGTGTGCTCCTCAAAAAAACAATAAGATCTGAAATTCTAGGGCTGCTTATATTTATGGTTCTGCTGGGTGGTTTGCTCAGTAGGAGAGGAGAGTAGTGAATGTCCTTCTTACAGCAGCTTGTAATGTGTTATGACTTTATTCCTTCAATAGGCTTCTGTGTCCCTATATCATAGTCATGTTAGAGTTGTACATAATGGCCTATGCCAAGAAGACTCACTCTTTCAGGAGTTCTGCTAACAATGGAGGGTGAATGGGCCAATGATCACCTGTCCATGTTATTTCAGGACTCTCTATAGGCGGTCAAGTAAAGCATGGCTTATTATCTGTGAGCATGTATCAGTAACCAAAAGATGGTGAGCCAGCTCTAGGTGTTGACCATAAATACCATCAGCTAAGTGAAGGGTGTAGGGAAGACCAATCTGAAGATGGCTCCCTGTGTGCTAATACTGGAGGTCTTGAGATTCCAAGATGGACTATTACAGGAGTAAAGGTCAACTAGAGCTGGGAACCTGAAGCAGGTTGGGTTTGTTCTAGGCTATCTATCATGCCCAATTCCTCAGGAGGTAGAATACCTAAGGACAGGAAGACTAGACCCACCTCTTAAATATTCTGGAGCTGTCTATCCTAGGCCTAGATATATGAGTATATGAGGGACAAAGATGAAGACTTTTGTTGGCAGGATATGTTGGTTTGCTTGATGGGAGACTCAACTATCCATTGCCTCTTAATCACCAACATAAAAAATATTAGTGACTGATGTGAAAAATACCACTGAAAGGATTAAGATAAAAATTGAGAACTCTAAAAGAAGAAACAGGAGGTAAAAGAGAGTTATCAGACTGATTTGGGGTTATTAAGACACAAAGATTAAATGGTGTTTGCTCTTACAAAGCCACCTTGGGTATCTATACTGTAGAAAAGACTGTTCTGTGATATTAAATTTGCCTGCAAGTGTCACAATGCCACAAATTGTGTACTATCACGTTAGTTCTGAAAATAATAAGCATGATTTGGGGGAATGGAGTAAAGTTAATTCCTTTTAATTAATTGATTCTAAGTTTAAAGGAATATACACAGAGTTTTCTCATTTGTGAATACATGCAGTGTTGTGATTTTTATACCTCTTATTATCTGGGCAGTGCTTTCATACAAGTCTTCCTCTTCAGGGGATGAATCCCTAGTTTGGTTTTTGTAAATGAACTAACACAGTCAAAAAAAAAGTTTGGTATTAACATCTCTACCTCAAGGAATTCAATAAGGAAATCAGCATGGTTCATGCTTCTCATATCAACCAATGGGTGATTTACAGCTGCTCTTTAAGATGGACTTCTAATGCATATAGCACTACCATGGACTTATCATCATCTTAATTTGACATGAAAACAGAATTCAGAAATTATAATTCCTGACTCCCATTCCAACTGTGGGAAGCTGTATAGTCCAAAGGGTAGTTATTAGTCATTTAAATGTAGCTATTTAAATCTAAACTAGTTGAAATGAAATACAATTAAAATTAGTTTCTCAGTCATACTAGCTACATAGCAAGCACTCAAAACCACATTTGGCCAGTGGCTACCATATTGGAAAGCACAGCACATATTTTCATCATCACAGAAAGTTCCGTTAGACACTGCTGGTTTAGATTATCCTTGGCTATAATGTTGGGCCTTTGTGATGAATTCTACCAAGTTAGAGCAATTACTGTGCCAAGGTAAGGCCTGAGGGGTTGCAGAATGTGGGCTTCCCCTCTGCTGTCCATCAGATACCCTTTCATTTCTTGAGATGGTTCATTTATCCTTCTTAGATCTTATAAAAGGGACCATGAAAATGAAGCTTCAGGCCCCCCCATTTCAGATTTAGAAAACACTACTTACCATGACAGAAGCCAGCATTCATTAATCCACGCCAAAAACACAGGAGGCAAAAGAATTTTTATTGTGCTAACAGATTATCTCCTATTTACCTTCTGATGCCAGAGTATTTTTTCATTCTTTATTATTTTAAGTATAGGGAAAAAAATGACCTGACATTTGAGATTCTCTTCTCTAACTCATGAAAGTTCCAAGGTCTGCCTTCCTTGGGTTTCACAGCCATATATGACTATCTCCAAGGGAACGCTCTGTGCTGCTTTTGCTCCAACAAACTGCTCTGCTAACGCTGAGCCTTGACACCTACTTTAATGGGAAAGGCAGAAGGGACTATTTTTAGGGAACAATCTGTTATTGAAACTCTCTGATGTTTCTACTCGAGAGTATAAGCATTCTCTTAGGTACAAGAGAAAACGTCCTCTCAGGAGTGAGGGATTCAAATTCAAGAGGAGAAGCGTATCACATAGAGCTGGAAAAAGAGCACCAATCATGCAAATATACTAAAAAAGAAATACACAGTCTGTTCCCCCAAACAATCTAGTCCAGGCTGAGACTGCAGCATTTTCAACAGGAAAAAATGAAAAAGTCAAAGCCATCTCAGAGTCATTCTACATCTTAGATTTAGGTTTATCATTGACAAAGAGATGTAACAATGTGCTTTCTTTACCATAGAACTGGTAACAGGACACACTGTCTGGGACCTAGAGGCTCTAAGTACTTCCACTAACTCTAAGAACAACAATGAGGGAGTCTCCACACTAGGGCTACTAAGAGGGGCCAGTGTTAATTCTATCGGCCCCTCCCACCAGCCCAGCCTGAGCCAGAATTAGTAGAAAGTCACTGGGCATTGGGAGATGTTTCTGGTGAGAGATGATTCTATAGCGTGCCATGCATACTGCTGGTGCCTTACTTTTTTTTTTAAATTTTTTAACATAGCCTGGAAATTTTCCCTACATCAGCACTGAGTGATCTTCCTCATTCTGCTAGACACCGCATAGTGTCATGCACAGATAGACTCATCGAGTCCGCCACTGGTAGACCCCCAGCTTCCAATATTTTGCTACTATCAACAATCCTACCATGAATAAAATTGCACATTGCCATTTCTATTTGTGGTACTTATTTCCAAAAATGGGATTGTTGCATCATAAGGCTAGCACATCTGTAGTCTTGGTAGATAATACCCATTCTCTTTTATTGGGTTGGAAACTTTCTCCCTGCCACTAATATGAATGAAAGATATAAACAACTATGAAAATACTTCAGTGCAAAGGCAATTTTAAGGTTCCTTAAAGAACACATTGCAGAGACGTGGTAATTGAACATTTACAATGTCCCATACAATATTCATCCCAGGAAGTTTATTTTACCTTAAAACTTTTGAGCAAGGTAGTTCTTAAACTTCCTAAGAATCACTTGGGGGAATTTGTTTAAAATGAAGATTTTTGTGGCCCATCCTTAGATAATTTGATTCATTAGTCTGGCTTAGAGTTGAGGAAGCTGCATTTTAAACAAACACCATAGTAATCTGCACTAGGGATTGCTTGGACCTAACTTTCAATAACACTTTGAGAGCTAGAACATCCCTTCCAAACCGCAGATGGTGCAAAGGTGGTGCTGTGTAGCGGTGCTGGATTGGAAATTCAGATAGCCAAGGTTTGAAGCCTGACCTCATGACTTGCTGGATGTGTGTTCTGGGGCAAGTGTTTTTATTTCTGGGTGCTGCTGTTGTACTTATAAATTGGGACTCATACTTTGTTTATAGGATTAATTAGCTTAAAGTTGGAAACACTTTCAATAATGATAATTATGAAAATTATTCCTGATAATTATGTTAAAAATGTTTTGAGGTAGAAACTGCTAGTTATCTATGCTGGAGCCCATCATTTCCATCATCTGCCATGATAAGAGAACTCTTGATTTGGAGCTGGGTTTAGCCAACCAGAATAAAGATTGTATTTATCAGTGTCTCTTGCAACTCTCTGTGGCTGGTCAGAGACAGAGTAGAACTAGCTGCATAATTTGTAGAATTCAGTGTAAAAAGAGAGCTCGGGCATTTCGATGAAAAAGAAAGTCGTACTACTAACTATTAAACATCAAGCTATAAAGCCATTTATATCTTCCAGGACCTCTCTCTTGGCTTTTTTTTTTTAATCTGGTGGGTTTTGTATTTTTCTTTTAAATCTGCTGTTTGATGCTGCTGCCATGGGCACACAGATGTACATGGTGAAGTGGAGGGTTCCCAACAGGACAGCCCACAGAACTGCTGAGTTCCCCTTGGTCAGATGTGTGCAGTGCTCTGCTTGGGGGTAGGAGTCAAGTCAGGCATCACCTTTTCCCCTAGTCCTGTTGCCCCAACCAAAGGCAGTTGGATAACTCCCAAGTGTGCTGCAACATCTACCTGCTGAGATGGACTACATGTCTGTATCAGAATTGAATGAGCCACCTGCCCCTACTGGGTTACTTGGCTTTGCACACTATGACATTAACACTGAGAGTGGGGACCATCACTGCCACCCCCTCCCAAACACTTTGGGACACCTCACTTGACACCCTCTCTGGGCCCATGTGTCCAGGTGCCTGTGCCCAGGACAGTGGCCACAGTGATTGCTAGGTGGGGATGGAAATGGGGAGACTGGGACAGAGTGTCAGCCATGGAGAGTTGGCCCTGGGATAGTCTCAGGAGGTAGGAGGTGGGATACTGTTTGAGCTGTCTTTGAGCTCCCTGCACACTTATCTCCTTCAAACTTCACTTATAAAACAGAAATTTAAACATGAATTTATAAAGAATTTTAAGGTGGTAACTAAAGAGCACTAAATCCAAAGCAAAGACCCTTTGTCACCGCACTGATCTATATCCAGGCTGTTACTCCTGCTATAAGCAAGTTCCCTATGCAGCTTTTGGGAGATGCCCTTAAAAATGATCTTTTCTCACTTTCTGCTCGAAATGCATTTCTAATGAGTGCAACATTTACTGTTACCTGAGACCATGAGGGGAAGAGCCACAGATAGGGAAGGCCAAGTATGAGCTACAAGGAGCCCAGATCCCAACCAACATCCTTTGTTTAATGCTAGTGGAGCCAGGATTCTCACCCTGGGATGGTTTCAGAGGTTCATGGCATTGTAGATAAACTATGACATCTCTGAGTATTTTGCAAAGAGAGCATCCATGGCTTGCATCAGATTCTCAAAGGGACCCATAACCCTATGTGTTTAGTTGTGCTATGAGCAGCTGCACACAGAGTTCTCTTTGGCTGTTTACATGTTCATGTAATAACAACCATTAACCAGAGCAATATAAGATGCAGAAGAGAGACACATGGATAAGACACCAGCAGGATGGGAACGATGAAAGAAGGGATTGTGGCCAAGGCAAGAGACAAATCCTAATGCCTTCATTCCCAGCACTATTTTGGTGAGATGGAATTCACTGCTTATACTAGAAATACAAAGGACTTATGCTTGATTGAGATTTGCAAGCTGCTATGCTATATGTAATTATTTGCAAGCTGCTGTACACTATCTAGAAAACACTCCAAAGTAGTGATTCTTTCCAACTGTCTTTTCACTGTCTCTGACCAAAAGCCAGAGTCCAAAAATACCTTCAGGAGGTTCAGGGGAGGTATCTGAGCTGTAGACAATACAGACATTGGCGAGGCCATCCTAGTACACAGATAAGACCAAGTTCTGTCCCACACAAGTTTTGTGTTGCCTGGATGGAAGTCTTTCCTTTGGGATAAATCAGCTCTCACACCAGCTCATGGTTGTATTTTTGTTTTAAACCACGTAAGATACTTTACAAATATTCAGAGGCTCTCAGGTTCAAGATGTACAAATACTACAAATAAAATAAACTTGGCCTGTTGGAGTGAAGACTTCTCCCCTCTAGACCACAAACTTTCAGGTGCTTAAGCCTGGAGATGAAAGCTTTACTCTTTTGCAGGCTATTTTTCGTTTCCTTACACAAATTACTTCTGAAATAGAAGTAATAAAACTATGTTTTCATCTTTTCTCTTAAAACATGCCTTTCTGGCCTTTTATTTTTGGTGCACTCTTTTAACTTTTTCTTAAACTGTAGAGATAAAGACATCCATTAATCTAACATTTCAAAAGTTCAGGAGGCAACACAGTGCAGTAGTTAAGAACCTAGACTACCTAGATTAAAATCCAACTCAGTGTAATCTGCACAAGTTAACTTTGTCTTTTGCCTCCAATTTCTTCCCTGAAACATGGTAATAATAGTACCAATACCTAGTTCACCAATTTGTAGTGAGGGTTGAGTGAATATGTTTGGTATGTAGAAATTGTTTAAAAAGATGTAGCTACCACTATTATTCCAGCACACATAATACCATAATTATAAAAGTTATAATACCCTTTGGAAGGGGCTAGAATTCACCCTGAGGATAGAAGCCTCAGCTAGAACCAGAGGTTTACTATTTAGGAACTTGGGTCCAGGCAGACAAGTCACACAATTGAGGGACCAGCATAATTATGAATAAAATTTCTTTGTGACTGGGTATTAAATGGAGACAGTACTGCTTGGCAGGAAAAGTTGGCATCTTGTTCTTAGGAGAATGAAAAACAAAATAAACTAGATGAGTGTCAGCATCTTCTGCTTTTCCCAATATACCAAAACCCAAAGACTTGTAAAAATAAATCATTGTTAAGCTATAATGAATAATAATATTGATGGTTCCTACTTAATGGGTCACTAATCTTAATAAGCAGTATGAAATTTTAAGAGTCTCATGCTCTACCGACTGAGCTAGCCGGGCTGCTAAGCAGTATGAAATTTTAATCTTGATTGTTTGCTAAAGTCACAATGAGAACTTTTTAGAATATACCACATTTATATTTCTTAATATTAATCTAATTAATTTAAATTTAGTCTCCCAAGGTATCTTCTTCAGATTATGTCACTTTATAATATATTCCCAGGAACTTTGATAAATTAAAGAAAAATGTCAACTTCATTTTCGTCCCTTCTCTGGAGAGGTGACATTGAATTGTGAGCAGAGTGAGGGGGAAGAGCAGCCATGTGCTAATGAGAGAGGGCAGGGAGGATACCAGGCAAATAGCCAGCAGTCATTGCCTCTGACCTTCTGAAAATTACTGTTCATTAAAGGATTTCATTAGGTACTTTTTTTTTAAATTATTCTCTGAAGTTTTATAGAGTTCTAGATTTGGGGTATTTGGTGTTCAGATTATTAGAAAGGACTGTTGCTAGTCAATATTTAATTGTTCATAATATTTAAAATAAAAATTGTATTTATTTAAAAGCATTCAGAACAACAACTAACCAGCTGCAACTCTTTTTTTGGCAATTATAGAGTGGTATTCAGTTAACAGAACAACTATTTCATAAAAGCTGCATCAGAGAGAACTAAACATTAAAAGCTACTGCCCTCCCCCCCCCATATTCATACTGTTTAATAAAAATGAAGCTACCACTATCATTCTAAGACACACAATATCATAATTATAAAATTTATAGTACACTTTGGAAGGGACTAGAATTCACCCTGAGGACAGGAGGCCTCAGCTAGAACCAGAGGTTTACTATTTGGGAACTTGGGCTCCAGGAAGACAAGTCACACAATGGAGGGACCAGTATTAAGAACCTGTTTTAAATCTCCATGCCAACTTACACCCCCTCTTGTACCAGGCAAGGTGAGTGGCTATTGAAAATAGCCGGGTTAAATAGGGCTGTCTAAAGACACATTCAGTGGTATGTTAACTCTACAAAAAAAGATTTAGACTGTGTACTTGCACAATCTAAAACTTTACACAGCCTTACATTTCAATTTCTTTCTGTAAAAGGAGTGGGTTGTATAAAACTCACTTTATTGACAAGAAAAAAAAAACCGTCCCAAATTCAAGTTATTCATCTTCATCCTCTTCTTGATCTTCCTCCTCTACTTTTTCTTGTGTTTTTTTTAAAGATTTATTTATTTATGCATACAAGAGCTGGGGTACAGGCCAGAGTCGCAGGAGATGAGAGGATTCACCAGACAGAGTGGGGAGCAGAACAGGCAGACTGACCGAAACACACTGCCAAGGGAAGCAGCCGGCGAGGCAGGAGAGGTCTGCTGCGCCATGTGGGTCCCTCCCTAGCTGGTGGCAGGGATCGAACTCATGCTGCAGTGGCTGCAGTTTGCTTCATAGTGCATTGCTTAGCTCACTGCGTCACCAGGGAGGCCCCAACTTTTCCTTGTTTTTTTCTACTTTGATGACTCCTTTTTTGGTCACGTCAGGTTTTTCTGTAGCTCAGTATATAGCAATAATCCTTCTCATATTTTTCCTTCAGGATAGCGCCTTCTTTTCATAAGGTTGCTTGTCTTCTGCAGCTCAGTTAGTCCGCATATCTTCCGGTTTCTTTGCAACATTAATGGATAGGCCAGGATGTTCTTTGATTTTTGAGCGACACTTGGAAGAAAACAAGCATAATGCTGAAGGAAGCCTCTTGGGTATGCTGGGATCCTTGACTTCTCTGCTTCGCCTTTAGGAGGGACGTAAGTTTTCATTTCCCTTTCATAATGGGCCATGTCTGCCTTTGCCATGTCTTCAAACTTTCCTTTTCTTCCTCATTAGCAGACATGGTCTTCCACCACCCTGAGCATGTCTTAGAAAACCCTGAGAAGTGATTGAAGCATCTGTGTAATTCTTCTTGTGCTCCTGGCAAATTTGCCCCAAAATTGCACATGATGACGTTTTGTTGCCCAGCTTCTTAGGATCTCCTTTCCCTGTGTCTAATTATTTTTCCCAGTGAGGCACAGAGTTGCCTAGTACCCATCCAGCTCTTACTTGCCCCAGTGATGTCTCTATGGAGCTCAGTGTGCTGAGTGTCATAATTTTTAGAATGGCTTGAGAATAGCAATGTTACTTGTTGGCATTTTTAATTGGCATTATATGTTAAATCTCAGATTGCTTAAGGAGGAGAGGGGCAACAGAGCATAGAAACAGCACAATTATAGATTCTGCTAAAATAGAAGAAAAAGAAATAGGATAACACAGTGAGTATAACAGCCAAGGAGCTATGGCAAATAAATACCTGTAATGAAGGTCAAGAAATGGTCTGGAGTTTGAATATAATTCACTGTTCAAGCTCCAGGCCATAAAACTACCTTATATGTAAAATGTATTGTTATAAGCAATTCTTGTCTCTCAAATCAATCAAGTATCTATTAAGTTGGAAGCTACTGAACATCTACTATGTGCTCAGCCCTGTGCTTTTAGTGATTCAAATCATGAAAGTTATTTATACAACACTAGTAATGTGTGCTTTTCTAAGAGCTGAGGGCTTAGCCTTTCCACCTCTAATCATACTTATTCTAAAGGATAATGGAAATTAAGACTAGGAAACTCCATTCTCCAAAAGAAGACAATTCGTCAAATTGATGAAAATGGCTGGTCACTTTTTTTTTTTTTTTTTTTTTTTTTTTTTTTTTTTTGGCGGTGGAACTTTGCAAAGACTGTCAATACTATAGGTCTAGTATTTCTTCTTTTTCTTCCATATGGTAAAGATCCAGGTCCACTCTTCCCGAAGCTCAGGCTAGACTGTGCTTTCTCCTCTCCCAAGAAGCGTCCAGACCTGCATTCACCTTGGGTATGTATGTTGCTTAGAAACCTAAAGAAAGCAAGGGCTCACTGGATAAGACAGGATTTAAGGATCGATCCCTCTCCCAACAGTGCACTTATTCCTGATGGGGCACAAGGACA
This sequence comes from Galemys pyrenaicus, assembly GCA_019455555.1. Lineage (NCBI taxonomy): Eukaryota > Metazoa > Chordata > Mammalia > Eulipotyphla > Talpidae > Galemys > Galemys pyrenaicus. Next base: position 3,928,376 of record JAGFMF010011780.1, read on the forward strand.
ATATGGCCCACCAGCAGTCCTCAGTCAGCCTGCATGATTTCTAATGCTCAGCTCATCCCTTTTGAAACCACCTTCCCTTGGAAGAGATATCAGAGCAATCTCAGAGAGGGCTTCAAAAGGCACATTAAGGCTGTTATTCTTAGATGAGGAAAATGTTAAGACGGATAAACTCTTCTTCAGCCAAGATCATGCTGACATGAAAATGATGTCCTAGGAAACCAAAAGAACAAATGTTTCTCACTGCAATTCTCCTCCAACTTTTCTGTAAGTCTGCAGGAATAAGGAATTCCATAAAAGTGAATCCCATTCAGTTGCTACAGCATGGATTATAGCTTTCACTAAACATTCACGTTCATCTTCAGAAAAATCCCCATCACAGAGCCTGGATACCTTCATGATTTTCTCCCATGAAATAAAACTTCAGAAATATTTTTGACCTCTCCTAGGCAGTTAGGAATAAATTACGCAGTTTTTAATATTAAAATGTGTCAGGTATTCTATTTTAAACAAATTATTAGAAGGCTGTGTAAATTCACAATTTATTTCTGACTTTACCATCTAGGAAATGCTTCTGAAGGCAAGCTCTGGCTATCTGACCCGAAAGAGCACTGACACTTAGATTCCTGAGGCTTATGTTAATATACATTAACCAATAATAGCTGCACAGGAAAGTTGTGCTGTGATAAGAAAAACATTAAAAATGCCTGTGGGGATAATAAATATAATTACTTGCAGTAATTACACAAATCTTTAACTTGACCAGTAAAATAGTAGCTATAATAACAGAAAAAAAAATACAGGAACAGGAATAAAGATTTTTTTCCAGTGTGCATAAAGATGAAATAACACACACGGAATGTTTTTTTCATATGAGTACATGTGTAAAAAAGCGACGGTAATATCTAGACTCATAACCAAAGGGTGATTCTAGGGTTTACTTCAGCTTATTTCTCTTTCTCTGGCTCAAGTTATTCTTCCATTACGCCCTGCCCCTTCCAAGCAATTACCCAATCCTATCCACTCTGTCTATAGATGCATCCAGGAGGCACCTTCTACATCCTGGTTCTACTGATCCCTCCCTAGTTACTGTCTGAGCTGGTTGGTCCTAGGACACTTGGACTCTGATCTATATATTTTAATTCCCCTTCTGTTGCCTTGTATTGCAGGGGACTGCACTTCCTAGGTGAGGTCCAACCAATGTCCAACCTCATGGGTACCTCCCTCTTTGGGAGGGGCCAGAGGGAGCAGGTGGGAGTGTTGGATGGAAAGAAGAGGCATGAATATCTCTCCCCATCACTCACTGCTTTAAGTCATGTCACTTGTATCGCTTGGTGCCATGGCTCCAGTGTGATTCTAACTTTTTCCAGTGACCTTGGCACCTGGGCTCCAGCATGACCTTTGTCCCTCTGATCTACAGGGGAAAGTACATTCCTAGGTTGGCTCAATGGACCCACTCTGGCTCCTCAGATCTTCCATTACCTAAATAGCCTCTGCATTTTCTCCATTACATCTCCTTCTGAGAAGGCCTACAGGGACTTCTGTGTTCTTGGTTGAACTTTGCTTGATACAGTTCACTAACATTGCACTCTGCCTATCCCGATGCTACACCCTTGAAATGATCTTTAGTTTTGAGTTAGGATTACATTTCCTAAAGAGTACATTTGAACATGCCTCTCCCTTTTCTGACAACTTTAATTGCTTTCCACTGTCTATGCAGGGCATCCTCAAACAGGCACCAAGAGATGATTTCATGGTGTTTGACAAATCTTTATACCAAAAGTGCTAATATTTACATTTTCTTTAATAATGTTTTTGTCTAATTGGACATAATTTTATGGAAGCATTCTAAATTTAAAAATTATGATTAATTTTTGAGATGCCAAATATAGTTTTCCTAATACATATATAAATTTAAAAATTTTACATTGAATGGACTCTCTGAAAGATCTATTATACTCCCAGTAGTACACGTGTTAATTTTGGGAAGGACTGATCTACTGAATTAAAAGCATAGTTCTATTTGGTCCTTAGTACCTTTTTGGTTATGTATACCCAAAGGAGGTATTTGGCTCATCTCAGTTTTTCACCTCTTAGATCCTGGAAACTCAGCATGGCACAGAGGTCTAAAGTTTGGAATCTTGAATGACACTGTTTTGAAATAATATCTTACATCAGCCACTTTTTAGCTGGGTGACTTAGGACAATTTACTTAACAGATAAGAGCCCCAGTTGGTTTATCCATATCCTAAAGGGTCACTATGATGATTACCTACCATTCTTGGAGCAGGGCTTGCTATGCAGTAAGCATTCAATAAGAGTTACTATGATAATCCACTTTGACCTTAGCAGCAATAACACTGGCCCACTCTTTCACCAGAATAAACTTTACAACTTTCTTGTATCTTTGCCTTCCACCTTGCTTATCTCATTCAGCTTTTAGAATTCTTTCCATCAATCACAGAAAAGTTTTAAATTCTCCCTTTTTAAGAAACCACTATGCAGTTTTCTTTCCCAATAGAACTCCTTTACTCTCCTTAAGAGACCTTTGTATTTCTCCCATGGCACACATCCCATTCTATCCTGGGACTGGCTATTGTTTTCCATTCCCTATTGGCTTGCAGTCTTTCAAAGGAAGGACCCCTTTCTCTATCATAGCTGGATCCTAGCTGGCCCAATGCTTCCCTCTCCCACAGAAGAGATGCATAGTAAGTGCTGTTTGATCCCTATCCCTTGGATGAGAGGTTGCCCTAGATGCAGAGTCGCTAATGTGCATTTTAAGAAGCACAATGTGTGCCCTGAATTTCATGGAACAGTCCTTTGCCTACTTCACAGATAAACTAAAATAAACATTTCCTAACTTTTGTAATCCTCATACTTTTAAGATGTCAAGCTGTTAAGATTAAGTTGGTTCTGGATTCTCTTCATAAATTTTATAACAGGTCAAAACTGCAGTGCGTCACAGTTCATAATGTGTATCCACTCAAATCAGTTCATGTGAGCTTCATTTGAACCTCACAGCATTCTTTATGAGAAATCTCATTTTATAGATGTTGAGAATAAGACTTAAGACTTAAGTCTTGTATAAGAACACATGACATCATATTCAGACACCAATTGGGACCACACAGCATTACTGACTGAGATTTGATACTCTGATACAGCATCTCGGTGAGCAGCTATTGCCATGGTGATCCACACAGTCAGGCAAGTGCATTAGAGCTACAGAGAGAGCTTAACAGGTGTTTCCTTCAAAAGCAAAGTGATTTTTCTTAAATTACCTAAATAATGCTGTATCTCCTACTTACTTTTCTATTTGTATCAACAAACTGAATGGTCCTCTCTGGTTACACATACATGTAAAGACCACACTAGTCAAGGACTGGGACCACCTGAGCACCTTATTAATTAAAGACTTCTGGATCTATTATTCTTTTGTTCTATGTATGGCTTTTTGCTTGGGCACCCTAAGTTTGCTGAGGCTAGGGACATAACAACTTCTTTCTAAAGCATGTAAGGCAAATAGGTTTCATTGCACAGCTCTATGAAGTGAGTGTTGTTTGCTACCTGGAAACCTGCTAAGGGTTGTTTCTGAGCAAGCAGGAAAGAGCAACATGATAGGATGTATGGCACAGGAAAGGTTCCTGCGGTGTTTCTCAGATATTTATCAGTAGTATCGTCTGTGAAATCTTTAAAAAGGACCTCATCAGTGATGTGGTTCCATTTTACAGCTATGGTCTCACATAAGAAGCAATCTAAAATGTGGAATGCCTTTACTTCATGCTATCTGGGACCACTCTTCTAATTTTATTTAATTGATTGCTTTTGGGAATGAGAGAAAGAGTTGTATATGTCATAAATCCTAAAGATGATATAGTTAAAAGACTCTTGGATTCTAGCCAGCCTCTATCATTCATTCTACTTTCCCAGATTTATGTTTCCTCATCCATTAAGCAAAGAGGATCACCAACACTCCTTCACGTGAACAGTTCTATGATTCCAAACATCTTAAATATCAGCAACAACAAAAAGCAGTAAGTACAACAAAAGAAACTGAATGGACTCTGTATTGTTTTAGAATGAAACAGAAGATACCCAAAAAATTTAGTTAATTCTATGTCAGGAAACCATTTCAGCCTGCTCAACAGTGAAAAGACATAGATAAATTTCTTTGCATTCCAAGAGATAAAACTTCATAAATGATTTTATGGAAAGGTCACTAAACTTGGCTTCCCCAGTCAAAGGGAAACTGTTACTTTTTATGCTACCCAAACTGCTCTTGCCGAGATCACAAAAAGCCTTTCTGTTGCCAATCCAATGGTTTCTCTGTCTTCATCTTACTTCTCAGCTGCATTCAACACAATTGGACAATCCTCCTGGAAACACTTTTCTTCTCTTAGCTTGTTTATCTTCCCTCTGTCTTGACTTGCCTTCTACCTACTTGTCCAATTCTTCTCAGTCCTCCTGGTTGGCACATTCTCTACTCTCCACTGTAAATTTTGGAATATTCCCAAGGTTTGGTCTTCTAACCTCTTTCTCTTCTTCATCTATACTATCTTCCTAGCTGATCATTAAGTCCTGGGCATTAAATGCAGTTGCATGTTGCTATCCCCAAATTAAATCTTTGGCTTTTAAATCCCTGACCTCCCCTCTGAACTCCAGACACCCATATTGAATCATCTTCTGGATATTTGCATTTAACATTCTATCAAGGGCCTCAATTCAGAACTCTTGTTCTCCCTTGCCCTGATTATAGTCCTCCCCCACCTGTTCCTCTCCCACTGCGCTCCATCTCTATAACTGGCATCACCATCCTTCCAGTTGCTCAAGCCAAATACTAAGAAATCATTCTTGATTCTCCTTACTTCCCAAATCCATTCCATTAATAAATCCTGGTGCCTTATCTCCAAAAAATACTCCAAACTCAATTCTTCAACATAACCTCTACCAGAATCAAAGCCATTATTACATCTCACTTACATTACATTACAAACATTTATTTTTTAACACCAATTCTTATTACATATTTATTCTCCACAAAACAACAAGATGATGCTTTCAAAACAGATTTCATACTTCAATCCTTTCAATGACTGCCTTTTTCAACCAGATTAGAATCTAGCTTCCTCATCAGAGCCTGAATATCTCTCCAGTGTCGGGTCCTGTGTTCCTCTTGACTGCTCTCCTTAGCTCACTATGCTCTGGGATAAGATTCTTCTTGTTCCTCCATCACATACATTTAACTTCTGCCTTAGGGCCTTTGCACTGCTGACTCCTCACCTGATATCCTTCCTATCCTCCCTCATTGGTGCACCACTGTGTTTTCTCCTCACACTGCTCTCCGTTCATCGTCACCTCTCCAAAGAAGGTCTTCCAATCATTTACAGTCCCCCTTGCTTTCCCATCACCGTCCTTCATTTTATTCATAATATAGCTAAATTGGCTTCATTTCTTTTTGTGCAATACTAAAATTCCCTATCAACTATAAGCTCCATAAGGGCTGGGTTATGGCTGGCTTTTGGATTCCTAAGGCCAAAGCATCAGCCTACTCCATTCATAGCAACCTTTACAAAAGTCATCTCAGGTTCTCACTTGTTGCAGGAACTTGTTGTTCCAGAGGATTCTCATCTCACTCAGAATAAATTCCTAAGTTCTTCCCATGGCCTGTACAAGGCTCACATGATCTGGTCCCCAGGCTCCTATGTGACCTCCTCTCTTCTCACAATTTATTTCCTTTTTCTACACTTATTTCCTTTCTCATTCAGGCCTGTGCACAAATATTTCCTCGCTAGAGATTCTTTTGTTGTTTACCTGAGCCCAAACAGCATTTCTCTCCATAAAACTTACTGTTCGTTAAATCGTTCACCTCAAGCTCTTCCCACCAGGATGATGGACTGCTATTTTGTTCACTGGTGAATTGCCAGTATCTATAAGTATCTGTTGAATGAATCTTGCTGAAAACTGGTGTATCTTTCTCAATTGTGTCAATATATGTAGACTACAGCTAAGTGACTGAAACTCATTCTTAGGAAAATTTGCTTCTTCTTTTCAATAGCTTAGGTTCAGAGCACTAATACCTGTGCTGGGGTAAGAAGGCTACACCTAAGAAGAAAGACTCTTATCCAGTCTCTACAACAGCATTTTTTTTCTATCAAATTTCATTTTCTAGTTGATCTGTTTGCAAACATGAAGCTTGCTTTCAACATTTTGATTCTATGACTTTGGGAGACATGTCTTTGGAGAAAGACTAAATTTCCCAGAAAGTAGCAGTCTAGTCTGTTCTATAATCAGATCTGTTTGCTGAAAGGAGAAACTGTTCAACAGATACTTAAAACTGAGATTTTTGTTTTATCAATTGTTACTGTAAACAACAATCTGCTGCATTCCATGGACAGATTCCTTGTTTAGCTAACTTTTCAATGTTCCAGATACAAACGGCATGGAAAATATGATCAATATAAATGAAAGCACATTGGACATGGCAAGCCCTTTGTTTGGTATAAAGCTTTTGGTTGGTTATAAAGCATACTGATGACTTTGGATAGAAACTTAATAATCTCAAAATCACCAAAGTATCCTTATTCATATAATCTATATCCTGCAATCCTTTAATAAATTCACAAAAATTTACTGAGCTTTTATTATCTCCTTAGCCCTGTTGGAGGACTAGGGACACTGAGGGCTACACACACACACACACACACACACACACACACACACACACACACACACTTATATATCTCATTGTTTTGTCCTCCTAAAAGGAAAACTACTCTAATTTTTTGAAATAACAAGAATAAGTACAGGGAAAAACAAAACAAAACAAAATGAAGCCTTAGACAACGAAGAGCAGTTTTTAATTTAGAGCTGAAGTTCTGCTAAGAAAATACCCCTGACAGCAGACCGCTGCTAAGACTGGTAGGGAAGCTGGACTCTGCCCGCTTTTCCAGGCGTGGGTAGGTGTGTCCACCACAGCTGAATCAACATCTTCATGGACAGACTGACCACAAGAAAGGCTAAGCACTTCAATCCATCTTGTTCATCAGTGAGTTTTGCCACCTCACTGGGTCATTAACAACAGCACATCTAGTTCACGTGAGCCAAACACCAATTCTACAGTCCATTCATTCAACAAGTTTTAAGTGCCTTTACAGGGCTGGGACAAGAAGAGGGAGGCCAAGTGTAGAGTTTGAACTTGTCTTCATTTAAAATTTTGATATTTTATTCATCATGGAAGTTTTGCATTAATTTTGTGTTTCAAAAATAGTACATTACTTGACTACTAAGGGTTTTCAGGCACTCCGTAACTCCAGCATCCAAAGTCAGTGCCTCAGTTGCTCACCCTATTCCTGGCCCTGATTTATTATGCATAGGGCATTTTGCTGGCGCAATTAGTAGATTAAGAGAAGGAAGAGACACTGATGCTAACTTTTAGAATCATAGCATAATAGGGAAAAATATGTTTTTAAATGAGGCCACTGAAGTGAAAGAGCGTAAATGCTTTGAGAGGTTTCAAAAATGACAGTGCTTTGGGAGTGATAAAGCAAGAAAGATATACCGTGCATGACAAGTTCCATGCCTCGCTCTGCCTCTTCTTGCTGTGTGACATCAGACAGATCACTTAGTCACTGGGTAATCCCCTTTCCTCATCGACAACCACTCCAGAGGGCAGTTATGAAATGGTATGAGGTAATGTTTGTGAAGCACACAGGGCCTGAGATAAACAGCAGAGATTTGTGGTTGTGGGTCTATCTCTGGGAATCTGGGGAACACAGATCTAAATTTGCAGTTATGATACTCTTTATCACAGACCTCCACAGAGAGAAAGGTGGAGAAATGGAACACGCTGTGTGCATTTTTATGAGAGTTGTGGCCAGTCACTCACATCTATTATTTGGTAATTTCTTATTAAACTGTTTCAAGGGCTCCAAACTGAGTTCTGTGTCATTGGAATCCTAAAAGAAAAACCTGCAATAACAAGGGAAAATGTTTTCCACGTGATCTGGCAGTTAGGACCATGATGGATTTCCACTATCAGCTTGACTTTTCTTAGGGGAAGAGAAGAAAATTAAGACAATTGTTTTGAATAATTTACACACACTGGGATTCAGAGGAACTAGGCTCTCAGGCCGCAGACTGAACTGCACATGCAGAATTGCTTATTCGTGACAGTGGTTTGGCTTTAGCTTCTACAGGTTATATATCATTTTTGTTGTTGTTGCAGGAATTGCTTGCCACATTTGTCAAAAGAAAAAAATACTACCCAGTGTTTGGGTAATAAATCTCTGTTCCCCTAGTGGAATACTTGATCAAGCCAGCAGACAAATGGAGGGTTGGCAACACCATAACAACAGGACTGAAAGCAGAGCTGAAAAATTCACTTCGCCTATTGGATGCTTCTGCCTACACAATGTCTCTATAAAGTTCAGGGTCACCTGCTATTTCTTTTCATTTAGCAAATCCTGGCAATGTGTTGGCTTTTATACATTCCTGAAGGAGGTCAAACTTGAGCAATGAGCTCAGGGCAGGAGGTCACATTTCAGCTGAGGTGATAAGAAAGAGAATATGAATGAAGATGTGAAGAAGAGGGTTTCAGGCACAGGAAATGGCACTACTGCACACCCTCCCCTCTTTCATTTATCAGTCAACGGATCTTGTGAATCAGAAATTGGGTTTGATAGTGCCGGCTTCACACGGGCATAACCTTTAAGACCCTATCTCATCTTTTCCAGCAAATAGAGCCACGAGTCATCACACAGTCCCTTGAAAAAGTATGAAGAGATCTATTCCTCCATGACTGAGGGCCAAAAGAACTGAATGTAGTTTTGGAAGCGTTCTCTCCTTTACTACTTTACCAGCTGACTTTGGGAAGTGGGACATGTGATAATGGACTGGGTTCCAAGATGAATAAGTACTAGTTTTAGGCTCAGCAGGCCAAATTCTAAAGGACTGAAGGCCAATGGGAGAAGGCGAGGTGAAAGGTGATCACACAAAGGAGTTTAACAGGAAGGGAGGGAGGAAGATGAGCTGAGTTTAATAGGCGCTTGCTAATGCTTACTGTGACTGGATCAGTTACTTGGGACACAAAAGAATCCTCAGCCACAAGGGAGTTTCGGAAAGATGTCATGATGGATGATGGCAAAGATGAATAAGGCAAACATGGAAAGAGACTGGTTTGGGGTAAAGGGTCATGAAAAGAGTACCACATGAGAGGCTGACATCCTGATCATCCCATGATGGTAAAATTTAAGTCTTGCTCATCTTTGGAAGCCCCTTAGCATCAAGCCCAGTGCTGGACACCCAATGGTAAGACAGTGGGACAGGCACTCACTAGGGAGCAGACAGATCTAGACCCAATCCCTGCTCTGGCTGTGGGTCCTGGGCATGATGAATCACATTGCAGGGTCCCAGCTACAGCATCTTTAAGATGGAGATAGTCACACAAATCACACAAGGTTACAATGAGGTTTAGATATGATATAGTTATGGTATTCACAACATAGTAACAAGTCATTATAATATCCTGGCTGAGGACTGAATTGACAAGTGATGCTACATAACCTATTATGACTGCTCTATAGAAGTAACTAACTGGTCACTTAAGAGTTAACTACTGATTCATTCAGTATAACCTGTCAGGCCCTTGAACTTTAGTAGACAGATACAAAATCATACACCAACTATCTAGGTTTATGCTTTCACTACTGGCTTCTCATGCTTTTATTTTTATTTAGTCAAAACTCTACAATGAGAGCATTGGTTTTTTTTGTTTGTTTGTTTGTTTGTTTTTTTTTAGCTAAGCTAGAAAGTAATTTTACCAAGGAGTCAGTTATTGCCCCAAGTGACAGATTGTGGCAATTGACCAGTGCTCTCTTCAACCTGCAAGAGGCCAGTTGCAACCTCTGAATCCACTGTGACCCTGGGAAATAGCAGTTTAGCTGCACAGATGACTAGGTAGTGTGAAGTCTTATTCAAGTAATAAATTCAAATGAGATGGAACTTTCTGGTTATCATGTGCATGACTATGGCCTAAGATGAAGTGACACATACTAGGGTTATTTATATGCTTTTCATTTGTGCCCCTAAAAATACCTGTCCAGAGAGTTTATGTCTCTCCAGACCATAGTGCTTGTTTTTCCACCTCCTGCCTTGGCTCATGCTGCTCCTGACACTTTATATGACCTAAGAGCCATGCCCTCCTGGTGACATCCCCCAAAAAGCCTCCTCTTACCTGCTCCACTCCATTCTTGTCAGTTATCTGTAGCTTCTAACCTCCCAGGAAATTTTTATAGCACTGGTCTCAATGATAGTTGTTCATGCATCTTATTTCTGCCTCTTATTTCTGCCACTAAACTAGTAGCTCCTTGAGGGTAAATACCTTTATCAGTTATTAATAAGGGGATTTTCCTTGCCTACCACTGGTAGACAAATGTTAAGTGAATACAACTGATTTCAAGGTACTCTGAATAATAGGCCATTTACCCATATTGGAATATGGAATTGGAATATACCCTATGGAATACATTTATAGGCCATGAAATAAACTGGGGATGTTAAAACAAACTCTCTGAACTCCAGCGACTTCATGTGTAAAGATTACCTTCCTCACCGGGTCTTTGTCAGAATTAAATGAGTGATACATGTTCATATTCCATGAGCCAAAAGCTATAACCTGCTATGGGGAAGAGACAGAGAGAAACTGGCTCCATTCCAAGGAATGAAGGACCTTCATTGCCCTTCCACATGTTGTGTGGTATCTCCTGGTTACCTCCCACCAATTTTAAGTCCCTAGTATCTTTTTTCATAACCCAAGCAGATAAATATTACATCTTTTTTTTTTTTTACATGAGAATGCTTGACTCGGTATAAAAATAAGACCATTAAGATTTCAAGGAACACAACTAAACTGGAATATGTCCAGAGAATGCAGGGCAGTTGTGGGGATGCTTTGAGAGTTAGACTCTCACAGGCGCTCCAAATGGAATCTCACTTAGAACTTGGAACTAGACATGAAATCTTCTGTTGCCCCAAGCCCTGTGCCATTTCTAAAGGAAACAATTAATGTAATATTGTCTCAAATTAGAATTTATTTGGTGGTAGGGTCTCTGTGTATAGAAGAATCCAGAAGAAATAATGTCCTTACTTATTTCTCTTAGTCATGCATATCATATCTCAAGTTATAAAGTTTCTCACCTCAAATGCAGGAGAAAAAAAGATTACTATTGCTATGTCATAGCATAGAGTAGACTAGAGACATAGACTAGAGATATAACATCTGCTACAAAATACAGCCCTGCCATATAGGATATCTATGACCGACCAGTAACATTGCCTCACTCTCCTCAAATCTAAAATGAGGATTTAAATAGAACTCAATGAATGTCTGGGAGAATAAAATTAGTTAAGAATATCAAGCACATAGAACAGTAGAGTTGAGAGAAATTACTTCATAAGTTAGCCATTATAACTCTATCATTTCTATCATTAAGAACTTTGAGATCCTATGTCAAGGGACAGTCATGAAAAAAGAGATAAAATAGTAGAGTAGTTATTTCAGTCTGAATAAGCCTGGGTAAAATCCAGGTTCTATCAATTACGTGCTCTGTGGGTGTTAAAAGCATCTCAGTGTCTTTCTCATTGGGTCACTGCAAGAATTCAATACTATTATAATAGTCAATATATTATGCAAGGCATCTAGCACATGCTTAGTATATCATAATTGCCCAATAAATGTTAGGCCTTCTGGCTTAGGGTCCATACACTTGCCCAGTGTGCAGTACCTGCTTGCAAATGACATTCTAGTCATTGAGTTTGTTTTACATCTCATTCTGAAATGAGATGTAAGCATGAAGATAAATAAATGATTGGGGCCTCCCTGGTGGCGCAGTGGGTTAAGCAACACACTATGAAGCAAACCGCAGTCACCGCAAGCACGAGTTCAATCCCTGCCCTCGGCCAGGGAGGTGACCCACATGGTGTGGCAGATCTCTCTTGCCTTGCCCCGCTGCTCCCCTTAGCAGTGTGTTTCAGTCAGTCTGCCTGTTCTGCTCCCCACTCTGTCTTTGGTAAATCCTCTCACTGCCCTGGACTCTGGCCTGTACTTCAGCTCTTGTATGTATAAATAAATAAATCTTTAAAAAAATAAATAAAAGTAAATAAATGATCATTGATGGTTACAGTCTCAAAATATTTTTAAAAATATGCCAGGCATGATCCTCAAATCCAAGTTGATGGTACCTTGGGGGCAAGTCATTCTGTAATGCACCTGGTGGTTGGGGATGGAAATCAAAGGGAGAATGATGATTCCCTGCAGTTCCCTCCTTAGGCTTTTCCAATTATCAAATGTTCCCAAGGAAAAGTTCTTAAATAATTTGCAATGTCTTTTGAGCATGACCAGATTCACTGCACATGTGGATACAATAATGGTGAAAATCATCTATTTTTCCAAGACTTATTAATTTTCTAAGAATTCTTAGATTACTAGGCTAATATTATGCTCTGCAAGAGATCTCTTATAAATGTGTTCAAACTTATTATCATGGCAGGAATACAGTCACAAAATTATGAATGCCTTCCTGAATGACAAATGGAACTAATTAAAAATATAAACCATTTTGCTCCCTTTTCATCTTTCAGAAAATTTTATTGTGAGGAGCTGAGTTTGTGGAGAGGCAACAGGCTTAAAGTATATTCTGAGGGACAGAGAGTAACTTTCTCAGCAATGGAGTTGTCCATTTTCAGCGTTACACAAATAGGCCATCCTCATTCTCTTTCAAGAGTTGCTTACTACTCTTGACAGACAAGAGGGCCACTTGGCTGGAACTTGAAATGACATCAGTGGCAATTATTGATAGGTTATTTAATTGGAGGGTGTTCTAAAAATCGGGGATCTATGTTCCTCAGTTAACAGAATGTTCTTCTGAATTTAACTCTTTAAAGCAATTGTGTATGGAAAACAAAGCCCAAGATAAAAATGAATCCTGGTCCATGCCAATATTCTGTATCTTTTCATGTCATTTCTACAAAACTTTTCCTTCATTATAATCTGTTCAATATTGAACCAAGTATATATAGTTTGTTGAATATTTTATGGTAAAACAAAGATCTGTTATCTAAATATCTGAAAATCTGTAGGATTAATATAACTTAGGATATATAAGGGTTTTTTTTTTTCTTAGTTTTTTTTTTTTTTTAAGATTTATGTAGACAAGAACTGGGGTGTAAGCCAGAGGTGTGTTGGTGTGGGTGGATTGAGAGGAATCACCAGAGACAGAGTGGGGGCAGAACAGGCAGATCCACTGAAATACACTGCTGAGAGGAGCAGCAGGTGAGACAGGAGAGGTCTGCTGGCACCATGTGGGTCAGTTCCCTGGTCAGCTGGGGATTGAACTGGTGCTGTAAAGGCTGGTGATAGATACCTTGATCGTGCTGTATCTTTAACCCCTGTGCCACCAGGAAGGCCCCTCCTTAGTTATTTCTATGCAACAAATGAGAGTTCAAAGGGTCTACATTTTCAGCGTTGATTCTTTAAAAATAAAAGATATTGATGTTCAACTCACATTTTCCTCATTAGAATTTTTGGAACAAAAGAAGCCGTTTCAGAAATGAAAGTGTGATTTTAGATGCTTACTTGCAGTTTTCAGGATTTGTAGTGGGAAACCAAGAGGTTTCCTTAAATCTTATATTTTTAAATTGACTAATGCAGGGTCTAAGCATGCTTTAAAATAAAATTTCCAACCCTCTATTATCAATTTTTAATAAGTCAGAAAAATAGAATAAATCTACAGCAGCTTTAAAAACTCTTTTTAGGTTGTTTCACACTAGATGGTTTTAGTCATAAAATACTGGTAAGTAAAGATAGCAACTTCTCAGAGAAGTTAAAGTGTATTAAAGTCATCCTCATTATAAGATGACCCCAAGTAACACTTCAGCTCTCCTTGGCAGTGAGGCAAAACTTTTTCAAATAAGGAATGGAAATTTCTCTAAGTATCAAGCTAAGTTATATATCACATTGCTGTATAGCAACATTGCCATTTTGTTAAGAGTAATAGAATGAATAAGTACCAAAATGCTTGTCTAGTAGGGCAACTGACTTGCAGAAACACATTTATCTGTATATTCTTATTCTTCACGGTAGGAGTGGATGAATTTGAAGGTTAGAAGCATTCCTTAAGATGCCAAAGTATTTTAGGTCAAACAGTAAATTTTCCCTGAAGTTCTCTGCCAAGATTATGCTGAGAACTGACAAGAAAAATTCTTCAAATGGTCGCAAGAGTAAACTTTAATCTGTTATGGAAAAAACAAGTTAAATTACATTTCCCTATTTCTGCTTGATGCCTTTGCAAAGTTCTCCCTGCATGGCATGCACACTCTGTAGCTGGAGCCTAGATATCAAGGCAAGCAGTTGGAAGACTGGGACATTGATGTACTCAGTATTTAACAGAGGTTTTCCATTATCTCTGCAGAAACAGAAACCTTCCAGGTCTGTCATCATCCTACTCAGGATGGGAGTATCCTAGGACCAAGGAAGGTGAACACTTTGAAGCCAGGTGGACTTGGGTTAATGTTCTGACCCTCTGTCTGTTACAGATACCATTCTGGGAAGGGCTGTTGCCATTTTCCCCTCTCATCATCTTGAACTATATGTCCCAGCGTGCCATGAATCAGTAGGGAAGCTACTGGAAACTAGAGGTGGACCCGAACTTGAGATGAAGCTATAAAACATGGAAAGCATGTGGGCTCTGGGGCTCTTTCTTCTCTTTGTTTTGCCTCTAGGGTTGTGGGGAAACTTGGAAGGAGACACTTGGAGGAAAGACATGTAAAGACACTTAGAAAAGACTGTGGGTGAAAGCCACATGGAAAAGCTGCCCTTAGTGCCTGGCAGAGATAATGACAGCTATTATCTTGATTTGTATTTGATTTTGCATTTTTTCTTCTTTTGTACCAGTTTTTTGGGAGCTGCCTTCTCCTTTTCTTGTTGTTACCCACTAGAAAGTGCCTTAGACTTGTGGCAAGCTTTTGGGACTCAGCAGCCCACTTCAGGTTGATCCTGTTTGGGTGGGCATTTTCCCACAAGAATGTGGATAGTTTTGGGTGCTTTATTTGGAATAACCTTTTTGTCTCTTCTCCCTCTACACACAGTAATTCTATTAAAGATCTATCTTTATCTATCTTTGCTTTTGTGTGGTGAATGATAGAATCCCTTTAGTGTGTGCACCCCTTAAAATTTTGGGATCTGAGTGCCCCTTGGTTTCACACTAACATAACTCTGTAACTTTGGGCACAGCATTTTATCTCTGAAATGTGTTGATAATAATCTTCACCACTTTCAACATTGTTGTGAAGATTAGCGATAAAAAATGTACTTGAGAGGAACCAAGAAATGTTACCTATAGCTCACAGACCCTGGCTGTGTAAGAAACTCCTGTAATGGTTAGGTTTCACTTATACTTCTCACTGGGAACTGCTCCCACAACAGAAATAGGGTATGCTATGCCATCAAAATTGCCTTATGTCTAAGACAGTATCCTGCAGCTTATAAAAGGTTTGCTTTGCTTTTAAATAATTAAGTTCTAATATGCATCACAATTATCATAGATTCATCCTGATATCCAACATTACATTTACTACAGAAATAAAACTTCATGGGCCTCCCTGATGCAAGGGGTTAAGTCTCAGCACTGTGAAGCAATTTCCAGCCATGGCAGCATGAACTTATTCCCCAGACAGGGAGATGACCCACATGATGCAGCAGACCTCTCCTGTTCTCTCCTGCTGCTCCCCTCAGCAGTGTATTTCAGTGGGTCTGCCTGTTCTGCTCCCCACTCTGTCTCTAGTGAATCCTCTCACCTGCTGCCTGTACCCCAGTTGTTGCATGCATAAATAAATCTTTTAAAAAAAAGAAATAAAAGTTCATAAATTTTGAAACACACTTTCAGTTGTTATTGATCTACTCAGCAGAGGGCTCTTGCATTATAGGAGCTAGGGATGTGTATGGTCTTGAGGTCTTCTAAATTGTTAAAGTGGAAATTTGGTCTAATGTGCCGCCCAAATAATCTTTCTTTGGTCCTGTCCCCTCATTCCATAGATAAGCACAAGTATCCCGTTGCTAAAAATCAAAGCTAAACAAAGGCAAAAAGTCTTTTATCTCTACTTCTTCTGTAGGTGTGGTTGAACATCTCTGAGAAACACAGAACATCAAGCACACACACACACACACACACACACGGTTGCTGAGAAATCTCTGCTGCCTACATTTCTCCTTTTTTCTACCCAGGTCCTGATTCTACCATCATCATTACTCTGATATGCCCCCATTTGGGCAATTAAGTGTCATTTTAATAGATAAGTCACACTGTGCCCACCTGGCTGCTGCATTACAACCTATAGATCACACCCTCTTTTTGCAACTTGTCACTCAGTTGACTCCTGTGGCGCTGCCCTTTCCTAACTGTCCTCAAAAACAAAAGTTAGCGGACTTTTCTAACTTTCATTGGACTGCTTCCTTCCTGCAACTGATCCTTAAGCTGGAAGTTTAGGAATCTGCCTGAACCTCCTGCTATTGTCACTTTATATATTCTCTTTTCCTGATCTTGTCTCCATTTCAACCAGTCTTCATGGTGAGGATTCCCATGATCATAGTCCCACCAAGACTGTACCTGAGCATCCGATTATTACATCAAAGCAGTGCTGAACATCTTCATCTGGATGCATCTTGGCAACTCGGAATTGAATACATTGTCTTCTGCTCTAACATGATATTCCTCTTGAAATTCTACCAGATGATGTCACTATCAAACAAGCAGCTGCTTAAACTAGAAATCTGGGAGTCACTCTGTCTCATCACTGCCCCCCAGTCAGTTATCAAGTCCTTCTAATTTAGTCCCCTTTCAGGTGTTTTATTTACCCCAATCCTCCCTTTTACCCTTACTACACCTGTCCTATTTTGAGCCCTCATCCTCTCTCAGCTAGACCACTGAATGGTCCCCCTAGTTATCCTTGCCCCTTGTTAATCTTATTTCCCTCAAACCAACCTCCTTCAGCAGTTAGTGGACTAGGTAAAACTCCATAAAGGCAGTGAAAAGGCAGGTCCATAACTATAGAAACATATGTCCAGTGGCAAAGTCACACAAATGGTTCCTCCGAAAGGATCTTGCCGATACTCCGTATCTCTTTATTCTTTCTTACCTAATTATACAAATATAGCTCTCTAGACTTCTATCGATTCTGATAGCTATCTAGTACCCTTCAACAAACTTCTTTTCTGTTTAAACAGCTGAAGTATGCTATTACAGTGAAGATTCTTAACTAGTACACGGTTCCTTCTGCTCTGGACTATAATTACAGATTTGTTTCCTACCACTGATCTATGGCTAGCACCAAGAGCAGGGAACATTACCATGTACATATTCAATGTGCTCTGTGCACGCCAACTATTAATATGCTGCTTGGTATATAGCGGATACGCAAATGCTTATTGACAGGTTGGCTATTCTTTAGAAGCCTTTCCTGTAAAATATACGATTCACTTATGATACTGTGAAGTTATAATATGATACTTCTTTTTATTTTTTTCTCAGAGTTCCCCCCAAACACAACTTTCTCACAAAAAAATAAAGAAAGCAAGTATTCTGGCAGATATCACTGAATTGCAAACTAATACTTTGGTTTCTTCTTTAGTCATATCAATACGTGAGAATTTCTTCCATAAGCAGACAAATCTCCCTACCTGTTTTCACCCATCAACGTGGGTACATCTGACATCAGATAGTTGAGTTTCTTAGAAACAACAGCTCTCAATAGCTAGTTCAAAGTCTGAGCAGTTTTTGTCAAATACACTTTTCAGACTAAGCACTGTCACCTTCAAAGCTACATTGTTTGTGATGGCAGAGGATCGAGCAACTTGGGCAGACCTGATAGGTAGGTAATCCAAGTGTTGTTTGTCTCCTGGTATGTCAGGGATGAGACAGACCACGTATGGGTGAGGCAAGCTGAAATACTGCTTCACTGTTATATTTGGAAGTTACAACATAGGCCTCCACAGTCTCTGAAGTACTATGGTAGAAGCATTATTAAACACAACCTCTTTCACCGTAGGTAGGGAAAATGTCAAGGGTTTTCTTTTTTCCCTATCAACCTTAACAAGGACTTTGGAGATGGATTAAATTCAAAGTGTTTGTTGACACCACTGTACTGTTTGTCAAGCACTGTGGGAAAGTGTGACCCCTGTTCTCAAAATGCAACACTCTGAGGAGGTGAAGTGGAGAGCAATTCCAATAAGAAAGATAGTAATCAAATTTATAAGTTACGAAGACAGTCATGAGCAAACAGAAAAGGGATGGAGGGAGAAGTTTATTTAACCTAAAAACTCTAGATGTGTTTAAGAAATAAGAGATTTAAAGCATGGATAGGATTTAATAGGACAGGGTGGAACAAGGAAATTTAAAAAAAGAAAGGCAGAATAATAGGGTAGATAACAGTGCCAATACAGCCAGGAGGCAAGAAATTAAAGTGTATGTTAAGCAAACAGTACATTCAGGGTTAATGGGAAGGATAGAAACACTTTGGGGGCAAATCCCAAAGGCCCTTGAATGCCTAGCTGGGCAGTGTACACTTTATCTGTGAGCACCTAGTAATCATCAAAGGATTCTTAGAAGAAATCATTTCTTCCTTTTTCTGGAGACAGGGAGTGGGCAGACATTCTAATGAGCTATCCTCAACCCTGCCCATATATTATGATCACCTAAGGAGTTTGCGCATTTGTCAGTGTTTATTAATGCCAAATCTGGACCCATTTGTGGGCCAAATAAATCAGAATTTCTTGGAGTGTGTCTGGGCATGATTAGTCTTAAAGAAAATTTTAGATGATTTCAATATCCAATCAGGATTGAGAACCCTATGTCTAATGCACAGGTGTGAGACTTCGCCTATAAATTCATGGTTTTTGTTAGAAATGCTTTGCTGACACTGGCTGTGACATTATGCTTAATTATGGCCTAATGGATACAATAGAAATTTCTGATATATTATGAAAAGTCCTCGCCCTTAAATAACATGCTCATTTATCACTAACAATCTGTTCTTCTCTGTTGAATATATGAATACATTTATATGATCATGTTGATTACAATAAGAATAAGAAAAATTGAGGGAGCGTCTTCAGATAATAAGCAAATATGAAAGTCAGGGATTGACTAGCCAAGGTGCTGAAGACTGCTCCATGATCTGCTGATCTTATTTATTGAGAAGCCCATCACCTCCATTAACATTAGTGGGTTTCACTCAAATTCTTAAAAAGCAAATTATTATCCCAAAAAGGATAAAAATAGCACTACTACTGGATGACTTACCTAAAAGATTCTGCAAATTTAAGAACCAGGATTGCTTATGAATATTGTATCTCAAAATACAAGTCACACAACACGGTGATTTCAGGTTGAGACAGAGCTGTAAGGTAGCAGTGTTGGGAGAAAGAACTAGTGGAGTGAGGAGCAACTGAAACCCTGCCCTAGGGCTGCCACTGCCTTGGTTTGGGACCATGACTGGTAGCCTGTCTGGGTCGCTCTGTGAGTTGAAGTTGTATTGGATGATATTTAAGGCCCAACATGGGGATTTAGGAGCCCAGGAAGAGCCAGGCAGAGCCAAGGCTATGCTCAACCTGCCAGAGGCAAATGCCAGAGCACCCCGGGGAATGCCAAGCAGTGCTCGAGCTTAACTTGCCTATTCCCAGGGTCAACTGTCTCTTCATGAAGCATCTAAGCAACACCTAGGCTCTGGTTTTCAGAGTCTAGATAATATGAAATTATACTTCCGCTTACATGGTACCAAAAGATCACCAAGCAGAGGTAATTCAGGTTCAAGCAGTCCTACTGAAATGGTGATGAACTTGTGATCTGCCTTATGAACTTGTGGTTTGAAAATGGGGATGCTGAATCAAGCCCTTAGAGTCAGGAAAGAGGTGTAATCTACAGGAAGACCCTCTTCTCTTCAGGAAGGTCCCTTGGGGTCCTGGTCAGACTTTGGTTATACCTGGGCCTCAAGAATTTGAGGAGTGAAAGACCACTAATAATAACTGGCATGTCAATAAACACAGTGCTGACATGTACTGATGGCCAAGTAACCACAGGTGCCCGTGAGAGAGGAAGAGGAAAAAGAGGGTGCTAGAAAGAGACACATGCATTTATTTCAGTGTGATTTCCACACACTCCACCATGCCCCACATCCCACCCCAGGCATGTCATACCCAAGAGCTGGACTTTGTGCCTTAGATACCATCACCTGCTCCTAGATATAAATATCATCTAAACTCTTCCTGCATCAGGCAATTTCTCAAACCCTGATGCCTAGAAAAAGGCATCACCTACAAGTGCTTTGTACTTCCTCCCTTAATCTAATACATTTCTGCATCCACCTTCCTTTCCCAGGTGGCTTAGTGTTCTAACTTTCTAATTAAGGAGCAAGATTTGGATTGTACCCCCTTTCTTCCTTCTCTACTCCTTCCCTCAATTTCAGCAATAGGGTTAGGTTAAAGGTGCTAAGCCAAAACATCCAAAAAGTTGAGTGATGGCAAAATCCTCCTGATGACTAATTTGAATTATGGCTTTTCTGATTGCTGGCCAACTTCATGTTCCCTAAGAACCTTAAGCTGAAGGGCTACCCCCCCACCCCCCACACACACAGCTGGTACTGGGGGAATAGAACCGACTGTCTCAATTTCAGCTAAAGACCTTCGTTCAAAGGGGTACCAAATAGTCTCTGAACTGTAAATGAATAAAGAAGATTTCTTAGAGGATAAATGAAGATTTATTTCCCTCAACTTCCCTCACTGGCCTTTAGCATTATTTTCACTACTATAAATTAACCTCCTGACTAATTCCACGTAAGAAAGTGCTATTTGTGTCCCAAATACTTGGGGTCAAAATATCTGACATCTATAACTTTCCAGGGTAGATCCAACACACAAAAGAGGATAGAACCAGTTTCAGAGATTTTGCAGCAAGATGAAATAAATCTGCAGAGAGAGTTGTGAACAGCTTGCCAAATTTCAACCTGGAACAATTTTATTATCATTAATTTACCAACCTAGAAATGGTTTTATAAAGGAAATTCTTAGTGATGGCTTTTCAGCCAGCATCCACAGCAGCTGCTACACACCTCACTGCCCCTCTGGAGCAACTATGATGTCCAAGTTCTGGCCTTTGAAAAACTTGATTTGTAACGACTGAATCCTGACCACTTGCCCCACCCAAAGTGCTCAGAGGAGACTGAATTCACTTCTCCCAGCCAAGCCAGTAGTCCCTGACCTGAGCCAGAAAGCAGTGGCTGTTAGAAGTTAGAAAGAAAACGGAAAGGAAAGCAACAGTGCATTCATTATACTATTAAACCATAATCACCTTTTCCTATAAGCATCTTCCTGTTTTCCCTGAAGCGCACTGTTTAACTGCCTCTCTGGTGCAGAGTGCCAGCTCAGCAGAGCACTTCCTGTGGTCTGGGAGGCGGTAGGGTTCCGCTGTAGCATGGCCTCTGGCCAAAGGCAGGCCAATGTGACTGAGGGCCAGGGTGGAACTCAGGGGCTGAGGCTCCAGGGCCAAGGGAGGACGCTGATTTCCTTATTCTTTCCACAGGGACATGACTAGGGAGAGGTGCCTAGATTTATGGAGGTTGTCATTCTCAGGGTCATGTGAGTGGCTTTTCCCCCTTTGTCTCTGCCCAGCTTGGGGCCACATGCAAGAGTGTGTGTGTGTATGTGAGAGAGACAGACAGACAGAGAGACAGAGAGAGAGAGAGACAGAGAGTGAGGGCTTACACATTGTGAAGGTCAGTTGTTCTCCAAGTGTGGCCTCCAGACCAGCAGTAGAAGCAGTATTACATGGGAAGTGATAAGAAATGCAAATTCTCAGGTCCCAACCCAGAACCACTGAACCCTGAATCTGAAACTCAAGGGTTGGGGCTCAGCAATCTGTGTTTTATTAGATCCACCAGTTAATTGAGCAGTTGAAGTTTGAGAGGCACTGTGCTGGAGAATAATGTTCTTCAAAGCCAGTGATATAGTCTAGTCTGCCATTTCTCAAAATGCTCACACACAAATGAACATAGAAAGGGGTGGGGTGGTGAGATTGTAACAGGGTTGTCCCCAGGAAACAGGGAAGTTCCAGAATCCTGGTTCCACCCTAACTGGGTAGAGCTGAGCAGGGAAAGAAGATTCTGCAGAGAGGAGGACAGAAGAAAGGGAGGAAGAAGGAAGCAGGATGGAGAGCAGTAAGGAGACCTGGAGGAGGCATGTGGAGCAGAGTCACGTGTGAAGAAACTGCGCTTGCTTTTTGGTCTTGGACTGGTTGGAAGAGATGTGGGTGAGATACCCGTGGTGAGGTTAACAATGGTAGCTTTCATCTTGATTTTGATTTTGTTCTGTTCCTCCCAGAATTGTCTGACTCTTTCTGACCCTTTTCTAAGGGTCTCTACTGAAAGGTCCTTTGGACATGTGGCAGGCTTTTGGGCCTTGCTTTGGGCCAATCCTATTTGGCTGGATTTTTACTCTCAAGGAAATGGTAACTTTGGATACTTAACTTAGTAACTATGTTCTTTGTCCTTTCTGTATTGTACCCTAATTGTATTAAAGTTCCTTTCCATTAAAGGTTTTATATGTTTGTCTTAATGCAGCAGATGGCAGAAACCATTCAGAGAGGGCAGGTTTGGGGATTCTGGGGTGCTCCTCTCCCTGCCCTGTAACAAGATGAAGACTTTCTTAAAGCCATCAGTACTGTAGGAAGCTCTGCCATAGCAAATCTGTAATTGCTTTCAGCCAGTTACTCTTAAGTGCACTGAAATAGTCAAACTTGGCAATTGAAGAAAAAGATTACTACTGAGCTGTTTCTTTCCCTAAGTAGACAGCTCCGACTGGCCAAGGAGTAACACTATGTGACATGGAGCAGCTATTTAAAAATTCTAAGTCTTAAAGTCTCTCCTATGTATTCTAGGGCTAATATCACCTACCTGTGAGGCTCAGAGTAATTAATATATGCAAACCCCCAACAGAAGCAGCAGGCAGAGGAAGCATGATGAGAATTCATACATGCCCACCAGGAGCTGGGGGCACCACCCTTCTCAGGGAGTCCACTTGGATGATTTGGAGTTGAGGGCAGTTGAGTGGGCAAGGAGGTTAATAGGTCTCCAGCAAATGGTCTGGGGCACCTGGCTTCTAAATGGAATGACACACTGAGTGAGAGGAAAGAAGGGACCCTCTCCACACACACACCCCCACCCTGTCTGATTTTGGACACTGTAGAACTCCCTATTTTTCACTATATAAACGATGGATGAGAAAACACTTCTGAAGTTGCTACTTTTAAAGGTTGTCACCAGAACACCCGCTGAATGAGTAACCTCAAGCACAAAATCATGAACTTGGTTTCGTCTTTTGCCAAGTGCTGGACTATAAATAACAGGAGTATGAGGATGAAATTGTGCAACAAAACTCCATCAGGCACACTGTAAATAGAGGTCTTAGCACTGAGGTCCCATCACAGAATTAAGGAGTCATTTCGGCAGGGCAGGAAAAGAACTAGCCCCACCCAACTTTTGCAGCTCACAAAGGTGTGTACTCAGGACTTGAGAGGATGATGACCTCCAAGGGGCACACAGCTAGTGGGCGACATCATCACAGCGACATCATCACAGCGGTGTCCCCAGGCTCCCATCCAGTAGGGTGCTGGGGGGAGGGGCAAGATATCGAAGATGTCGGGCGCTTCTACCCTTAGGCCAGGTACACAAAAGATACACCCTCCCCCACCGCTCCCTCCACCACTCCTGCAGCACAGCTGAAGGTTGTATTGTTGAGGAGGATCCATGACTCACACTTCTCCAACGGAGGCAAAAGAGATCACCTTACCCTAGCTGAAAGAGCCAAACAGCGCGAGGAAAATTCACCTCCAAGCCCAGAGCACTGAGCCCCTTACCTTCCTCATTTAAAATCCAAGGCAGAAACGCAGGCTCAGAGTCAAAACCACAAGTGCTCTCTTCAAAGGCACAGGACCCCGCCGGCAGGTCCAGGGCACCCGCAAATTGCAGGGCTGTGGATATAAAGCAAGTTTCATTTTGGTTCTAGCCAGGGAGCTCTTGCACCAAGTCAGAGCGCCCCAGGAGACTACCTTGTCAAAACGGGGAAAAAGCGTTCAGGGAGGAGGGAGAGAAGAGGAGGGAAGCGCGAGAGGGATGCACTTTCTGCCCCCTTTCCCTGAGCTTCCACTGTATGACCGCACTCTCATCCCACTGGCACCAGGCTTGGCTTGGGGAGGGAAGTTAATGGCTGTCGAGGAGAATCAGGAGACTTGCTCTCTCCGATACCCCAATCTAGGAGGGCAAGCCCTGCCACCAGGGCAGCGGGAGAGGGAGCACACCCACCACGAGACCACCTCCCTCTGTGGGACCCCCAGGGTCCAAGCCTTACCTTGCACCAGAAGGACGCCCCTTAACAACATGGTTGCACTTCAAGGGAGGAGGACTGGAAAGGGGTGCGAACTGCCAGCCAGCTGGGACAGGCGGCTCCTAGTGGAAGGGAACGCAGGAGGTGGGGGCGCTGAGGACCACAGGAGGGAGAACTCCAGAAGCAAAGCATGCACTTGGAGTTGTCCAACTTTACAAAACAGCTCAGCAGAACGGAAAGCTGAAGGTGCCTGAGTGGAGAGCACGCTGCTGCTCCTCGCTCAGCTGCAGACTCGGGTCTGATCACACCCCCAAGTGAAGCCAGCCTACCGCACAGCTGGCCCCAGGCAAGGATGGGCCGGGCAGGGAGGAGACAACTGCACACTTTTGAAAAGTCAGCCAGAACTAGCTGGGAGACCAGAAGTCCGGGAAGCACTGCTTCCTCACAGGGTTTTAAAGCGTGGAACCACATCCCTTGCAGACACTTGGAAGGCACAGCCCTTCCAGAAGTGCCTCCGCAGGGCTGCGACTGGAGGTCCCCTGTCCCTCCCATGGCAGTGGGAACCAGTTTGTTTCTGGGGACAGCCTCCCCACATCTGGCATGCAAGTCCTGCAGGGCTGGCCCTAATTTTAATCTATTTTTCCCAGAATGAAAGAGGGTGGATATTCTCCTAGGAGACCCTAGAAGAAAAGTCAGAAACTGTTGTGTGGAATAAGTTTATATCTCAGGAGTTTCAGCATTTATGACCCATTAATGCTAACCTTGGATTACCACCCTCCCCACCACTTACTTTAGCAGTGGAATGTCTGGCATGCCTGGTGCTCAGCATTTCCTCTGTCCAGAGGAATAGGGGAAAGAGCCATAATAAATTCCTCCTCTCCAAAGAGCCATGATAAATTAGTAAGCTTCTAAACTGGGATGAGGGGGGCATGGAGGTGGTGATGTTGGAGAGGAGTTGCTGTGAGATACCCACTTGGTCAGATTTGCTTTGAGTACTAAACTGGTCTTTAAAAATATTCTCTTCCAGTAAAGAAAATGGTGGTGGGGGGATCTCTATAATTTTGTGCAAGTAATTGTAGGCCTATGGCAGTGGTTCTCAAACTCAACAAGTCCTTGGAGAACCCCACCATTAGAGTTTTTGATCCAGTAGATGTGGGATGGGGTAAGAGTCTGCAAATTTCTAACAAGTTTCCAGATGTTCATGGAGATGCCACTGATCTGGGACCATGCTTAACAAACTCCTGTTCAACCATCAAAGACCTGCTCACATGCTGTCACCTGCTTTCCAGACTCTTAGTTTTCCTTGGCTTTCACTGGCAGCTCTTCCTCAGTCTCTGGCTGTTTCTTAACTCTCTGGTCCCTGGACACTAAAGTGCGTCCAAGTTCTGTCCATTCATTTCCTGTTTCTCTCTCTACTCTTTCCCTGAGTGATTTCATCCAGTCTCACAGTTTGAAACACCAACTATAACCTGATGACTCCCAACTTTATATTTCTAGTCTAGTCTGCTCACTAATTCCAGACTATTCTTTTTTTACTGTCACTCATCATTTTCATTTGGTTGCTTCAGAGACATTTTATACTTAACATATCTCAACACAAACAACCCATAAACCTTTCCAAATCTACCTCTCTCTCTGCATCTTCCTCCAGCAGTTACTCAGGAAAGAAAACGTATCCTCTCTTCCTCTCAAGACATTACCGAATTCGGTCAGTTCAGAATGCAAAGCATAGCCAGTGCCAACCAAGCTCCACGCCCACAGAGACTGCCCTGATCCACACCACCATCGTGGATGCTCGGGGATGCTGCAGAGCCTTAGAATGATGCTCTCTCTGCTTCTTTGACTTTACTCACCTCCATTCTTAACATAGCAGGCGGGACTACCTTTTTTATATAGAGATTAGGCCAGGTCAACTCCTTGCCTCAAGACTCCTATCAACCAAATCACTTAGTAAAATCCATAGTTTACACAGTGACCTACCAGGTCCTATAAGACATGTGCTGCAGCCCCTTGTAGATGACATTATGCCTCTCAAAGGGACCTCACCTCCCCTGCTCACTTGGCCTCAGCCCCTTGGAACCTGCAGCTGGTCCTCAAGTACGGTCTAGTTCCTTTCAGAACTTCACACCTGCGACTCCCTCTGCTTGAAATGTCTTCCCTGAGGGACCATTCCTGTTCTGCCTTCCGGTCTTTACTGAGATGTCACCTTCAGGGTTAGAAAATTCAATAGCCTTCTCTCAAAAAACGAAACCCCTCCTCCAGGGTCCTTTTAAAATACACTTAGGCAAAAGTTCATGCTTTTACTATAAACAAATGATCTAAAATTTGTTTAGTATGTACATATGTGCCTTTATATCTTTGCTTCAGTAGCTAATAACAAATAACACTTATTGTGGTTACAATTACATGTTTTAGAAACTCTCATTTATCTTGCACAAAGACTCTGAGGAGTAACTGTCATCATTATTCCCATTTAATGTAGGAAAACTAAGGTGCAGAGTTCCTTGACAGTAAAAACAAGCAATAAGATTCAAACCCAGATCACTTATTCCAAATGCCTAATTTTCTCAACTACTATACTCACGTAATTCTCTTGCCTTAGATTCTTTTTGTTTCTTGCTCACAGATGGTGCTCTATGGTAAATTTTGTCAGATTACATAATTAAAAATTAAAAGACAGATATGAATACATTTGAAACTTCAAAACTACTTTGAACCAAACAAATTTTCAATAACTATCAAACTGGTGCTCCTTTTCCCAGGAACTGACAGCGTACCCCAGGCCTGTAGGATTGCCTTAGATTCATTCATGTACATGTTCCAAGTCTTAGGAAAATGAAGAACTTTCAAAACACTAAGGGGATCTTTAGACATTTTCAAATATGATTTAAAACTTCAAGGTGATATCATTCATTGTCATCCTAGAAAAACAGAATTACTACACATAAATGCAAAGTTAGTTGGAGTAAAATTTCTTTTTCATCTATAATTAATTGCATGATCCCAAGAACAGATGCTCCTCTGACAGTGCAGCTTGGGGTCTGCGGGAAGCAGGTGCTGATCTGAAGTTTACATGCAGGGTGGTTACGAGGGGTGTCCTTGGGATCCACACTTGTGACGGGAAGGAAGGAAGCAGCACTGCTCCTCCTCTGAAGGAAAATTGATGATGCAATGTGGGTCCACTAAGCCTCTGCCCACCACACAGGGAAATCTGGAATTAAAATGGCCCGTCAGGCTGGACCATGTTTGAGTGGATGGCCAGGTTCTTTGTACTGCTGCCCCCACTGATCACTGGATATAACTCACGAAGAACAGTGGTCTCCAACAGCATGGCTTGCTGCTCTGAGGCTGACCTGGAGGAGCTGCGGAATGACAACAATTCAGCATCTGGGACGACCAGTCCTGCCTTGAAGGAGGTACCAGACTACTGGACACATCACTGTCCACCATATTTTTCAGAGAAGAAAAAAGATGTTGCACATGCAGAGAGCCAGGGAGGAAATCCAGAAAATCTAGAAATTATCAGCCCATTTTCTTTGCTCACTAATCATGGAGACACATGGTTGTGCATTGCCTCATCACTTGGGAAAATAGCACCAGGCCCAAAGTAGGAGCTTCCTAGGAAGGTGAAACATTGATACCCCTCGTAGGAACTTGTATTACACTCTGTCTAGTTTCTTTTCTCATAACCAGGTAAGGCAGTTAAAAAAAAATCTGTGGGAGGAAATAGACACCCAGCGCTTATGAGGCACATTTCACGCATCACTGATGTTAGGCCAAGCTTGGAGGTTGTCTGCACCACCCACTTTCTATTCAGTCTGCTCACTCTCTTTCTTGTCATTCTCATGCAGGTGCCATGCAATGAACAGGAAGTGCAACAAGCCTTTCCTGAGCACTGACTGTGGGTACTCCATTTAGGGCTGAAAATCTAGGGGGTGATCAAGACATACTCTGCACCTCCGAAACAGAAGGCTGGTCATTGAAAAGATCATTTTAATAAAATATGTTGCTAAATAGAATGAAGACTGCAAATCTAAGATCTTCAGTGTTGGGGAGACAACATAAATGAGTGTCGTGCACTGGTACAGGGGAACAATAGGGAAAACTGGGGACTGCAGTGAACTGGAGTGAGTGTGCCCGATAAAGGGCATTGCTGGCACCAACCTGAGAAAAAGCTGCTGCAGTGGGATATCCAGAGGCCCAACACTGCCCGTCCTGCCCATTTTTCTTAAGAAGCCCAGTGTTCAGATATATATGTAATAGTTCATGACTTTCAAATGCTGGCAATGAATGAAAACAATATTTATTTATTTATTTATTTTTAAAATTTTTATTTATTTATGCATACAAGCACTGGAGTACAGGCCAGAGGTGTGTGTTGGGGGTGAGAGGATTCACCACAGACAGAGCGGGGAGCAGAACAGGCAGATCAACAGAAGTACACTGCTGAGGGGAGCAGTGGGCACAGCAGGAGAGGTCTGCCGCACCATGTGGGTCCCCTCCCCAGCCGGTGGCAGGGATCGAACTCGTGCTGCAGTGGCTGTGGTTTGCTTCACAGTGCATTGCTTAATCCACTGCGCCACCAGGGAGGCCCTGAAAACAATATTTAAAATTCCCTGGAAGTAGAACAAAATCTGTTGGGAGCCTACATTCAATTCTTGAGCTTCCATTTGAGCTGCCTCAATGCTTCCTCCACACCCCCAAAGAGGATAGCTTGACACAAGTGACCATTTCCATTCTATAGAAGAGAAAACTGAGGCAGAAAAGTCTAGATGTCTTTTAACCAAGGTCACATGTCTCTGATTGAGGGACAAGATTAGGCATCATTAGCTTGCCTCCTCATTGGCCAGTATTTGGACATGTGGAAAGGAGTTTGTATATTCTAAGTCCTATTAGGCTATTCATAGTATCCTTTATGGTAATTATACTTTGGTTGCTTTAAATTAAATATTATGTGGGGTTTTTTTAGTCTTTAAATATATTTATCTTGTTTCTGAGTATCCTCTGATCTATGCCAAGCTTTGTCCCTGCTCTGGACTTTTGTCTTTCTCTGCCTCTAGCTTTTTTTAAATCTATCTCTCTGTCTCTATCTCTGCCATTACTTCTGTCTCTCCCTCCCAGAGTCTCTGTGATGTGCTGTATGGGGCTCTCGTCTGCCTCTCGCTCAGTGTTTTCTTTGTCTTGCTTTTACATTGCCATTGCCCTTCTCTGCACACTGACATGCCTCCACTCATTACACACTATCATGTTGAAAATAAGCTGGTAAAATAATTCCAGCCTCTGTGGCTTGTCCTGCCAGTGACCTCTGTTGCATTCCAGGAGGAGGGGTCTGGGGGTTCTGGCCTGAGGCTGCTGGCTGTCTCTTGGTTCCTGCCCAGCACCAGCTGCCCCTCACTCCCAGGGCCAGTCATGTGCCCACAGTGTGTCTGAATCATTCACTGGGAGCGACTGCAGCCCAAGGTTAGCCAGTTTTTACAAATCTCCTTTTATTATAAAACACATGCCCACTGTTAAAATTGTCACACTCATATGACCTGAGCTGGCAAAGTAGTATTTCTTTTAGAGTGAGTTTTTAAAAGGAAATAGACACTTTCTATCATTAATCTTTTCTTCAACAGTTTACTCTGAATCCCAGTTTGTGGTCAGACATCCTTCTCTATAGTTTGAATACAACCTTCTGATTTTTTTCTTAATCAAAGTTCCCTGGGCTGACTCATCAGTGATAATCTCCCACTTTTTGATGAATGTTCTTGATAAGTAGAGTGACTTCATAGTTAATTTATGGAGGAAAAAGTTAGGTCTAGAGAGTCTCAACACCTTGCCAAAGTGCAGGGCTGTGATGTGATCCAGCTCTAGCTATTGCTTCCCTGTGCTTCCAACACTGGCGTTTTGGGCAGACACTGATTTGGATCTTGGTTTCCTTCCTCTACCCCTGGGCTATGCTGTGGTCAGGAAGGCAAGTTTTTCTCCATCGCAGAAGTACTTTAAAAAAAAAAATCTTAGTAGTTACCTAGGCAACGTTAGTTTACAACACTCCACAGATTCCAGGTGTGCAATTTCTCAACTCAACACCTGATACACAACACCACACCCCCCACCCAGTGTTCAGTCAACCAATTAGTCTCCTTTCCCTGGCCTCTCTTCCCTTCTGGTAACCACCATTCTGTTGCTAGCGCCTAGGACTTGTTTTCGTTTTGTTTTTATTTGCTTTTTCTTTATATTCCATAATGAATATAATGAATATGTCCTCCTAAGCTGTGATATGAATGAAACCATACTGGCTTATTTCACTTAGCATAATCCCCTCAAGGTCCGGGCTCAGGAAGAGCTCTTAAGACCAGAACCGAGTGGACTTCTCTGTACTGCATCCACGCCAACATCAGACAGCTTTGCTCCTTTTCTGTGGTGGTAGACTCCTTATTATGAGTTGGATTGTATCCCCTCAACACACTTTTCATATGGTGAAGTCCTAGCCCATAGGACCACAAGATGCAGCCTTATTTAAAATAGGGTCATTGTGAATGTTAGTGAGCAGTCATGCAGGAGTCAGGTACTACCCTAATCCAATATGACTGGCATCTGTAGCAAAAGGGAAAATTTGGACATAGACATACACAGAGGTGAGCCTACATGAAGATGACAACAGAGATCTAGGTGCTCTGTCTACAAGCCAAGAAGTGAAAAGATATCAGTGAACCACCAGAAGTGAGGAGAGAGGCCTAGAACTGATTCTCACTCACAGCCCTCAGAAGGAACTAGTCTTGCTGACACCTTGATTTTGGATTTCTAGCCTCCAAAACTGATGCTTAAACCACCCAGTTTGCAGTACTTTACAACTACCATTCTAGGGAATGAACAAACTCTTGTGAATTTCTCAAGCCCCAGTTCAAGTGTCCTCTCCTCCATGTCCATGCCCTGCTGTCCTCCTAAGCTGTGATGTGGTTATGCTGTGTCCTAGTGGCTTTGTTTTTGTGTCTGTTATTTGAGATAGAAGCTGAGGCTTTAAAGGACAGATAACAAGTCTGCTTTGTCTTTGTACCTGCTCCAATGCCTCCTTTGTGCATGGTAGGTGCTCAGTAAGTGCTTGTGGAAGGGAAGGCTAAGAAATAGCATATCCTTGTTGGTACACACAGCCCAATGTCTGCTTGAATTGAATGATTACCAAGCATTCCAGCCTAAAGCAGAAGCCCTGTGATTAGAATAAAATGGGGATATTTATGAAAATGAATGAACCACATACATTTGCTCTGAGAGCCAAGAGTCAATTTAAGAAGAGAAACAGTATGAGTAGGGCATCAGAGCAGAATTTCCAGGTCAAGGCAGCATATTTGGCAGACTGGGAAGCAAGTGGAAGGTGGGCGAGGCTCTCAGAAGCCCATTTTCATGAGAAGCAGAGAAAGATGTAGAGAGAGAACTCGCTGCCTGGAAGGAGGCACAAGGTCTTGGGCATTAGGAGGAAATCGGGATGATAAACAGCCTGGATCCTGCCCTCTGAGACTGTCTGGGCCCAGCCCTGAGGACTCCTGTCTGGATCAGGAGAAATGTTGGGCTGTTGGGAAAACTAAAAAGATGTGTCCCCCAAATCTTTGCTGCACAGGGGGGCTATAAAGAAGTCTACAATTCTCATGATAGTATTAAAGCAAGTACATGAGCTGTGTCATTTGGCATTTCAGGATTCATTGCAATAAGAATGGGTAGCTTGTAGCTGTCTGGGGAGCAAGCTGGTTGTGTGTACATCCCTAAACATACATCCTAGGAGCTAAGATTTCATGTTATCTGTTGGGGTTAAAAAGGAAATTGAATTTGACTTATTGATGGTTAATGGTGGCTCCTGAGATTAGAGAGGGCAACTTGGGTTAAACCCAGGTGATATGCTTCTTCCTCCACAAACTTTGTTTGAGTGCCATGGTATAGGGAAAATGAATAATAATGTATTCTTCAGTCCAAAACATTCCCCCAAATGACAGTTTCTTATTTATAACTGCTGACATTATTAATATGCTAGATTGGGGATTTACATGTTGTCGATTAGTTCCAAACTGAACAGCTTCAAGGTGATATTCACATCTAGGAAAGCCTGGCTATTGACAGAAAGAGTGGACAACTGCTGGGAGGGGGAGAGATATTGAATATCAGCTCTGAATAGGTATATAAGGTGTGTGTGTGTGTGTGTGTGTGGTTGTTTGCAAAGACATACTATTGAACGAGAAACCAAATCACAGGATTACTAGTAATCTGAATGCTTAAAACACAAAAAACTAAAAACACTTGGATGAAAGGGGTTCAAGAACAGCAATTCTTGGATTTTCAAAGTACCCAAGTTGCCGGTAATTGGCTATAGTGAAGAAATTCTACCACTAGTCATTGCAAGATGCCACAATGATCTCATCCACTGATGCATCTCAATTCCAGATGCATGTCAAAACTACCTGGCAAGTTCTTTTTAATACAAAGGCTGACCCTCACCAGACCAATTAAATCATAGTTTCTGGGAGAGAACTGAAGCTGAGGGTATTCCTTAAAGTTCTCTCCAAGGTGATTCCCCAGAGCCAGGGGTAAGAGCACACCAACTTAATATTCTCATCATCAACAAATTAAGTACTATTATTGTAAACAGAAACTAAAATCTGTTTAAGAAGTGTTAGAAAGTATTATGTCAGAATAGGGAGCATGATTTTGTCATTGAGACCCTGTACTCTGAAGCCAGACCACTGAACTTTAATATCTGTCTTTGATACTTACTACCTGTGAACTCAGAGCACATTATTTCATCTCTTTGTGCCTATGTTTTCACTTCTGTAAAATGAAAATGATAACCACCTCATAGAGAGGTCAAAAGTACTAGATTAGTTTATATTTGTCAGAGTACTCAAGAGTTACCGGTCTTATGTAAGCAGTTTGTAAGTATTTACTATTACCAAGTCAAGATTTTCACAGGTACAGACTTGTAGTTGAAATTAATGATAGAGTGTATCCATCAAAATAGACTTTCATAAAGTCTGCCTTTGGGAGTGAGAGGGGGATGCAGAAACTAGAAATATTTATTGGACAATTGGTAAAATATTCTGATGTTCTATCAGAGTAGAAGAATATCATTAAAAATACCAACTGACAGAATGTTAAAAACTGTACTTTGTACAATGTGGAGAATAGTTTCAGGATTGAAACAAATCTTTTATTGTTGATACTTGAAGTGGAACAAGCAAGGTAGAAGGGAAGAGACAGTTTACATGATTATGTTTCTAGAGGTTAAAGGAAACGATTTTGGTTCTTGGTTATAACTTGAGGGCAAGTCTGTTTGTGTCCAATAAAACTATCTTCTGGAAAAAAAGAACAGGGAAATGTTTGAGTGAGCCAACTTATCTCTAAATCCCTAGAATCTTCTACAACTCCTCTCAAACTGAGAAGATTTGCTTTATCAAGACCCAGTTTACAACATTATATGCACATTTATTTGTATGTATTTTGTTATGGAGAAGTTTAAATTTTTTACTTACTAAAGGTTCAAATTAGATGTCACAATGTCTAATTCACAGACTCAGAATTTCTCCCATGGAGGTGAGAGGTTGTGGCATTCCAAGGGGAAACTAGTTGCCTTACCTCCAGGTTTCATTCCAAATCAAGAAAATGGAATGGTTTCTTTGCACTCTAGTTAATGAAAATGCCTTGCAGTGGGGGCAAATCTCTGCTAAGTTTCCATTCTGGACTAATGATGTTACTATATTCTCCAAAGGGAAATTTCTCCTGAGGTGGCATCCACCTGTGTCACCAAGCCTACTGGTTCTTGTACTTCATTCTTTCTTCCAGGGTTCAATTTTCTTATTTTTTAAAATACATTCATTTTCTCAGCAAAGGTCTTTGAGAGGTCAATTTTCGCAATCATTGAAAACATTAGTTGTAAAAAGTCAGTTCAGTTAAATTAGGCTACTAGATTAAAGCTCTGGGTAAAGATGGTAGATTGAAGACACTCATCCAACTATTGCTTCTCCAGAAACTAGATCAAAATATAATAAATAGATAATAATTGGAAATGTATGAACCCTTAAGGATTGGGAGAAAGGGAGAGGAGGTAACAACAAACTCCTGGGGGAGACTGGAAACTCCTTCTAAAACTTTGGAAGGTAGGAAGAAAATGGATATATAAAACCTAACGAAGCAGATCAGAAAAGTCAAATTTGAAGCTGACTGGTTTGTTCTGTAATACCAAGAGTCCAAGAAGTGGCGACACCAGGTCACATTAAAAATAGGGTAAATAGGGTGGCTTAAAATAAGGAAGATTGGAAAAGCTGTTTGAGGAGCACTAGCCCCAATTGCTGCTCTCTACCTCAAGCTACGGGATGACTTCTCCCTACCATAGCTGAAGAATGGATGATTAGTCTCTATATCCTGTCTATACCACTGTTAAGCTTCAGTCTCAGGGCCTTGGAGTGGGGAAACAGAACTTTCCACACATTCACTTTCTTCTCTCTGCTTCCTCTAGCATTGGTTCTTGCAGTGCAAGGGCAGGAAGGATAAATGAAAAAAATAAGTAATGTACACCTAATTGTCTCATTGTAACTCCCAGTCAGACAGTATTGCCCTTTCTGTGACATGTATCAATACTGACTTTTTGTGATGGACTTTCTTAATATTCAAGTAGCCAGAAAGTCATGGAATTGGCACAAGTTATCACAGCCAAGGGAGAGTCAATGAAAGCAGTAAGTAGACAAAAATCAAACCCTTTGACATTCATGTCATTCTGAGTTCAGGTTGTCTATTCTCAAAAATAGTAGAATGTGCTCATTAACAACAAAATATCAAAAGCTACTTTTCTTTTGTAAAATGTGTTTAGACTCATTTTCTCCAGCTTTAAAAAAAAACCAATTACTAACAAATGCATAAGCCAAATAATAATTAGCACAGTAAGTCTGGAGCCAAATATTCCTTGACCTTCCATTGAGTAAATCACTGAAGCACTCTACTCATCAGTTCCCCTGATTCCACAGTGAAAATCATAGCTCTCCCACAAAGATATTGGGAAAGTCCCTGAATTTCACTGTTGTCAAGGACATCTATGGTATTCAGAAACCCAGGGAAGACAATTTGCTCCTTTCAAATTTATCGGAAAAAAATCCCCTCATCGACAGGCATATCAGTGATGTTCATTTTTACTCTAACACAAAAATGCTTTAGTAAACTTCCTTATCAGTGTAAAAAAAATTAACAGAAAAAAATAGAAAACAGTATTTTGAGCAGGAATCATCAAGTGTTCATTTGGGCCATGTACAGTACTCTAAACAGTAAGATAAAAACTTTGTATATAGCTGTTACCTTTGTTATGGTTTTCAGGATACAAATGCATTGTCTGTAAGTTGAAATGCAGACCTACTTGGCCTTTGTTGTCCTGGACACTTGCTCTATCTGAGTAGAAGTATTTATGCAAAGGGGCAGGAGAGTTAGTCTTTTCCTCCCAGTACTCTTGTTTTATTTAGTAATTTGTTCACTTTAGCGCAATTAAGTTCCAACCTTGAACCCAAGCCCATGTTTCCAAGCACCTTCCTGATGCATGATTTAGAAAGACCACTCTGGAGTTGAAGCTATCTTAATACTTCAAACCCAAGTGACAACTTTAGAAAGAAAAGAAAAATGTATCAGGAGGACTTTTAGGCTTAAATTCTTTTTAAAGGATTCAAATTAATTAAAACAGGACAAAATACATAAGAAGATGAATTTTTCCATAGAAGCTGTAAATATACCACATTAATGAATTTCATTAAAGGCAAACAGATAATGAACAGTTCCAGTTAATTCCAGCACTTAAGATGATGCAATGGCAGATGGTATAGCTAGTGTTTTAAGTAGTTAAAATATTTTTACAAAGTTATTGTTTAAAAACAGATAGGGCATTAAAAATAAATGAACATATTCTAAGCAATAAACTTTTGTTTAGACTTTGGGGTCATATTAATGATTTATTTTTCTTGTGTAAGCTAAAGATAAATTTAAAATATTAATCAGAAGGAATGAATTATTTCTAGATCTAGTGCTGACTCGATCTAATTTAATACATTTTTTCTCCTTGTAGTTACATGGCTTTTTATTATATTACCCTGTTGAAGGGAAATTTGTTTTACACTGACAGCAAACTAAACAAATTCAGTCTTTGTGGTGGTGGTGGGGGGATGATGTATTTCTTAAACAAAATTACATTATAATGTGCTAACAAATTTAAAACAACTGTTCTAAGTAATAAATGCATTGAGGAACTCCAGACCAGAGATTGGAACAGTAATGACAGAAAAGAAATACCCTTATTTTTCCCCCTAATTATTAAGCTAAGTAATTTTCATTCAGCTGTTTCAAAGATCTTTCAACAGTGCCACTCCAAAATTAAATGGAGGAAAATAAAGGGACTTCTGAGTGCCCAGTCTGTTCTTATTAAAAATAGATGGGTAGATGGACATAATAGGTATATACAGAACATCCCATCCCAAAGTAGCAGAATACACAATCTTCTCAGAAGACATAGAACATTCTCAATGACAGGTCACATACTGGGACATAAAACAAGTCTCAATAAATTTTAAAAGATTTTTAAAAATATATGACTGATCATCATGATTAACAAATCTTCCTTTGTTAAGCCCAGCAGGGACTCTGCCAGGAGCAGCAAGGTTACATTCCTCTACTGTAGATTAAAGAGCTGAGTTTGGGTGTTAGATTGCTTGGGTTCAAGTCTCAGCACTGCTATTTAGCAGTTACATAACTTGGGGCCAGTTCCTCCACTCCGCTAGCCCTAGTTTCCTCTATAAATGAGAGATAGTCACAGTCACTATGTCCTAGGATGAAATAGGATGATGAAGCACTTAGCCTGGCCTAACACATAATAAGCATTTAATTAATTTTCACTATCTTTTTATTTTTGCACAAATTTGGATTCTTAACAAATTCCAAATGTATAACTCCATTAATTATTCAAAAATAATTTGGGCAGGGGATGTCCTTATAAGCAAATGAAAAATTCAGCAGAATTCAATGATTTATTCCAGGTGTCCAGGTGACTTTCTTATAAATTAGAAGAAGAAAGCTCCATATAATTCCAGAATAAGAGAAGGAGAGTAGGATGTGATATTTAACAGTGGCATAGAAGTTGAACAGAGGGAGAGAGCACAGCAGAACCCATATTCTAATGATGCTGGAATCAGAAAGAAGCTGAATTCAATTGTTAATTTGGTCATTGTAGTGGGTTGAATGGTGCCCCTCCCCCCCACTGCAACACCCCCCCCCCACACACACACACACAATCCTCAAAGAGTTGTACAATTTCTAACCCTTGGTACCTGTAAATATGACTATGGGATTTAAAAAAATGAAGATCCTTTATGAACTGGTTTAAATAGTCTCCACGAAATATTGTTAAAAAAAAACAACAACAAAGTATGGGACACTATATCCATTATGCTAGGTAGGAAGCATATGTATGTTTATCATGTACACAGAACATTTCTTACATTCTTTAAAAGAAACTAGTGGTATTAGTTGCACTAACAAAAGTAAACTGAGTGGTTCGGAAAATAGAGTATGAGGAGGAGGGGGTGCATGATGGTTTTAAAACATAGCTGCAAATTTTTGATACCTCATCAGGAGGTGGAGTCTCTGACCCTTTTCTAGGTGGCCTTTGTAACTGCCCTGATGCATAGAATGCAGAGGGGAGTCACATGATGTCCAAGGCTGTATTTGAAAGGCTATTTAGTTTCTGCAGGGTTCCCTTGGGACAGTCACTCCTGGAACCATCAGCTGCCATGTGAGAAGTTCAGTTACCAAGAGGCCAGCAGTGGACATACCATGTAGTAAGAAACAGATAAAGAAGAGGAAGAGAGCTACAGCCCCAGCTGCCCTAGGCCCCAACTCTTTGAGTCTTCCTAGATCAGGCACTAGACTTATGAGTGAAGAAACCTTTGAGACAACCCCAGTTCCAGCAACTTCTGCAGTAACTCCACGAGACCTCTCCTTCTTCAAAGGAACTAACCATCTGAGTGTGTTGGCCCCAGGTTCAATATTAACTGATAATATGGTTACTGTTTTAAGCCACTATTTCAGGATAGTTTGCTATGTTATGATAGATCACTGTTACAGATACCTTTCACTGTTTCCCTTTTATACACTTTGAACTCTAAATCATATAAACGTATTTTTACTAAAAACTAAAACTAAAATTCTCCAAATTTCTGGATTGAGGTTTTTAATCTATAATTAACCCTTAAATGGTTTTAAGAACAGAACTGTCTCTGCTTTCCTTGGCCTGACTATCCTCTGGGATTTATTGACAAGTAGGATTCTGACTGATGTGAAATGAGGAATGTTGGGATCTCCTCCTTATACTGCCTTGCTACAAACAATCAACTTTACTTTTTCAAC
This sequence comes from Galemys pyrenaicus, assembly GCA_019455555.1. Classification (NCBI taxonomy): domain Eukaryota; kingdom Metazoa; phylum Chordata; class Mammalia; order Eulipotyphla; family Talpidae; genus Galemys; species Galemys pyrenaicus. The sequence goes on from JAGFMF010011780.1 coordinate 3,967,191, forward strand.
AGTGAAAACTCTAATTCCTTGGCCAATCACAGTTCATCCAGTTGACCTGGGACAAAGAAAACAGCGTGGTAATATTAATGTGCATAGCTATAATGTGCAATCTTATCTATGTGGACATAAACACAAGGCTTTAGAGAGGATGTGAGCAGGCCCCTGGTTCTTTCATTGTAATATGCAATGTGGAGTAATTGAAAAAAAATATTAAATTGCTGAGTATAAATATGTTCAACCTTGTTAACTTGAAGTAAATTCATCCTATCAATCACTTTTTAATTTTAAAGTGAGAAATATACCTCACAATAGAAGGTACTACCACTGTGGTATCATTATCACCAAACATCAATAGAGAGCTAATGAACTGTAATGTGCCTCCAAAATGCAATATAATGTGAAGTATATACCATCACCTACAAAATAATTGCTCTGGAAGCACTGAACCTGGATCTACTTAGGGCTTTAGCTCTAACTTCAAGTTTGCAGAAAAGACAGGTGATAAAGTAGCAGGTTAAATACCACCACGTAGAAACAATCTGACAAATTCAGATTTTGGGATAGACAGTCTACCAAATAATTGGCCCAGTGTCTTTAAAATGGCTCTGGTGAAGAGGTAGGGGAACTGGAATTCTAATGCACTATTGGCAAAATTCCACATATCATCTCCAAGGTCATGCCTATTTCTGGGTTAGAGAAATTCCTCTATTCACCATCAGTGCCAACTTACATCACATGTAAGTTCTGAGCTGACCAGGATTTACATAATAATGAATTGTCGATGAACTGACAAAGCAGAGTAATATCATTTCAGACAAAACATTAAAGATTTGATTCAAATAAATTTACTGTGAGTATATTATGGAATATCACTTTAAGAACCAGGTTATAACCAAGTTATGATTAATATTAGCAGAGAAAATGGAGAATTTGATCAATTTCTTCATGATTCTCTCCAATTAGAGTTCTTCTTTAGTAAATACTTAATCTTTGGGAATTGTAAAGAATCCCTATAAAGTGCTAACTTGCTTTATGTACTGAAAGTAAGCTGAGACTGAGTTAGAAATGCTATGCTAAGATAGCTAGCAGGCATGTAGAATAAGTTAATTATATCCAAAAAAGCTCTTCATCTATCTGCTGCCCGTGACTGACCTGAGATTTACTATGCCATCAAAAGTAGGACTCGTGAAGTAGCCTAATGAAATTCACTATTTATGCCTATAATCACAACAGTGATTTTTCAAGGCCATCTCATTACAAGAAATATCTGTAGTACAACTATTTGGGATGCCCTTAGAAAAGAAATATATGGGTATAGTTTCCTTTTAGAGCAGGGATTTATTTATCAAAATGTTAGATTAAATATCAACATTCGATTAGTGCAGTTGTTTCATTCTTTCCTCCAGAAAACCATAGATGTCAGACCACTTAAGAATCTGTAGAGCTTGGAGTACAATAATGTGACATGTAAATTGTACTTTGCATTGAGAAAGACTAACAGAAGAAATTAGAAACAGAATTATTGTATTTTTTTAGCTGGCAGCTTCTATTCAGTTAATGCAATACCAACCACAAATCTGTTTGGATGTATTAGCAAATTTCAAAATTATATCACTCTTCAAAAAATAAGGGTCTATAAAGTGCTTGGTCCTAAGGACATTCCACAGCTTTCCAAGGCAATGTTCAGGGGTCCTAAGTAAAAGATAGACCTCATTGCTGGCACTGTGGTTATGACAGGGAATTCACACAGAAGCATACCTATACTATACTTTATTCTTTTTGTGTGACACAACTCATGAACACATTTAATGCCTCCCAAGCCCAAGACTGATTTGCTTTCCCAAAACTTTAATACTCAAGTCTTCATTCCAGTGTACTGGTTGAGAAAAAGGGCCTAGGAGTCTAGGTGAGGAGTAAACATGAGAGTAAGTCATAATAATAATGAAATTGAGGCATCCTATGTATGGGACATAGAAGGCCCCTGTACTTTGCAGTAGGTTATGTTGGGATTCCTGAAATGCCCAGAATGTCATAGCATAGACATAGGCAGTTTCTTAAAGTATGAATAAAGCTTTTCCTTGAGTTGAATGATTTAAAATTAGACATACAGTAATTTAGTAATGTTTTCAATTATACTACATTGCATAATGCAATGGAAGAGCCAGAGGCATTTACACATGCTCTCTGAAGCCTTTGTATTTTTGTCCATGCACGAGAGATTACACATTATAGCTTCACCCTATCCCTATGTACATGAATACTGCTACAATGTTTTCCTTAGGCTCAGGTTAGCTGTTAAGCTGCTCTCAAGGTTTTATGTTATCTAGAAATTCAGGTCAAACTAGTATTTTGAATGTTATTATAATGATTTTCCTTGAGGAAGGGTCACAGAATTCCCTGTTGACTTGTGAAAAGTTGGATTAATGACACTGTATCTCTTAAAACTGAAAGTTTTGCTTTTTGCTTTAGTCACTGGGAAGCTTGGAGAAAAACTGGCTATTAGCAATAGCAACTCTGTGACCTAATACAGGCCCATGTGCTATTGTTTCCTTTTTAAAAAAATAATTTTATCTACATCCTTGCAATTTATTTAATTTGTAAGGTATGTATTTTTGAGACAAGTTCACATCCTTTCTGGATGATAAGGAAAATAAAATGCTTTTAAAACTCTCAAAGTATGACTAAATAATAAACAGGTATCCTCAGAGTTAACGCCCCTCCTCTCAAAAGGCTCACCTCCCATATAATACTCTCTGAGAATTTATTTATTAAAGATCAAGAAAACAGCACCTTCAAAAAACTTTTGCATGCAAAAGAAAGCATTCTGATGTCCTTGCAAGAGCAAATAGTTCATCTAATATTAATCTGGCTGAGGACATATTTGAAGGAGAGTACTGTTAGAGGCCAAAGGAAATTCTGAAATCAGTGTGTTGGAGAAGCTCCATCAGCCAGCTCAACTGGACAGCCACCAGGACCACTTCTAACAGATGCCTGCAGGAGACAAAACACTGACAGTGGAAAGAACTGGAAAATCAGGAGACGTGCACATGCACATGCACCAACACAGACACAAACACACACAATCAAAACAAACCCAGTAACTCTTTAAAGAATATATTTTTTTTCCAGTGGACAACTCACTCCATGTTTAACTGTTGAGACTAGCATGAAGAGATCTTTATAATAAGAGAAAAATATTTATATCAATAGTTCTTCCAAAAGAGAAGGTTGTATAAAATACCAGCATCGTGTAGACCTGCAAAGTGACAGGGCCACAAAGCTTTCATATAACTACCTGCATATATGTCATGCACACACCACTCTTCTTTATGCTAATATGTTATATATATTAACAGCTTTCACTCTCCCAAGAGGTGGTTGTATTTTTATTACCTCACTTGTCAGGAACTATAGAAGTTAACTAACTTGCTCAGTATATGTGTCAGCAATTGAGCTGGGTTTCCATTCCAGTCTGGGTACCTCCTTTGTAGTTCTTGCAATTTCCACTTGAGCATATGAGTCAGGCAAGAGTAGAGAGAAGAAAGATTTGGAAATACTTTGGAAGCCACTGAGGAAAAATATTTTAAAAAGTATGTTTTGCTGGCATAAAAGAGATTAATCCTACATCATCTCTCCCTAGTATTAAAACCTACTTAAAATTTTGATGAAAATTTTACATGGTCTAGTGTTGACATTAGTCTGAAAAACCCTCTTTGGCTGCTGATTTGGAAAAGGTATATTTCATTTGACATAATCCTCATGTCTGTGCACTCAGAGATCCTGTTCTGAACTTGCATGAGTCAACAGGCTATGCTTACATGATGCCACATTGCTAGGAAAAGCTATAATGCACGCAGCTAGGAATTTAGCTACATGATCAAAGTTTCTGGGTTTTGGAAAACATCTGGGGGGGCCTGACATTGAGAGACACAACCTGAGCCTCAATTACGACTATTTTGCTTGGTACCTACCTCTATGTGAATCCTAAGAGAGCTAAAACAGGGAGCAGTAGAAGGCAAAGCAACACAAGCCTGAGTAAAGCCAAAGTCTCTCCATTACCAATTACACAAGGTGGGGCTCTATGGGCTTTGGTTGGAAACTGTCATTTGGGTCTGTGACCAAAGTGACAGTGGGAGCTAAAGATACCACTAAAGAGAAGTAATCATGGAGCAGGGGAGCCCACTTGTCAGAGGAAGAGATTGAACACAAACCAGAGGAGCACAAGTAGGAGGGGAGTTGAGTGTTCAGAGCCATGAAAAATAGACAAAAGGCAAAAGCAGGTTGAAGGAAAGGGAAAGAGGTGGACCCCTTTGTTTAAGGCAGCAGGACTGGAGAAGACAGTATCTATTATTTGTTAAAGTGCTAAGTATCGAATTTCATTCACGGGGTGAAAAACAGAGAAGCCTGAGGCTACTGGTTATCATGCTAAAAATGTTCTTGTTAAAACTTGCTATTAGCAATGAGTTTTCCACTTTCTATTAAGTGGAAATAAGAAATGAATAGCAAATGGCATGTGTAAAATAAGGAAAATGGTGTGAACATAATTTTCTTTAATTTGTAATCAATACATTAAAATCATCCTCCTAACCACAGCAGCAGCTAACACATACAGGGAACCAATGCTGTACTGCTTCCTGTCATTTCATTCCCATGATAACCCGCAGGAGGTCAGTACTCTTTTCATCTCCATTTTCCAGGTGAGTAAACAAAGGCTGGGAGAGGACACATAACTTACTAAACACCCACAGCCAGTGTCCTCTCTGAATATAAAATCCTGTGCACTCTCGTTTGCAATGTCTAGGGTATGGCTTTCAAAGCTCTTCCACATACAATATAACACTTGGTCTTTTCAACAATGCTTTTCAAATCAGGCCTGGTTTCGGCCTCAGCATTGTACCTTCTCAGCTGTACTTCCTCGCCAATTGTCAAACTGAGCAGGAGTGTTGACTCTATAAAATGAGATGGTGTCTAAACACCCACAGGGCTGTAGTGAGGAATAAACACACTATTAGGTGTTAAATGTGGCTGACACAGATTGGGGACTAAAGAAATAACAGAGTTGATGGGCAAAGGAGGGAAAGAGACAAGCAGAGTGAATCTGGGGGAACTCGGGGTTTGGTCAAGAGCATCTGCAGTAAAGGGAAGAGTGAGGAGATCATCTGATGCATCCTTTCTCTTGAAATTTTTTGGCCCCCAAGCTGTCCACAACACACTACACAGTGGTCAGTGTGACTTGCTTTCCCAAGGGATCCCAGCAGCTGCTGTAACAAGCAGCCTCTGGTGCAGGTGCATTTTAGCTCAGTGAAAACATCTGGATGCTCTTGACAGCAGCTTTGAAAGGAAAATCCCCCTGTTCTATTGGCATGAATGCATAACAGGTTTTGAAAAGTGCAATTCAGAGTACTTCTGCTATTGATTCCCCCAACAAGGACATGTGTTTGCCACATTGTCTGAGATCTATGGTGTGTTGAACTCTAAGTTATGTTGTTGAAATGATTAGGATTGAATCGATGATACCTGACTCAGTGATAAATGGGAGAACATTTCCATTTTGTATGATTTGATTTGGAGAGTGGGAAAGAGTAGGGAGGATCATTACACTGAGTTCAAAATTCCAGTCTCAATACATATATAATCATTGACCTACTGGAAAAATATTTATTGACTGCCTACGATTTGACAGACACACCTCCTTCTACAGACAAAACCTGAATAAAACCAAGATGGACCAATTTGCATCACAGAACACACCATCAGAGATTCGGGGATTGCTGTTATTGGCTCTTTATGCACCTCTCTATCAAAGCAACTTTCCATTCATTCTTTAATTTTTTGACAATTTAAGGCAGATTATCTATGGTATGAAGCAACCCCTCCCCAAATAGTCAAAAACATCTTTTGTTATGAAGACATCTTATTAGAGGATACAAATGAACAATAACAAAAAAAAAAAACCCAAATTGCAACAGTAGGTATAATAATAGCCTTTCCTTTTGGATATTATAACTCTGCCATACATAGCCAATAATCAAGATGAAGAAAGAAATCAAGATGAAGAAAATTCCCCTAAAGAGCCAGTTGTAAATAAAAGCACTATCTGAAGATGTCATCTGTGCATGGGTATATGCAAATTCCCCCTCTCAGGAAAGAAAAGAAAGGATGAGTAAGAGTCATTAAATTCTCCTTTCAGCACATTCATTAATGCTCTCACTAGAACTGTTAGTTCAATGCTTTAATATTTGACTTATACAGTATTTGCTGGTTTTGGGAAATTAAAAAATACATGATCTAAAACCCCCCTTAGGCCCAGATTCACATATTCATACTCATGTAAAACTCACAGAAGTGATCCCTCTGGGCTTGTGCATTTCATACACAGACAGACTGGCCATTCTTGTCCCTTTGCTAGGTCCATAGGCCAGACTTTCCTGCAGGTACCAAAGGAAGCTACATCTATCCTAGATACATGAACAAATGGGAAAATCTGAACAAGAGGCTATTTGTTCCATAAGAAGAAGCACATGTGGTTGCAACTTTAAAATTCTAATGATTTCACCATGGTTCTGAACTTCTGGCCAGGGGAGGCACTCTTAGGCTATTGTCTCATTGATTCTCAAAAAAAGCCTAAAGTCAGCCATCTAGCCGTGCCATCCACACTCACCTTTTTGATAGTCATAACAAAGAATTATGTCTCTAGATAAACCATTCTAGTTCCGTATTTTGCTACCTAGAATGACACAGTCCTTTCCTCATCCATTTCTTCCTCTCAGTTAAAGCAGTATCTGTAAGAGCTACACGTTCCCAGTCAATTTTTACATGTTTATTGAGTAATTACTACATGATCAGTATGGTAGCTAGCTTAGCAAATACCACCTTCACTGTGTGTTCCAACCACCTGGGAAACTTTAAAGACTATAACATGCCAGCGACTAACCTCTAGGAGATTCTGATTTAATTAGTCTGGAGTGGAACTTGCTCAGCCTTATTTTTAAGTGTTCCCTGGTGTTTGTAATGTGCAGCCAGAATGAAGAGCCCCTGAGCTAATAAGTACTGGAGACACAGAAACAAACATGGCACAGTCTGTCCCTTTTAACAGGTCCCATGTCTTTGGCTAATTTGTAACTGGCACTCATGTTTCAGTGAGAGTAAGGCAATCAGTGGCCTTGATGACACTGCTTGCATAGGACAGTGATTACTTTGGTGAGAAATATGGGCTATTTGCTAGCCAAATGAAAGGATCCACATGGTAATTTAAAAATGTCTCTGATTTGTTTCAGTGGTCATTTCTCATGGGCACAAATTCCTCTCACTGCCAAAGCAGCCCATTAAACACTGATAGCCACTCTCTGCTGCCCAAATTTCTCTCCATGCCCTGCTCGGTTAATGGTGCAAAGACAGCACACCATCAATCCTGGCTCTGTCAAAATTATCCAGCAGAGCGGATCACAGGCAGAACATAAATTTTGTCATAGGAGACATGCCTAGTGAGGTGCTTATGACTAAACTGTTTATAAAACACTACTGCAAACACTATTCTTAATCACATGGGATAGATAAAAATATCCCCTATTATTGTTTTGTCTCCTACCCCTTTGAGCAGGAGATGGTGATGTTTCCCAGCAGTTTAGAGTCTGGCTAATTGTGACCAAAGTGGGACACATCCCAGGTGTCTCAGCAAACTGGCCTGTATCCCAGCATGCTGGTGGGCCTCTAGCATCTTCCGAGAGAAGATAGGGCAGACGTTTCCTGTTCATCCTCCCTTCTGCCTCAGTCTCCCCCATCACCACCTCCAACCTGGTCTAGAAGAACAGATGTCTGCCTTAGTGGCCCTGTTTGTACTTAGGTTCTCTTCTGGCTAAGCTCTTACCCTCAAGAACTTGTGCCACTGCTCCCCATACACAAAACCACTGACTAGGGAAAGCAAGCCCAGACCAGAGTCATAAGTAGCAATTTTGGTGATAAATATTCTCAGATCAATCCTTCTAGGCTCCTCACCATATCCTGTCTGGACACCACACACACAAGACCTTCTCTCCCTTACATCCAGGCCCTGATATTCATGTGGTCTACAAATGATAGTTCTCACACCTCAAGTGTAACTATTTAAGTCACATAACAAGTTAACTGACTGAAAAATAAAACAAGTCTATCCTGCCTTGACAAATACGTACCTTTTTTTTTTTTTTAAAGATTTATTTATTTATGCATACAAGCACTGGGGTACAGGCCAGAGGCGTGGGGGGTGGGAGGATTCACCACAGACAGAGCGGGGAGCAGAATAGGCAGACCCACTGAAATACACTGCTGAGGGGAGCAGTGGGCACAGCAGGAGAGGTCTGCTGCACCATGTGGGTCCCTCCCTGGCCGGCAGCAGGGATCGAACTCGTGCTGCAGTGGTTGCGGTTTGCTTCATAGTGCGTTGCTTAACCCACTGCGCCACCAGGGAGGCCCCAAATACGTACCTTCTTAACGACATTTATATATTTCTTCATTAGCTGTTCAGCTAAACCACACTTCAGATTTTTGTATATTTATTATGATTTCAATGCATGTTCATTCCAAATGGGGTAAAATATTAAGATATAATCTATTCAAAGTATACAGCTCAAATATATTTTATCAAAATGGTAGATTAAATATTAAAGTTTTTTCATGATTTTTGAATATTATTTCTTCTGACATATTCAAGCTATCTATTAAAATACAAATTACAACTCATACATAGAAAAATGTTAGGGGAAACATTTTTAAATAGTACTGTAACTACCAAACTTGCTCTTTTGGAAATATTTTAACAAAATTTAACCTATTCAAAATTCTAAGATTCAATCAGTCCAGTCAGCAGGTAAAGGATTATCACATTTCATACATGCTATGCCTACACTAACATATAGACAGATTTAAAAGAAAATTTTTCCTTTTTCTAAGCATTCTAGAGTTGCCGTGTGCAACTTCTGCAAACACTACAGTAATTTTGAGTATCTCAAGTACAACATATTGTAACTTGAAGAGAAGCAAGAAGATGATTATTTGACAATACTGGCAAGTAATAAATATTATTTTTTGTGTGGCTATGGCTTTGTATGTCAAATTATGAGAAGTAATTTGACAAGTTAAATTGTCTTTTCTCTCACTAAATGCTTCTGCTATTCAGTTCCTCCCAGTGCCCTAAAGTCTGTCTCTAAAATCATCAGTGGCAATACACAAACTGTCCTGGCATCCAAATACTGTCACATTCTATAACATTTTAAGACCAAAGGGCATGAGATGTACAGAAGCATTTCCCTAGGGACTGAACAGTGTAAGTCACAAAGTGTGTTTTCCATTATGAATCCAGCTACATACTACTGAGCCTCAGGTCTCAACCCAAGAGCCCCTGCCACCCACATTCTCCCAATACATTCACTTGTGTGTTCGTGGGTTCCTCTAAAGCTTAAGACCCAGATAAGAGACCCCTCTTGCCTAGGCTTCCTGCCAGTTATAAAAGGGGTTGGCTTAGCACGGAACAGGCTCTTGAGTACAGCTGGAGAAATGTTACATAAATTTTAAATATTTAATACTGGAAATTCTGCTTTCAATCATGATGAAGTAATTGGAACTAAACTTATACACCCACCATAGCTTGTAAACTAAATATACTAAATAACTTTTTTTAGATATTAAACAAGAGGCAGCACAGTCCTGAGGTTTTTAAGGAAAAGGAAACAAATGAGGTGAGTTTTATGGTCGCCTTGGCTTTCTGTCTGGAGTGATTTTTCTGGAAGCATGTAGGGAATGAGAATCCAAGGAAGCACAATAGAACCACTGAGTTGAAGAGACAGAGATTAAAGTTCAGAAAGGTAAAGGCAATTGGGATTTACATAGAAAAGAAAGTTCTCCAGAAATGTGCACAGGATTCCTGTTGAATAAATTGCTAATATTAAGCCATGAGTGCATTGGGTGAAATTCCTCTAAGTCAGTCCTAGAGACTGGGAAACTATAAGCTGACCAGTTCCCAGAACTCACACAGGACTGGGAGATTTTGAAGTTCTGATCAGTCAAACTGGAGAGAACTCAAGGCTTTTGATAGAAGCCCCAGAAGGAGCATACTATAACGATAAAATAAAGTAGTCCTAGATTAAAATTTGCTCCAAACCTGTCCCAACAGAGCTTTTAAATAAGTAATTAAAAATAAAGCTGATCAATATTAATACTTACTACAACAGTGTCTAATGCTTTTAGGGAAACCCCTTCATAACCCAGTAGTCAACATCCTCAAATTTACAGTGTCCAACATTCAACAAAAAATTACTAGGCATAAAAAACAGACACAAATGTGACTGACAATTTGGGGGGACATAAATCTATAAAAATGGACTCCAAAATGATATAAATAATAGCAGCAACACAAAAAGATATTAAAGTACTAATTTTCATAAAGTAGAAACATATTTAATAGTCTATTTAAAGGCAATTTATCTATAAAGGAAAGGATACTATTGTAACAAGAATACCAATATCTTAATTTACCTTTTTTTCTTTCCAAATTATGTTGATTGGAGGTTTAGATCATTGTATCTGCTTCAAGGATTATAGTTCTAACTTACTTTTTGACAGTCAGAGTTTTTCTCTGTACCCCACAAGTACAGAGACCTATGCTGAGAGATGGGTACAAGGTAGCTCTCAGGTCTCCTTCCTTTTCCCCTTTCTGGTGTTGCTATTGAAATCATTGCAGCCAGCTCTATTTCTGTCTGGGCCCACCAGCTGGGCCACCTTAGCCCAGGCCCACTTCCGTAACCCCATACCAGGCCACCCAGTAGCCATGTAGCAGAAGTCTGATGCCATAGCAAGTCTGGGCAGCTCTCTCCTCTTGGCATTTGGGGTACTGATTGGGTGGAGTTGGGAGAGACAAGTCTGGGGTCATTCTAGCCACAGGGCGAAGGGATAGAAGAGCCATCTTCTTCTCCAAGGGCAGAGGCCCTTCATGCCCCACCCCACCTCATGCCACTCTTGTCCCTTGGCTGGGTGCCCTGGCCCCCAGACAGAAGGAAATTCTCTGTCCCTTGAAACTATAAGACTGGAAGTATTCCTGCTCCTGTATTTTCCTTATCCTCTACTACCATTCCCTATTCCTCATTATATGATGGACTTAAGAGGCCCTCCAAGACTTAGCCAAAGCACTGAGTTCCCCTTAAGATACCTCCACAACCCCCCTCAGCAAAGCACAAATTGTGGGGTCTGAGCTCCATGTACGGGACATGTGGGGGGCTCCTTGCCTTACCAGGAATCTAGCAGCAGTTCCCCACCAGGGAGGCTACTCCTGAAGCCAAGAGGGAGCATGAAGCAGAGGTCACCTGCAAAGATAGGGTTTTCTGTGTCCTCAAGTTTGTGGGGAAATGGGCATGGCTGCTGGGCTTACAGCACAGACAGCTAGCAAGGGCGGTCTGGCCCAGCAGAGAGATCAGGACCTTGTTTCCCCTCCATGCCCCAACACAAGCTGAGCTTCTGTCCTTGCCAGAAATGAAATAAACCTGGTATTAAATGTGTGAAGGCTGCCCCAGTTGTCTCCCTGCCTCTTCTTGCCTTTCATGTCGTTGGCCCCCCAGTGTTTACAGATATTCCTATGTCCTTAAGATTTTGATATAGATTTAATGTGTAACAGAATCAGAGTACCCTTTTATCAGAAGGACCAGAAAAGCAATAGTACAGAATCAATACAGACAGACATTCAAGACCCGGCTCACAGGGAGATTCCTCCTCTCCCCCATCTCCTCAGACCCATATTCACAGATACTACAGAGAGCTAGGCTGGGCCTGCTGAAAGCCCAGCAAGGGAAATAGTGATTTCCCAGTGCTTAGGTCATAAGAGCACTCACAAGGGCCCTATTCCCAGGCACGTGCCCCCTGTGCCAATCCTGGCCCATATACCCACATCACTGGTGCAATAATTTTTCTGCTATCTTCCAAGCAGAGGAATTGGGAACTGTATGAGTTGGATGCAAGACAGGAGGAGAGACTGCACCCAGGTTTCTGGGTGGAAGGGAAAAGGGCAGGCAGAGACCTCTAAGGCCTGACAGCCCCAATGAGCCCTTCCTAGTGAGAAGCAGGTGGGTCCTGCCCATGTCCCCCCACATCCACAAGGGAGACTTGCTCAAGCCACAGGTGCCTGGGAAGCAGCCCACTATACCGTGACCCAGGTGACAAGGGCTTCTGGGCCTTTTGGCTGCAGACACTACCTAACTAAAAAGCCAGAGGAGCTCCCTCCCACACTTTCATCCATCCTTGATGCTGCTCTTCCAATTCTTGCTGTGAGGAATGGGATTCTTGACCAGTAAAAAGTGGATTTCCTCTTTTGTATAAATGTCATGAGAAGTTGCCCCTTTTCTCTGATGTGTATGCTACCTTTGCTTCAATTTCTTTATCACCCTTTTTGTCTTTGATCCTGGAGAAGGTCTAGCAGATCTTCCTTGTTCTGCCCCAGGGGGTGGGGTGTTCATATAATCCCCTTTTACTTGTATTAAAAAAAATAGGTTGAAAATGTACTGAGAAGGGCCTCCCAGGTGGCACAATGAGTTAAGCAACGCACTGTGAAGTAAATCACAGCCACTGCAGCACGAGTTCAATCCCTGCTGCCAGTCAGGGAGGGACTCACATGGCACAGCAGACCTCTCCTGCCTCCCCGCTGCTCCCCTCAGCAGTGTGTTTCAGTCAGTCTGCCTGTTCTGCTCCCCACTCTGTCTCTGGTGAATGCTCTCACCGCCCTGGACTCTAGTCTGTACCCCAGCTCTTGTATGTATATATAAATAAATCTTTAAAAAAGAAAATGTACTGAGGAAATATGTTCTTTTTAAATTAATAAAACATTTAAAACAGAAAATAAAATCTAGGTCTTTGTGTATGCTGAGTCTTCTCAGATGAAATGGGCAAGTAAGTCAGGCAGTTGAAAGAGAAAAACAATATTTAGTTGCGGGTGTGGCATCAAGAAAGCATAGAATGTTCCCAACTGCAAAAGCTTCCTGCAATTTTCTCAATCAACTGCATCCTGTAGGTAAGAAAACTGAAGACCAAAAGACTCATTTAAGATTTACCAGGGGCTCACGGAGAGTTAACCAACCATATGTTAAGCGATTCAGTCACAGTCCTCTGTTGGTTGACTGGAAAAAAAAAGAAGTAGAACCCAGGTGTCCTGCTTCCCACTCAGGCCTCATTCTCTTCTTCTGACTTGGATTGGAAGGTTTCTTATGTGTAGAGAGAAAAATAAAGCTGCTGAAACTTCTTGTCCTCTGGGGCCCTTTCCAACTTCAAAATTCTATGATTCTATAGCATTACTACATCTCTTATTTTTTAAGACTGTCACCTAAAAGGAGTCACTGTAAGATCAGGAGGCAACCCAAAACAAAAAACTGTTACTGGCTCCCACATGGCCAGGGAGTATAGTAATATATCTTATGGAAGGAGATAGATAATGGGAAAAGAAGAAATTTATCTTCCAGAAAGCAATAAAGCTTTTTTAAAAACCACCAACCCAGTTTCCTTTTAGCTCTGCCAGAATCTATCAAATATGGCACCTTAAATTGGGCCAAATTTCACATATACCAGGAACCACAAGTGTGATGCTGTCTAAGATGTCATATATCTCCAAAAGCACATCATTTTGCTCCAGATTCCTCTCTGTGGAAGCCATTTAATTTAGCATCTTGTCATTTCTTCTCAGAGATTCCACATGCATCTCTAGTTCCCCAGAAAGGAACCCTTTGTTTGAAAGTGCGAAAAAATATATTATGTGAGAACTGAGAGGGAGAAAAGGAGAGAGGAGAGATAGATCACACATCATTCTCAACACTTTTCTCTACAAAGCACGCAGAGCTGATTCATAGAAAGGCACACCAATTTTAATCTCATTGTTTGGAAATTATCCTTTTGCTCTTTTTCCCCTCTTATCTAGAACACATTTCTTGCTAACCATGTTTTAGATTATTGTGCACACGTAAATCACCATTTATGTTTAGTTGGGTCACCTGAAAAGACTAGGAATGACTGCTCTAAAAGAAAGTTCCTAAGCTAAGCTACCTTTAAGTAGAAACATAGTCTAGGAGGAAAACATTATCTAAATTTTAAATCTTATGTTAAACAGTAAATAAAGCATTTTTAAAAAGCCATTCTGTGTTTCAATATTCGGTTGAACCTTGAACTGTTAGTTTTAGGGGCACTGACGCACACAGTCAAAAATCTGTCTGTAAGTTTTGACTCCCCCCACAAGTTAACTGACAGTCTTCCTTATCTATAACGCAAATCTATGCTGTTGTGGTTGTTGTTATTTTGAAATGCAAGTGGAGTCCCCCTTTCATGATTTGTTACTGAAGTTTGCTTCTCTCTGAGTCCCAACAGATGAAATAAGCACTGTCTATGGTCCATATGTTATAAGTATTTTTACATTATCACTGAGACAAATCAGATTAAGTACAAGTTTTTTTAAAAAAATACTATAAACTCTAGGATGTTATTTTTGATTTGTTAGTCAATAATGAAGCAATGCTAGTTTTAATTAGCTTCTCACTATAATTCTCATCATTTCTAAAAGAGAAGAGATATGTTTTCCAACAGTCTCAATACTTTAAAAATACTGCTAGAGATTTACCTTTTGATTTTAAATCTGCCTAAATGATATGTATTCTAGTTTTCAATAACGGCGGGAATTTTCACATCTATGCTCTCTGTGGCCTTTATATTAAGTCTAACAACAGTGTCAATGATTGGGCTATTTTTTTAACTGAAATCCCATTTTAAGAAAAGAACCTGATCCAATATGGAAACGAAATGCATAATTTTTTCCATGAAGAGTGGACATCTACTTCTTGAATTTATTTAACTTGGAATAAGATTGCAGACTGTGGTGTCATTCCTGGTAGGACATTTTAGCATTTCCCTAAAGTTACTAAGGCTTAACATAATAATTTATAAAATAGTAATTCCATGCATAGCAAAATTTCTCTCCAGAGAGTGAAGGTCATTTGCCTAAATTGACACAGCTTGCTTTTGACAGGCAAAAATGGACATCCTAATTTTTTATGTAGTTTCAAAGTCATGTAAACAGAGAAAATATGACAAAAAAAACATTCTCATTCCCTTTACTTTCTATCCTTTTGCTCATGATTACTGTTCTGAATCCAGATGAATCTTTAAATTCAAACCTCTTATTAATTTTAATTTTTTCCTATTTCCTTTTTTACAACTTAATTTTTAAAGGAATACTTTTTAAAGGTATGCATTAATATTAGTTTGATGATAACTTCAAGGTTTTAAAGTTATAACCTACTCTGTTAATTTTAGATACAATAAAGTCATGAATGTCTGTTTTTTAATTTAAAATGACAGTTTTTCTCTTCTTTTCCTTAGTTCACATACAGGCTACATAATTATTCCATCTACTTCAGCATCTCTAAAAATTACTACAAATATGGGGAGTTTTAATTGTTCATAAAAATCAATTTATATGCAAACAGCTTATAATCTATTTTAATTCCCTATAATTTGTACTTTTACATTTCAGATTTACTTGTGCAACAATAAGGTGGGAAACCTGATTGCTTAATGCTTAAATACATAGGGTACAGATCTACAAAATATTTTCTTAGAACAAGTGTAGATTCAAAGAAGCCTATTCTATGATGTGGGAAAGTGTGCAGAAGAGAGACAGCATTCACTGGGGCTTAGTCAAAGGTCAACAGAGACAATTGATCTAAAGGTAACATATTGCTGGCAATTCATTCTTTTCACTCAATTTCCGTCGTGACTCATGGTTTTTACTAGTTACCTGTGTACATACCAAAATGTACATAGAGGGTGATATGGAAATTGTGTTTAGTGTCTTCCCTTCTTACCTTCAGTGTTTAGTGTCCTCCCTTCTTACCTTACCTAGCCGAATAGCCCTTAAGAGGTTAGGTCCTTCAGCTAGATCTAATGATACCCTGAGTAGTAATCATTGTAAAATTCTGATGCCTTCTACTAGTTTTCAAGAAAAGGATCATAGAATTTAAAACAGGAAGAATGCTGAAATCTATTCAATTTTCCTATTTATTGTACAGGAAAGAAAGCTAAGGCCCAGAGAGATTAGGAGCAAGCCCAATGTCACACAGCTAGTTAGTAACAAAGTTAGGATGAGAACCCAGGTATTTGGATTCCTGGACCAATAATTCCTCCCCCACGTCCCGTCAGGATTTCATTTTAACTTTGGTTTTGTATCTTTTATGTAGGCAATGCCTATGTTCTGATACTATAGGCTAGCAGATAGCTGGGTTCCTATGTTCTGAATACTATAGCCTAGCAGAGAGTTGCATTAAGAGAGCATGACAAAGCTGAAAAGCTGAAAGGGCAGCACCCTGATATAGGCTCAATGAGTTGAGTCTCTGAAGCTCGGGATTCTTTCTATTCATCAGACACCATGCTCAAATTCTTCAAACTAGCCTGAATGTCCTCAACTGTAAATAGAAAGGTGAGGGGATGGGAGGCAGAGATCAATGAAGCAGTATAGGGAGAACCCACATAATGGTATTCAATAAACAGTGTGAAGACCTAGAGGTAAGAGAGTTCAATGCTCTGAAAATGAAAGAAATTGGTTATGCTTTGAATAGAGTGTGAGACTTGAGGTTGCAGAAAAGGCAGGAGCCAATTCATGCCAGGACAGTTTAATTTACTTGTCCTAAGAGCAATAGAAAAGTAAAAAAACTTAAGTAACAAAGTAAAACAATCATAGAATGGACTTCCTTGCTGAGGAGATCAGATTTTTTAAAAAAGTTTGTAGCCTTCTTTCAGTGTTTAAATAATCCATTCTCTTTTCCCAGAATCCATTTAAATCATTCTTCAAACACAACCATCCCCAACGGGACTTCATTTTTAAAAAAAATTATATAGGCAAACTGATTTTACTCAAATGACAGCAGGATCCACAATCACAGTGATGGAATAAAAAAAAGTGGAATAAATACATGAATTACAAAACTGCAGTAATATTTCCAGTATTTGATTAAGAAGAAAAGATAGAAATGATTGGAATAAGAAACCGGGGCGAATGATTGAAATGAAACGTAAATATATAATACTCTACAACTGTGAGCCTATTAACATCACCACACCCAGCCTATTTGTGACATGCAGGCCACTCCGGAAAATTGGAGCACCACCAACCAACTTTGCCAGATAAGCCGGGTTGTGCCAAGCAAACTGGGCCCTCAGTGGAAAGAAAATACATTTGTATTTGGCAAAAGCGATGCCATGACCAACAAACTTTTCCTGAACCTCAGCCTAGAAATTGGCTCTGTCAGTGTACCCCAGAGCTGAGGTTCTAGGCCTAGGGCTGGTGAGATAGGCCATTTCCTATGCTTTTAGGGTCAGGAAAGATACCAGGCGTTTACATAGAAATCCTCTTGTGATCATGGACCTGCACTGTCAAGGGATCCCAAAATTCTGTGGGTTTTGTTATCATTATAAAGTCTATGAGCTACGTGGTAGGCAGTTTTATTTGAACATCTTTGACACACTTAAGAATCATAAAGCAGAGAGAACAAGTAATCACTTGTACTTATAGAGTTATTTTTCCTTCTAAAAGTCCAAGACTTCTGAATTTGAACACAATGTTCTCTGGGACAAGTATCCCCCTTGAACTAAAGATTTTATTTTATAAAATAAAAGAAGTTATGGACTTTAACCAAGAGGGATGGCAACAGACGTAGGGGAAACAGTTAAACATTGGGAAGCCTTCAAATAGAAATGTGAATAACAAAAAGAGGCCTTCATGACAGGCATAGGGAAGCAGGCAAGAACTCTGCAATTTCTGTTAAGATCTAACTTCTCGCATCGAATTGTTTAAATCACACATGTAATATATAACTCTTTAAACATAATGTATAAAACACTAGTTTATTGTCTCCAAATTTGGAAAATACAGAGAGATGAGAATGAGAAAAGATAATACCAGCACCGAATTATCACTGTTAAAACTTTGGTACCTCTCTTCTCAAATTTCTGTTACTCTGGCTCTCTTACTTTCTCTTTATATACTACCATACACACATGATACCATGCTTGCAATATATATAAATTTGTATATTCACACATACAAACTGCTCTGGGGCTTTTCTCCCTGGCTTGCAGTGGCTTCTTCACATATACCTTAAAAACAGGATCATATTGCACATATCATTTCAGATTTTTGTTCTTAATCATGAACATCATCTCCTGGAATACAAGGTCTATTTTGCTGATTCGTTGCTGCAGATTCATTTGCTGATTCATTGTCCACTTTTATATGGGCATCTAACAAACACTTAATGACTGAATGGTGAGTGACTATCATTCCAGGTCAATCAAATATAGACATTTATGCATACAGCATATTAATATATAATATGCACAATAAGACATGTACAATTAAGAGTCTAGCACTGTCATCTGCATGTACTCATACTGTTTATCTCAGATCAAATGCTGAGCCTGTATCAAACCCATTTCCATCTTCCCTACCTGATCCCCAAGTCCCAGATCTTTTTCCTCTGACTACTTTTTCCCCTGACTACTATTTACCTCTTCTTGACACTTAGGGTTTTTCATTTGTTTGACAGATATTTCAACTTGTGTTTCTAGATCTCAACCCAGTGCAGCTATAGAATGATTTCTACATCTAGTTTATCTTTGTGACAGTAATAGCAAAAAAGTCCTAAGCATATATTAATGCTTTTATTGTGTTAGGGACTATACTAAGTCTTACAGGTGCATTAAATGATTTATAAAGTATAATTGTATACTTTAGGTGTATTAATTTGCTAGGGGTGACATAATAAAATGCCACAGAGTGGGAGGCATAAACAAAAGAAATTAATTTATTACAGTTTTGGAGGCTGAAATTTAAGATCAAAGTCCTGGTAGGGTTGGACTGCTCTGGGGCTTTTCTCCCTGGCTTGCAGTAGCTTCTTCACAAGATTGCCTCTCTGTGCTTGCGCACTCCTGGTGTCTCTGACACCAGTTGCATTGGATTAGGCTCCTTCCCACTGACCTCATTTCAACTTAATTACCTCTTGAAAGACCTTATCTCCAAATATACAGTAGTGGTTTAGAGTTCAAAATAGGAATTGGAGGAGGAGTGGAGAGAAGCATAATTCAGACTTTAGAAGTAGGTACTGGATTATTCTCACTTTTACAAATGAGTTCTCTAAGCCTTTGAAAAGCACAGTGACTTGTCCAAGGCAGAAATGAGACTTGCACTCCAGCCTATACAATTTCAGAATCTGCTCCAAAGTCACTGTTTCTCCTGCATCCTCCCCTCTCACCTCTTATCACATCATTTGCAGCAGTGCCTCATACACATAGTAGATACTCAAGGGATTCTTACTGAATGAATAAACTAAATGCAGATAATGCAGATGTCCAAGTGGCTTGGTCTGGGGTCAGTGAAAGGGAAGATTTAGGGACATAGCCCTAGTGGCCGATCTAATCTTCTATTCTATAGCTAAACACTCCAGACAAATTAAAGGCAATCTAGAAAGATGATTGCAGCCCAATTTGCAATGATGGTAAAAGAATGCTCTTCAGAAAATAAGGTTTAAAATGATAAATAAACTAGGATTAGAATGGGAAAGATGAAAGTGACAGTTAAATCAGCAAATAACTGGAAGTGAGAGCATTTGGGATATTATCAAAAAGAAGGAAACCACAGGTAAATTTCTAAAATCCTGAAGCTGTGAACAGAAACTGTTGTGCTATCAGAATGAGTCTTCCTTCATATTAAGCAATGGAGAGATTAAAATAGTAACAAAGTTCTCTCCAGTTTTCCTTGCTTTGAAACTGCAGTGGACACTTCAA
Organism: Galemys pyrenaicus; assembly: GCA_019455555.1. Classification (NCBI taxonomy): domain Eukaryota; kingdom Metazoa; phylum Chordata; class Mammalia; order Eulipotyphla; family Talpidae; genus Galemys; species Galemys pyrenaicus. Next base: position 3,987,015 of record JAGFMF010011780.1, read on the forward strand.
GTGCTCCACCCACATCCACTTGGCCCTAACCAGTCAGTCTGACTTTTAGATGCCCACCCAGCTGTGGGCTTTCTCTAACCCCTGGAGTCTGCTCTGCTCATGTGGGTTACAGACCAGAAGTAGAAAGGAATTAAAAGGAGTAGCCCTTGAAACTGCAGTGGACACTTCAAGTGCTCCACCCACATCCACTTGGCCCTAACCAGTCAGTCTGACTTTTAGATGCCCACCTCAGGCTGTGGGCTTTCTCTAATCCCTGGAGTCTGCTCTGCTCATGTGGGTTACAGACCAGAAGTAGAAAGGAATTAAAAGGAGTAGCCCTTAATCACCTTCTGACAGGAAGCTGGTGGATAAATGTACCAGATTCCTTGCTTTTCCAAAAGAATAACTAAAGTTGTACAGAGTTTACACTCTGTCCCAAAGCTCTCAAAGACTCAATTGCCCCCAGTGGGAAATTACTTGATAACACATTATTTATTGGCTGTCTTATATTTCCAGTTTCATTTTCTCATTCTGGCATGAATAGTTCCTGGACTCACTTCCCATATAAAATACTTGCCCCTAAAATTCTTGACTCAGAGAACTGATTCTGTAAGAAGAGGTAGGATACACATTTTAGGTAGAACATACATGCAGATACCTAATTCAGCTATTCTTTATACTGCAGGTTTCTACATAACATCTCCACATGGATATGTTAGCAGAGAAAGAGAGTTAAGGAACTAGTGTCTTGAAAATACTCACAGAAGGTGAACTCATTTCCCAGTAAAACTACCTCATCTTTTAAAAGATGAAACCTAAATTGAGTGCAATATACCAAGGCCCCAATCTAACAGATTTTTTTCAATATGATTTTTTTAAATGAAGGTATGCTACTAATGTTCTAGAACACAAAATGTTCCATAGTCTTAAAAATCTGGGAAATACTGGGCTAACCAAAGTCAATCAGAATTTTTATAGCAGGAATTCTTCTGATGTTTAGTTTGCTGTGGGAACTTAAAATAGCCAACGAATGCATTATGTGGAGCAAATAACCTCCCAAATTATTTGTCCATGAGCCCCTAAGGGACTATAGGTCCATACAACATGTAGGAAACCCTTCCACAGTGCAGTCTTAGACTCCCTCTTCAGTCTTAACTCCCTCTACTCTTTTCTTTCCTGTCCCATCTGTTGTCTAGGCTGCAACAACAGTGGTCTCAGACCTTTCCAAACACATCGAGTCTGTTCACATCTCTAGGCCTTTGTGCATGCCAAGACATTATTTCCTTTGGGCCACCTTCTATCCCAATCCACAGCTCATTTATCTTCATGTTCCCAGCATTTTGTGTGGAACTCAGAACTTACAGAACAGGTACTTGTATCAATAAATCCAAGGAACACAATGAGTGAAGTGAGGTAGAAGGAAGGTGAGTGATGCTGGGAAACTCATGGACTTTTGAGATCAAAACCAGGAATAGCACATGGGTCTCCTACTCACAGTCCATGTTCATTGTACTATCTCTGGCCATAGCCTAGAAAACAATAATATATTCAGGAAAGTTGACAAGACTTTAATTGTTGTGAAATTCACATAGCCTAAAATTGAGCTTCTTAACTATTTTTAAGTGTATAGTTCAGTCATATTAAGTGTATTTATGTGATTGGGCAACCAATCGCCAGAACGCTTTTCATTTTTCAAAACTAACACACTGGACTCTTTAAATAATGACTCCCAATTTCTTCTTCCCACTCACCCCTCCCACTCACTTCTACTTTCTAGTTGAATTTCAGTCAAATTTTCACATTTCACCTTAATAGTCAAATTTGAATTTGATTACTCTAGGCACCTCATAGAAATGGATCATTCAGTATTTGGCTTTTTGTGACTGGTTTATTTCACTTAGCATAATGTCCGCAAGATCCATCTACACTGTAGCATGTCACCAAAGTATTTTCCTTATTTTATTTCATTTTTAAAATTTTATTTTGGTTGGTATCAGTGTTTATTTCAGAGGGAAGAGCTTAAAGGTCTGGACCTTTCCTGTGAGGTTCTGAGGGCTCCAGCTTCTCACTTGACCTCTGGGTTATGAAATTTGCATTCAGCAAAGATAGCCTTGTCTCTGAGAACCTCCTCAATCCTATTGAGTTGGTAATATTTGACCAGACAAACTTAGAAGCAAGAGGCACCAGTTTTGATCTGTCCCATATAGAGCTCCACCATGAGTTCAATAATGACTGTGTTCTCAGTTTCCCAAGACTAGTGGTTCACCATCAACCACCAGCCATTAGACTGAATCAGTTTTCAGAGCTGGATGGATTTAGTCATTGAGCCAGGGTGGTTGATCTTCAGCAGCAGGCAATTGCAAGCTTTCTCAACAGTCTAGGCAATCCTCTAAGGGTTGCTGACTATGAGGTCATCCCCCAAATTCTGGATGTTGACCCTCAAGAGAAATGAGGTCCAGTTGACCTAGTGTTTCTGGTCAAAGGAATGCTCAATGAAGATCACAGGATAATTATTGATGAAGCTTTTGCACAACTTTCCCAGCTTTTCCCAGTGATGTGCCATATGGGGTTATCAGGTGACTTAAAATCAAGGTGGCACTTCCCATTTTAAGGGAACACAGAAACCACCAAGTTCATACCAATTACCATCTTGCCTGGGTAACCAGCCACCTGGACGACAGTCTTTAGCACTTCCAGGGTGTCACTGTTCTCCAGGATACTGGATGGGAAACCTCCCTCATCACCAACAGTGGTGTTGTTCTTCCCATACTTGGCTTTGATGACCCTCCACTTGAGGTGGTGCTAGATACCAGCACCAATGTGCATGACTTCTTTGAAGGATCTGGCTCCCATTGACAGAATTATGAACTCCTACATAGCCAACTTATTACCAGCATGGGAGCCTTCATTGATGACACTGAAGGCAGGGACTGAGAAGACCAGATCCAGGTTCCTTGTAAGATCTGCAATGTGTTTGTAGAAGGGACCATCTTCTTGGCTACTTCAGCCTTGCACACAGCCAAGGGCACACACAGGATGGCATTGCCCCAACATGGACTTACTCTCCATCCCATCTAGTTCAATCATAAGTTTGTCAACTTTTTCTTGAATCACAACACTTACTTTTCTGGTAGACCAGGGTCACTGGTGTGTTCCATGGCTTTTAGAACTCCTTTCCCTTGATGGTAAGATTCGTCTCCATCTCCTAGTTCCAGAGCTTCACAGATACTGGTGGAAGCGCCATTGGGCACAGAACCAGTCCTTGTCAGTGTACTCCACTGTAAGTTAGCCCTTGGAATCCAGGTTTTCCTAGGTAAAGACTCATGGCTATGGCTGTGGTGTCTTTTCTGGGGTTTTGGATGACCTCCAACTCTAGGTGGTAGCTGGGACAGGTTCAGTACATTGTTTTTAAAAGCTGAATAATATTCCATTGTATATAGATGCCAGTGGTAACACTGGTTAACATCATTGCTTATGTTTTATAAGTACAGGACCTCCCCCTTCAAGTATTGTTACCACACTCGCCATCAAAACACCCACAGTCCATCCCTATAGTCCATTGTGCTCCTTCCATACTTCTTACCCCTCCCACTTGCCTTCACCCTCTGGTAGCCTCAGTTCTATAATCAGACTTCCAGAGTTGGTTAGTTTGACTTTATCTGACTCTTTCTTTCTTTTCTCTATATTCTACACATATGTGACTATTTGGTATTTGCCTTTCCTTTTATGATTTATTTTATTTAGCATAATCCCCTCTGATTTCATTAATGGCATTGCAAATGACAAGAGTTTATAATTTTTGGTAGTATTTATAATTTGGTATATATAATTGAGTAGTATTTCACTGTGTATAGATAGTATATACACATAGTTTGTATTCACTGTGTATATCTTACTGATCACATTCATCTGTACTTGAGTACTCAGGTTATTTCCATATTTGGCAACTATAAACAGTATTGTAACAAATATAGGAATGTATGTTTTCTTCAAATTAATGTTTCTGTATTCTTTGGGCAGATACTTAGCAGTAGAATTACAAAACTTAGCAGTATAATTGCTGAGACATATGGTAGATCCATTTTTAATATTTTGAGAAACCTCCATACTGTTTCCATAGGGATAGGACCAGTCTACATTTTCTCTAACAATATATCAGGGTTCCTTTTTCTCTACATCCTTATCAATATTTGTTGTTTCAGGTCATTTGATATGGGATATTCTCACAGGTGTAAGGTGGTATCTCATTTGGCTTTGATTTTCCATTTCCCTGAGGATGAACATTTTTTCATGTGATTTTTGGCCATCTCTTTGTTTTCTTTGGAGAAATGTCTGTCTCTTTTGCTCATTTTTTGATTGTGTTCTTGGTTTTTGTTGAGTCATATGATTTATCTGTAGGTTGTAGATATCAGTTCCTTGTCTGATGTTATTTTGGGTGTATCTGATGATTTTTTTTAACACATTAAGGTTTTGACATTTTTCTTATGTTAGGAAAGGTACAAAATAATAACTTAATCTCTTTCATGTTAGCTATCATCAGAAGCATAAAATCAACAACTGGTAAAGAAAAACACTGCCAATTAGAACTCTTTGATTGCCTATGACAGAAATCAACTTTCACCAGTCTAAGCTTATGAGGGAATTTACTGGAATGGTGTTATAGTATCTGTGGTACCCAGTGAAGAGTTTCCTTCACATAAAAACCAGTACCACTGGGCAGAAGGAACAAGTGGAATCAGAGTCTAAGTGCCTTCAGGAGCCTCTGTTTCTGAATTTCCATTCCCTCCCTTCTGCATGCCTGCCCACTTCCCTCTCACTAGCATTGACTTTATATCCAGAAGAAAAAATGACATTTAACTCCTCTTACCTTACACCTGTGGCTCCAGCACCTACTTTCTGTCAGTTGAAAATCCAAAATCCTAGGGAAGAGTGTTTTTGTAAAATTCCCATAAAGTATGACTATGAAGGCATCATCAAATTATATACAATATCTGCTTTCACTGCAGTGATATGGGTATGTATGTTGGACATTATGTGTTCACAATGACAGTAAGCCTACTAATACCTTAGTAAATAGATGGCTGGCAGATTAAAATGCAATAGGATGAAAAAATATTAAACCTCCCCAGCCCTAATGAACTAAGGGGAACGGGCTTGTAGGGACCAGTGTATTCTGAAGTGGAAAAATACTTTAATCAAAATCCTATCTCATTAGCCAAATGAATTTGGAGGCAATGAAGCTTACTACTCCTAAAATCTCTTTAGGAAAGTTATTTTGTGTGTTACAGCATACTTGTCACTGACAAGAAAAGTGAAAGGAGAAGAAAAAAAGTATAGTTCCTGCAATATCAAGTCCACAGACCAAGATAAAAAGAGACTGTAATAACACCCAGAGAGATCCTGGACTATACTATTTCCAGGCTAGAAGGCCCAAGTTCAGATACCTTGCAGGCATTACTTTGATAACTAGGTGGAGAGAGACACAGTTGGCCAGAGAAAGCAGAGAAAAGAATATAAAACTATCACTAAGAATCAGAGTTAATCCCTATATCATTTGTGGCCTGCCTTTGGTAAGTGGTTTCTCCTGTTTGTTCATTGATTCTGAATGTTAAGTAAGTCTTTCCAGCAGTGGTTCCAGAGTGCCGGAGCAATGAATCTCAGAGATAAAATGAAAAATTAGGGTTATAAAGTTCAGGGAATAATAGAAAATTAAATCTTAACTGAACTGCTGTAAATATCACAGCCAGAAAATAGAGCACATCAGCAAATTGTGCTGGGAGTGAGAGTAATGAATTTCTCTTCTCCACATAAAATTATCCGAGGTGCATAATAGGGTATTTTGAGATTTGGACATGAGGATGGGGGTGACAAGGAGAGAGAGAGAGGGAAAATGTGATGTTTGTAAATTAAAAAATCTTTTTAATTAAAAACTTTTTAATCATAAAGTCAACGGCCCAGCTCAAAGGACCCTCTTAGAGTAACTCACCTAATACAAACATCCACAGACCATTAGCTGCAGCTTTTAGATAGTACTCATCATTCTAGAGTATCTGCAGTAATTTGTGGGCTTGCCTTAGTTCCACAATGAGATTACAAACTGCTGGAGGGTGAACGATAAGACTTGTTTTCTTTGTTCAATCTTTGAATGTTCAACAACAGCCAGAAGAACTAATATTTTTGACTGGCTTCAACATGCCATGTGTGAGTCCTGATAATGTCATCTCCCTTTGGGGTCTTCTCAATCCCCTTCAAGGTGTGTAGGGCTACCACTTATTGTAGAAGAAGAGACTGAAATTCAGATAAGTAACTTATCAAAATTTATATCACAGCAAAACAGACTGGAACCCAAGTGTAACTAATTCCAAAGCTTATGCTTTTTTCCTACTTGCTATACTGCCCAACTAAGATTATTAAGTAGGTAAATTATTTGAAATAAAACAGCAATTATAGATTCAATAATCATGCCAATAACATGAATAACCGCTATCGTCAAGAATTTTTTCTGAGTCAGGTACTGGGGTAGATGCTTTGTATGTGTTATTACAATTAATCTTTCTCACCATAGCCCTTGAGTTTGCTAGTACTAATATTACTGTTTAATAGATAAGAAAACAAAGGTTTCAGAGAGGTTAATAAAATTGTCTACAATTTTATAGTAACCATGTGCTCTCAATAATAATCCTATATTTATTTCAAAAGACAAAAATAGCACACATACAAATCAGCCAACATGTTTTGAACAACTATTCTGCACAAAGTTTTATGAATTTTATAATTCAATCCTTACTAAAACCTCAATATACGTCACTAAAGCAGGTATATTAATAAATTTTGTAATGAATAAACCATTGAAGGTAAAAAGAGCACACACAATTACCAGTTGCTAAAGTAAGACAAATTCTGAAACTCCTCAGTACTTACATCGCCAGTACTTTTAAATCGAAGCTATGGAAGACTAGCAAAAACATACAAGAATGAAAAACATGAATGCAATTTAGATAGTAGAAAGATTTTAGCTTGAAAAGCCAGAGTTGCAAAAAAAACCAATAGTGATCCATTCAGTGTGAAACAGGACTCCTTTTTCGCTATCGCATCATAAAAGTACTGTCCCAGAAAATCAGAATTCAAAGTAAAACAGAGGCCTCCAACTTAATCTTAATTTCATATCAGAAATACAACACTCTTAAGCTGATGACAAATCTTCTGTAGGATACATCCAGATGAATTAGATTATATGTTAGTTTTAGAGGAATAAATAGTACTAAACAGATTTTTAAATGCTATGGTTCAACTCTGGCTTTTTCATATTTCTTACTCATATGTGTTACCCACAAAATATTTCTCTGACACCCTTAAGGATGGGCATGTATAAATGACTTACTTTGGCCAGTGAAACTGCAGAATCAATGCACAGTTCTCAATGTTCTCTCTTCTGTCATGATGACAGGTGATGTTCTAGAAGGCATTTATCTGTCATCCTGAATATTTAAGTAAAAATGGCATGAACCAGTACTAATCTACAGTTAAAACATAGCATGAATGAAAAATAAATATGTTGTTTTAAGTCGCTGAAATAGTTGTTTGTTACTACAGCATAAATTTAGCCCAACCTGACATTAAACTAATGAGTTGTGTGACTTTGGGCCAGTCATTTATCTGACTGGCCTCCTACTGTCAATGCTAAAATGCACATTAGAACTGAAAATAGCTTTAGAGATTATTCAGATTCTAAGACGGTCTGAGTAACACAGACCTGGTACTCAGACCTTCTTAAAATTTGAAAGTTTTGAACACTCTCCCCAGAAAAATGAGATATCTCTTTCTCTCTCTGTTGGGGAAGCCAGAGGTTGCACGAGCTGTGAGCAACGGTCAAGGACAGAAGGGAGTGTTATGCTGAGATCCTTGCAAGACTTGCAAACAACTCATGCTAAAAAGAGCTGCACATGGCTCTTAGGATTGAGGCATACATTCTTTCAGTCTAGAAGAAGATAAGAAGGAAACAAAAAAGTTGTTAGATAATAGTAGTGGCTAATTACATGCAGGTGGGCTTGGCACACAACTATGTGACCCTGTACTTCTGGGCTAGGCTTCTTGTAGCAAGTAACATATGCTTGTCAATAAAAGGCCATGGAGAGGTTGGGAGGATTGCTATATCCCTAGGAGAGCAATAGCCCTCCATCTCCATACTGACATCTTGTCTGCTGGACTCATCTCTGCATCACCCAACACACAGCACAACATCAGCACTTTTACCTCCAGAGATTACAGCAACACTCTCAGTCTCTGTTTCTCTTTCCACACATACTCACATATATACATGCACCTGTAATTTTGGGGAGTCACTACTATCCTAAATCCCATTATAGACCCTTGTATTTAAACCTCCCTAATCTAGGCTAATCCCTTGGGCTTATAGATATGGGAAGATGGAAGGGTCATTCTTCTGAAAATACATCCCTACAGAAGAGTTAATGCGTGAAAGGTGAGAGTGTAACACTTTAGTTGAAGGAAAAGAGCTCTCTTAAATATGCAGATAACTGGGTAGACTACTTTAGGAGATAAGTGCTTGAATTTTAGAGAGGGGCAAGTTGGGTTAAACATATTTGTTGGGTCACAGTTTTCTATGGATAAAATAAGAACAATAATACTCAGCTCTAGCTGGGAGAGTCCCAGCAGCAATACATTATAATAATACATTGAAATACATACAGATAATACATTCAAATGGTGACTAAAGTGGGTTTATAGAGGTACTATTTATCAAGTGAGTTGAGGGTTCAGGGAAGTCAACAAGACATGGAAAGCACTCCTAGATGGTGAAGACAAGGAGCCCTTTATTATTCCTTGGTCAAAAGAGACAAGGAGAAAGTCTAGTTACCATAAATAAGGAGAGAGCTGTAACTATAGAACAGTATACTCAGTAGGAGCAGTTGCCTTTCAAGGAAAGCAAGGATATTGTTAACCCCTGGCCCAGTAGTGGGAGGAGCTAGAGAAAACAAACTTTGACCTTCCTCTCCTCTTTGCCCTCTTGTATCCTGCTCCTGCTGCCCATTGTGCAAAAACCCAATAAGAAACCAATAGTCAAGGAAGCCTGTTGACCTGATTCACAGAACATCTCTGAGAGGCAGAGATAGGATGCAGAGAGGTAGAGAGAGGACACAGAGAGGTCACTACAAATATTCAGAGAGATGACACTTAGAAGTATATGACATGTTAGAAAAATACTACTGTTCATTATTCGTGTGAATGAGTACCTCACATCCTTTGCTAAAACCAGATTCTAAGAGAGAAAGAGAGACTCCATGACCCCTGAGAGAGTAGAGAGATGTCTGATGAGCAGAAATCCAGCCTCAGAATGAAGTCATTCTAAGCCAGTTTAAAAAACAACAACAACAACAAAAAAAAAAAAACCCAGAGTATGATGTTTCTAAATCTTACATATTTATGTATCTCTTTCTACATTTGCTTTTCAAATCTCAATTAGAAGGCCTCAGTGGCAGTGTCTCTTTTTAGATTACTATCCAAATATTGCCCACATGATATTCAGTTGCTGCAATCATCATTAGAACAGTTTAACCACTCATCTTAAGCCCCAATACAGGAACAAACCTACTTTATAAAGGTTCTTCTGTCTGTCGGTATTTCCTGAATCACAAATGTACTCAGGTGAGCAAAATTAAGCAGGAGGGGAAGGAGGACTTCTGTGATCCAGAAGCCAAATTGCATCAGAGAACTTGTCTTTCTACAAGAAAATCCTAAATCAAGCAACTCTGCAGCAGAGACCCTTCCCCAGCCCCAAAATACTGGGTTTCATCTCAGACAAAGGAAATAATTGGATTTTGGCTCTGAGCTCTGTGATCTACTGCTGCCAGCTGCATGGCCATAAAACCATTAACTTCTTGCACAGCATTTTATCGCTATAGGAGGAAGAATAAAAGAAGAGAAACACAGCTCAAGAGCAAGCAAAAGGGAAACATTTTTTAAGTGGTGCAATGTAAATCTCACTAACATGGTATCCATCCTAACTGGTTTGAAATTATGGCCAACATTTGAGGATAAAAGCCAGAGAACTTGGAACAGAACAGATTTCTGCCTTCAAGAGCAACTCCATCTATCACTCAGTGGCTAGTTTAGAAAGAATCTGAAGTCCCAGCCGAGGTCAACTGTTTTCTTTTGACTCTTGGCTTTAATATCCTTCACCAAAAGTTCATCACCCAAACAAGTGAAAAATGAAGCCAATCTCTCTACTTACTCTGCATCTATTTGCTTTCTATTTGGTGGAACTTTTAAATGTTCATGATCTCCTCCCAGGCCAATTTACTGGATGTACAGCAGTATTATAGGGGTCTTGAAAGATGCAAAGCAAATGCTCCTAGAAGCCTCTAGTAGAGCACTTGGAATGAATAAATAAAAAGGGTTCTAGATCAGTGGAATATAATGATGGATAAACAGGTCTAAGGAACCAAGGAAAAAGAACCCTTGGCATCTCACTGCAGTTATTTGTAACTTTTTCACAGATGGTAACAAAGCTCCACAAAACTTTTCCCTCAGTTTAAGGACTTAAGGCTCCGTCAGATTTCAGGCTGGGGAGAAGACCTCCAGGAGTGTGACTAGCTATGGGTATCACTCCAAATTCCCTTGGAGTCTCCCTTAGCATGACCTGCGCAATACAAATTTGAGCTCACGGAAGTCAGGACTTCTCTTTCCAAAGAACTAACTTCACATAGGAAACAGACAAAAGAAAAGTCAATGTTTGAGCAAAAAGTTAAGTCTAAGAAGTACCTTTGAGAGTCATTCTTCTAATTTAATCTTCACTGCATAATTCTTCAAATTTAGACGTAGTATCTTGTCACTTGTTTTAAACTTTTTCAACCATTTTGTTTAAAACCTTTGAGGTTTACGCCTCTGTTTGAACAGCTGCTCCCCATTAATTAGCAGGGGACCTAGTCCTATCTACACCTGGAAGGATCATGAAAAACAGGCTTACATCCCATATTTCCCTCAGTCAGAGTTAATTGGCCTTAGCCTTGCATCCTTTTGCTCAACTCTTCCTTCTAGCCTTCTAAAAGAATTTTCAAAACAGATTTCCTTTGGGAGATTTTCACAAGAAACATGTATTGCTTGTACCACCCTCTTGGTGTTTGATATCTGAATTTAAGGAATTTAGTAGGAAAGGAGTTTATAGTTGAAGAACTTGGAAGCCAGCCTCCAAAGGACCATGTTATGTTAGTGAGCACCAGTCAGCATTAGGGATTTTTTCATAATCACTATGAAGAGAAAGAACCACAAAAGTCGAATGTCAGCCAGGAAATTAGTAGGTTACATCTGGGCAGATGGTTAATATTAAGGAAAGGGATATTTGGATTCATGATTTTCTTTTTCCTTAACAGTAATATCAACAAAACAAGGCAACCTTTCTCGGGCATCTGAGGTGAAGAACTATTGATGTTCACATTAGGCTGGGCTCATGGCTAATTTCTGTTAGTCAACTATTGTCTACTGACCATCACTGCCTGACTTAATTGTTTCTGTAACAAGACTTATATTTTTGATTGGTGGGTTGCTTTATTCAGTTGCTGGCTTCCCACTCATTAGTGTGATTAAAATTGTTTCATTAAAATTTTAAAGTGAAACATTGTACCTGTGTTTGCACATTTCTCTCCAAAGCTGATTAATGTTTTTCAAATGTTGCCTATGAATTATGATCATGAATAGTTACAAAAAGTGTTAGGCTGATATATACACACACATATACACATTTTGAATTATATATATATATGTACACACACACACACACAGTCACCTACTACACCAAACAATCTACTAATCTGTTATTGATGTGATAGTCCACATCTGCTGAAGAAATGAGTAGTCTTTCTAGAATACTGTTTGTATTCTCCCCCTGCATGGTTTTTGGGGGTAGTAAAGAAAGTGGAGGCACATTTAGAAGAAGAGCAGGGAAGATTGAAAGAAAGAGTGTAGGGAACTCATCCTCCCTTTTGCCTTTATACTGACTTCCAAATTGTTAGGAAGGGCATCTTCAAAGTCAACTGTTTATTTAGATTTGCCAAATGATAGGTAATTTTACCCAACTGTTGCATTAAATAATTATCAGTCAGTGAGCCATGAAACATTAAACCACTCACCTAAATTCATTGGCATTCATATTTTAGTCTCATATAATTACAAAGGAATTCAGTCACATATATACTGAACTCACAGTACTCACTTTGGCAAAATTCAGAGAGCCCCATCACCACAACATCACATACTCAGAAAAGCATAATTTTTGGTGCAGTATGCCCTCCAAACACAAGGCAATGACTTCATCTACATTCAACGTAAGACCACTTTCAGTGCACTTGAAATGACTTACAAAAAGACATTGAGATTTAAGTGGCTTAAATGGTAATTTGTGTATTTTAGATTTCTGCCTTAATATTCTTGGAGCTTAACACCTAGTCATTCGTGACTTCACTATACTCCAAAGCTGAATGCATACACTTATAAAGCAAATCAACTCTCCCATTGTGCTTCACTCTTTCATCACAAGCACCAACATTTCCCACATAACACATGCTTGGAAACTTGGAACCATCAATAACTTAATCAAGTCCTTTATCAATATATTCAGTTTTGGAGCACATGCAAAGGGCAGTGCTCGACGTTGTAGAGGATAAAAAGAAATATGTAAAAAGTGCCCTGGACCCCAATAAGACTGAAATTAAGTAGAGTGAGATATGTGTGCACAGGAGAAGATAACTAAGGAGATAATATTTAAGAACAAAATGAGATCCCTGTGGAAATCCTCTGGGCAGGGGTAATGGAGAAGATATCAGACAGCAAGGTAAGCAGGTAGAGTGCCATGTAGATACTGCCCTGAAAGCTTGATGGGAGCAGAATTTGGAATACAATGAGAAACCTGATAGACACCCAGTAAGCAGGAAGACCTTTGGATTTTTCCTTCATCACACTCTGCAGCTGTTCATGCATACATTCCAGGCTAGAACTATAATCATAATTGCTTGCTAGCATTGTTTTATGCCAGGAACTATTCCAAGTACTTCATATATTTTAATTATTTAATCCTCATCAGCTTTATAAGGTAGATACTATTATATTTCACATTTTACCAATAAGGAAACAGAGAGGTAAAGAATCTTGCCCAAAGCTAAATAGTCAGTAAATTGAAGACCAGAATTCTACCCCAGTCTCATTTTACTTTCATTGTCTCTGTGTCATTAAAATTGTCAGATCTAATTTCAAAAATATAACTCATCCTCCCTCTCCCACTCAAGAACCTCCTTATTACCTAAAAGATAAGATTTATCATCTTTAGGGTGAGAAATCAAGGTTTGCCTCTGCAATGGGCCGCAGCCTACCAACTGGTTCTTGCCATATCTTCTCCAACGAGAACCCTCCACTCTGATCGTGCTGATCTACTCATCAGTTTCAGTAGACCCTCTATGCATATTTACCTTCAGGTCCCATGATCACAGATTTGGCTTCCAGAGCCCTTTAGATTATATCCTGCTGGTTTGCTAAACAAATCCAGGCACTGACTCCAGTAACAGTCACACCAGGGCAGATCTGAAGCACTGATTTCCAAAAATGCAAGCCCCAAGACTAAATTACTTAGACCACACTCTTCTTGGTTCAAATTTCTTTCATCATCAACCCAAATCACCAAGTATTGGCTTAAAACAATGCAGAATTGTTATCCTATCTATAGTCCTGGAGTCAAGAACCCCCACATTATTATCACTGTGCTAAAATCAGAGTATCAACAGGTCTGCATTTCTTCTGGAGTCTCTGAGGGGAGAACCCATTCTCTTACCTTTTCCAGCTTCTAGAAGCTACCAACATTCCCTGGCTCATGTTTCCAAGTAGGCAATTGCATCTCTCATCTTTGTTTCTATTGTCATATCATCTATTCTTTTACCTGCTTTACTGCCTCCCACTAATAAGGGTCCTAGATATTATGTTGGAGCTACCCAAATAGCCAGATAATCATTCCATCTCAAGACCTCTAATTTAAACACATTAAGAAAGTCCCTGTGGCCACATATGGTAGCGTATTTGCAACTTTCAGGAATGACGTATACATCTTTGGAGGAAGCCACTACTCTTGCATACCACAGGTCTCAAGATGATCACATCAGCAAGTGCCTCAGTATCTTTGGCTTTGTTACTGAAGTGCACTTTAACAGTGAATATTCTTTTTTTTTTTTTTTGTGAGAATTTTCACGTCTCATTCTGCTTAACTCTTTTCTTTCCTTTTTCAGTACTTATCTTTTTATGTTCACTGTGTGTTGCTGTATTGCACTACAGGAATTTAACATTGAGAAAATCTTCCAAAAGGAAATGAGTATCCTCCTTGCCCTGTTGGAGTTTAAAGCCTGGTGTCTTTGAATTAGCTGTCAAATATTATGTACCATGGTTGGTATTTCTATGTACAAAGTTGATATTTCTAGTACACCATAAAGGGTCATTAAGACAAAGAATCAGGGGCCTTCCTGGTGATGCAGTGGGTTAAATTGCAGTGCTATGAACTATCTGCAGTCAAACAGTGAATATTCTTATCACATCTTTATTCTCTAGGACTACACCTCTCTGTTACATACTTGCCTTTCCTCACTGAAAAACCCCTATCTTAAAGAGGGAAGAGGCAGGCAACAGTGACATTTGAGGACTTCTGACTCCATTACTTAACTTGACAACACCTTCTCCAGTGACCCTTCTTTCTTTGTTCATCATTTTACTTGAAAAATAAATGTTAAAACAACCTCTGTGGTTTTAATGTTTTCTCAAATATCAACTTATTCACAGTTAGCCTTCAGATGTTGTATTTGTGTAGATTTGTGCCATGTCTATGCTCTTAAACACATCCTTGAGTTTGTGCCCTGCCGCTGAGATTCTGTTTTTGCTCTTTCTAAATCTAGACTTGGATTGCTCTTTAAGCATGTTCTATTTTTTAGATCTCTCTTCAGTGTCCTTCTCATTAGGATAACCAGAGATTATAGAGTAAGCATTCCTTTTTTTAAAGCTAGTTATTCTTTTTAAATGATAGTTCTTTTAGAAACTATGGACTCATTTTACTTTTCTCTGATTAAAAAAAAATACACTGGATATGTCTGAACATGACCATTTGATCCTTTCCCTGCCATTATGAATTCCAAGGTGACTCAATCATTTATACCATGTCTCCACATCTTCTGTTTCACCAACTGGCTTTTCCTTTCTGGTCAGAATTCAGTGGGAGTTCTATTTATTTTGTCCTCTAATCAGCTGTTCCACTTTTAGAATAGGAGCCTCCCAGCAGATGTTTGGAGAGTTAAAGTCATGACATCACCGTAAGATGACTTTATGAGGACAAGCAGTCCCCATGTCCTCACTTTTCTGCAATCTTTTATCTCTGCTTACACACACGGTCCTAGAGTTTTCCACAGGGTGCTTCGTTAACATCTAGTGCTCTGGCTTCAATGGAGCATTAGGACTTGAAAAGCTAGAGTACCAGCTGGACATAGGTTTAGGGGTAGGTAAATCACTAAGTAGGGTCTAAGCCATTCTGCAGATCCGGCAAGCACATGAGCAAAGGACAAACGGTCCACTTTAATTTAAAGGAGTCATGTGGATTCAGGGAGAAATCCCCCTCCTCTGCTACTGTAATGGAGCATGTGACCAAGGCTATGACAATCATAACATCTCACCCTGTAGCCATAGTGATTGGTTCAGACTCAACCTAAGTCAGGGTCATCAGAGTAAACATTAGGACTTTGGTAAAGATGTCAGGATGGAGTCTCTGGACTTCAGAAATGAATCAAGAAGCCAGTAGGTCAGTAAGTTGCTGGTAGCCATCTTGGGATGACAAAAAGAGTAATTTTAGATGAAGATGATACCATGAAAGGGGAAATAGACAAAAGAAATAAGGTCCTTAATGGTAACTTGGAGCTACTAACCCAAATTTGCCCTGTGACTAGTCCTTCTTTAGGATCTTTAGTTCCTTTTAATGTTGAAGTCCATGTGAGGTGAGCTTTCAATTCAAAAATATTCTTCCATTTCATAACCTGATTTGAAGATTGTTCCACCAAGTTTCAACAATGACTTTTGTTACTTGCCAGTATATTTCTACGTATCAAACCTGGGCAAAAAGAGGTGGTTTGGTTGGTTAGTTTTATAAATTAGAAGATGCTAGTGGAGAAGGATAAAATTAACATGCAAGATACACAGGATTATTAAAAGAATAGGAACTAATCTTTGCTGGGGGCATGGAATTTTGGCTGAGATGAAAAGGTTTGAAGAGATACAGAGAAATTCCCAGGAGATAAGGCTTAAAAGGAAGGATGGGTGACTTGTGTCAGGGTGGGAGGTATTCAGGGAGTTCTCACCAGTAAGGAAGAAGGGTGGGGTGTCTAAGGAGCAACTAACTTGAGGACTGTTGGGGGTGGGGCAACTACTGACTTGAAATTTGAGTCTAATGGGAGTTAAGTGGAGTCAAAGAGGAATGAAAAAAAAAAATAAAGAATGATCAATAGAGAGAGAAGGTGAGTGTGGCAGGAAAGAAAAAGTAAAGACTTGGAGGGATCAGATATGGTGAGTGGGTCACTGAGTCCTGGTTATTTAAAGGCATCTTGTACTGCATCTTGTACTCTATGCCTTGCCTCTCTGCACACTACAGAAAACTCAGGGATTTCAAAATACTGCATTTCCTCTTCAAAACAGTGTATTTCCCCAATGCACTCCTCCCACCACCTAGATTTTGGTCTGAGGCATGAACATGTCATCTTCAAGCAGTTGGTGGCAGCAACTGGATCACTTCGAGAAACATCAGTGATGTACGTGGAATTCCATTCCTCCTCACCCCATACATAAATATCCCTTACTCCTACAAACTGAGAATAAACCAGTAAAAACCCTTTTCAGATGGCAGGAGTGACCCCATATCAGAAGGAAGCATTTACTAATAAGCTTTATAGTTCTCTTCCTAAGAATTTCCTGCTTTATTAAATCAATTACACTTTCCACTATAAGAGAAAAAGAAACTTGTAAAATCCTCAGATGACCATAAAAATGATCAAATCCACCTTTCTCCCTTTTGAAATTTGAGAAATGGAAGCCCAGAAAACTGTACTCATATTCAGCTAAATGGCCAAACTGGTGGGACCACTTCAGTATCCAGGTTTCAATTCATTGTTCCCACAAACAAAATTTGCTTAAGATCCATCTTGTACTCCAAAATCTATCCTTGCTTCAACACAATTCCTGACTTTGTATAGAGATGTGTGTTTCTGTTTATCTTAGTCTCTTTCCCCTGTATGCCCTTTCAGGCATGGACCACCTCTGCCCCTATAGGCCCCTAAGGGCAGGGACTGTATCACGACCTTGGTGTCCTCAGCTGCTCAAAGAGTACCTGGGTAAGCCCTCAGTAAAACTCTGTTTGATAATAACAGCTCCGAACCAGCACAGCACATGAACACAAACATTACTGTCTGCGGATTCTATATTTATTATATATCTTATTATAAGTTCTATATCTTATTATAAGTTCCCTCAAACAGTGGAATAAACTGACAAAAACTAAATCCCAGATGCGTGAGGCAGTTCCTCAAAAAATTCAATGTAAAATACCATGACCCAGCAATTCCACTCCTAAGTATATACACTCAAAAGAATTACATAGGTACACCACTCTTTGTCTCTCCATTCATTAGTTGGTGGGTATTTGGGTTGTTTCTACCTTCTTTGGCTATTTTGAACAATGCTAATTATAAATATTCATATATAAGTTTTTGTTTATGCATCATTTTATATTCCCACCAGAAATGTTTAAACGTTCCATTTCTCCATATCTTCACTAACACTATTTTTTCCTCTTTTAGTTTAATTATACCCATCCTGGTGAGTATGAATTAGCATCTCCTATAGTTTTGATTTGGATTTCGCTGGTAGCTAATGATGTTGAATTTAGGTTCATAAGCATGTGCTTATTAGCCATTTGCGTATCTTCTCTGGAGAAATGTATATTCAGATTCTTTGTCCATCTTCAAAATTTACATTATTTGTCCTTGTTGAATTATAAGACTTCTTTATATATTCTGGACATTAGATCCTTATCATACATCTGATTTGCAATTTTTTTCCCCATTCTATAGGTTGTCTTTTCACTTTCTTGACAGTGTCCTTTGACACACAAAAACTTTTAATTCTCAGGAAATCCAATTAATTTTTCTCTTTGATGGCTTGTGCTCTTAATCCATAGCTTTGAATCCTAGCCCCTCCCTACCAACTAGATAGTGTCTTTCTTTTCCTACTAGAGAACAAATCTGGTCAAGGAAATTAGTCAAAGATTGGTTTCTTCAAGGGCAGGTGAAGGGATTTGATAAGCAGGACTAGCGGAGGGAGTGCATTCACAAGGAGAAACATAACCAACACGCTTAGTTTTCAGCAAGGGTAAGAATGTGGTATGGTTCCAAAACAAAGGGCTAACACACCCTAAGCACACTGCTGTATCTGATCTGACACCTGGCGGCTGGCTGCCACCCAGTGGTGGAAACAGGCAAGGCTTGGGGTACTAGTTCACAGTTCCTAGTGACAGCTACAAAAGCATTTCTCTTGAAATTTCAGGTAGGCCACATTTTTGGGATAGGATGTATTTGGCTTTGGATTGTTTGTTGCTCGGTTGGGTTTGCATGAAATACAGGCTTGTCTTTGCGGGCTTGGCAATGCTACGCTGGTATGCTGCTTCCATAAGCAGTGTCACATCCCAGTAGGAAAGCATCATTGTTTTAAGGGGGAGCAGTTTGCCTGGTGATCCACTTTGCTTCAATTATGCGTGACTTCTACTTATTAATTTCCAACCCGCCATCAGTAGGCCCTTTCGCTTGAGGTGATTTGCCAGCAGTGAAATATCTGTTAGGGTGAGGATTGTAGGTAGCTATGAGTCAGAGCAGATGCAACCTGTTTGCTGTAAATTTGACATCCTAACCCCAAACTCCAAGTAATAAAAAATAAGCAGCCTCAAGCCAGAGGAGAGAAAGGAGAACATGTTTATTAGTCTAACTATTCATAAGTTATAAGCCGGACCTCCCGTGTAGCTTAGGGATTAAGTCTCAGCGCTATCACCCACTGCTGAGGACTGAAATTGATCCCTGACCAGGGAGCTAATCCACGTATGGCTCAGTACACCTCTCCTGTCTTGCCCACTTCTCCCCTTAGCAGAGTATTTCAGTAAGTCTTCCCATTCTGCTCCCCACTCTGTCTCTGGTGAGTCCTCTTATCCCTGACAGCTCTGGCCTACACCCCAGTTTTTATATGCATTAATAAGTAAAAATGAATCATTAAAAATTTTAAGTCAGTAATAACAATTCCAAGAACTCTATATCCCAATTCAACTTTTGATTTGTTAGGGACAGAAATCTATCTTGAATGAACCGAGAAAAGGGGCTGGGGGAAGAATCAGCAAAGATTTTGGGGTAGCTCATGTAATTAAAAGCAGGTAGAATTATCAAATTGTGAACTGGCAATGTATGCCTCAGGAATAGTGGGGACCTAAATTCAGTCTTACCTAACTGTCTGTCTATACCTATGTTTCTATTTTTGCTGAATTCTCTCTCATGGTGAATGAGCATTCCAAATGGCAGCAAACATAACCATTCAAATTCCCATATTTCTTGTTGCAGCTCCTACCAGGATGGGTCTATATCAGTTTGGGTTGAGTTAAGGATAAGAAAGAAAGGAAGAATCCATGGAAATATTTAATAACTTAATGATAAATGGTATTTTAAAGAGGAATTATGGTTCAAAGAAGGAGTTTTATACTTGTTCTTGGATAATCAGAGAAATTTGTATGGGAAGGAGCCCAGGCCTGAGCTGGGCCTTAAAAGAATGAATGAATACAGATGGATGGTAGAAAGTAAGGGGGATATTCCTTACACTGGAGACAGCTACATGAATAAAGACAGCACAGGAACAAGCAGAGAAAAATATCTCTCATTTTACAAATTAAAGAAGAGTTACATAGAAATAACTTGTACACTGTAATCTCCCCTTTATTCATGCCCATACTGTTATGTGTGCTTGTGTTCTATATTTTCCATAACAAAATCCTCAAGACCGAACGACAGTCACCCCTCCAACACCACAGGCAGGGGATAAAGAGCAATTCTTTTTTTTTTTTTATTAGATTTAGTTGTATTTGACATCGTTCATAGTCCCCAGGGGGTTCCCACCACCATTTTCACCTGTGCACCGTCACCTCAGTCCCTTGTGCTCTTTATGCCCTCATCCCGTCTTTGTTCTCCCCTCCCTCTGCCCATCCCCGTGGTCCCTTGGGTTTATCTTTGATCTTTTGATCTTGTTGAGTTTTTATTTGTTTGTTTGTTTTGGTTATGATTGCTCATTTCCTTGAGCTTTCTCTTGTTTGATAAAGAGCAATTCTAATACACTCCAGCTAAGGAAAAAGAAGCTGCACAACCCTTCTCAACAGAAATTCCACGTATGCAACTTAAAGTGAAAAGATCAAAAGTAACATTCCCATAAAATTCACAAATAGAGGAAATTATGAAATGTCAGTCAGACTGGAAAATTTAACTAATACTCCTTTAAAAAAGTAAACACCCTTGTGCCTCCCTGGTGGTGCAAGGGGTTGAGCACCACACTGTGGGGCTTCCACAGCCACTGCAGCCCAAGTTAGAACCCCGGCCAGGGAGGGGACCCACATGGCCCAGCAGACCTCTCTGCTTCACCAACTGCTCCCCTCAGCAGTGTATTTCATCAGTCTGCCTGTTTTCATCCCTGCTCTGTTTCTGATGAGTCCTCTCACCCTCCACAGGTCTGGCCTGTACCCCAGCTCCTGTATGCATAAATACCTTAAAAAATATAAACACCCTTGTTTATTATTTTGCAGTACAGAATTTATCCCATCAGGCGTGGTCAACATAGTTTTCGCAGCACAGAATTTTCCCACCACCCAAGTGCAGGAGTTCATCTTTTTTGAATGCTGAGTATTCCATTATGTAAATGAACCACATCTTCTTAATGCACTCTTCTGTTCTGGGGCATTTAGGTTGTTTCCACATCTTCACTATTATAAATAGTGCTGCTATAAACAGAGGAGTACAGGTTTCCTTTCAAATTAGTATTTTTGTGCTCTTTGGTTAGATACCTAAGAGTGGAATTGTTGAGTCACAGAATAGATTCATTTTTAGTCTTTTGAGGAATTGGAGAGTTTTATTTAGTGATTCATTAATTTCATTGTGTAAATAGGTTGCAAGTGTTGATAATAGTTGTTGGGTATACATACATATAAACAGTTTCACAAAGTTCTCGTTATTTTATTGCTAGCTAAAAGGACCCATTATGAATATCACAGAAATTTTCTCAGAAATGTATAATTAAAAAAGGTCTACTACATTAAAAAATTTCAATAATTTTATATTCAAGATGGAATTTTTATGTGCCAGTCAAAAGTGGTTTGCATGACCATGATAGAATAGCAGCCCTCCAAAGATGTCTGTCCTAGTTCCCAGAACCTAGAATTATGTTATATGCTCCCTTATATGGCAAAAAGGATTCTACAGATGATATTAAGTTGAGGACTTTGATATTAGATGCTTACACTGCATTATCTAAATGAGAAAAATCATATGGGTTCTTTGAGAACCTTTCCCAGTCATGATTAGAGGGAGACATGACCACAGGCAGGTCAGAGAGATGAACAGTGCAGGCACTGAGGAGAGTAGAAAGAGACGCCACCCACCCCTTTAAGAGCATGCTTCATTGGCAATATGATAGGCCTAACAAGAAAAGAAGGCAGTTTCTTGTAAAATGCTTATTTTCAAGTATTTGGAGGAGGCTCATTGTCCCTTTTGCTAGTCTCAAAATTAGCTGTTTCATTATACTTTCCCCTATATACATCTCAGGAGGAAAAATAAAACAAGAGTTCAAGTACTTTAGTCATTTACCAAAATGGCTAGAAGTGGGAAATGAAAAAGAAACTCTTACTAGTAAACCAACTAATACAAAGGAACTGCGTTACACCAGAATTTATATGATGAATTGAAACATTGTTTTTGAAATAAAAATATGCATGTTCTCCCTTCCCCCCAAACACAGCACAGTGTCCCTTTCTCTCTTCCTTTCCCCTAACTGCTACCCGCCCCCCCCTCTCTCTCTCACACACACACACACACACACATTCTTCACTCAATATTCTGTGAATTCAGGGATAAAAAGACTTTCCTGAAATCACAGAAACAATCACAAGATAAAGAAATGACTGTCAATATGACACAAACCTGACCTGAGCTAATACATGACATTAAGCCGAAGTGTGCTTTATGAATTGTTGGTTTCTGGCACAATCCCAAACAGGTAACACTCCCTGGACAGTTTCTCTGACCTCTGACTTTGGCCAGTTCTCACAACCAACATATTTGTTTTAACTGTCCTAAGAAATTGATTTGACATATTATTTATTCAAACATATTGTCTTGTATAACTTAATAACATGCTGTGTTAATAAGAAATTTATAGTAAGAAATTAAAGGTATCTATTTTTTTAATGTGTCGGGAATGTTTATTCTCTAGAAGAACTGAAGAGTATAGATTCCAAATCTAAAATATCTTCAATATATGTACTTTTTTCTACCTAAGCAAGAGGCGTACTTATGAAGATAGGGCATATAGCGGCAGAGTCGATGTTCGAAATTAGTCAAAATTCAAATATTTTTATTTCAAAAATATTTACCTAGTATAGGTCAAATTACATGAAAGTACTGCTAAATGCCTGCCATGCTGTTTCTGAGTGTGTGATTTAGAGTCAGGTAGAATGTGCTTTCAGTATGAGCCACACTATTCACCAGCTGTGCACATATTACTCATGTTCTCTATACTTATTTTCAATGTCTGTCCAATGGAGGAGATAACATTGACCCGCGGGTTGCTTTATGAACAACCTCAACTTATACCCTTCTAGTAAAGGACAAGGAGAATCTTCTAGGGATCTGTGGTGTCAGGAGGGGCACAGAACAAGTTCTCGATGATTCCGAGCAGACGGGTTAAGGAAGAGTCCTGGAGCCCTGGAGCCCTGGAGACCTGGGTGGCTTTTTCAGGCTTTTTTTGATATCATGTATCAGAGGCGACTAGGTACACAGCAGGCAGGGGAAGGGGGGGAGCAGGAGGCTGGCAGGTTCCTAGCCCCTGACACATCTCACTCTCTTTGGGCTCTCTAATCTCTGCTTTCTCTCACTCTTTTCTTTCTCTTTCTTCTCTCTCTGCTTGTCTTCTGCTTTCCTCTTGTCTTCTCTGCCATTGGTATCCTCTTGACTTTGCCCTTATATGCCTCATGTCTCAACCCAGGTTCACTCACTTGCTCATGCCCACTTAGGCACGCATGCAGGACCTCAGGTGTCCATCGTCACACCAATGGCGGAAGGGCGGAAAATCCTGATAACTTTTCCATTTACCCTACAGGATCCAACCATTCTTTTCTTCTCTCTTCTCAAAGTTTTTCTAGGCCAGTCTTCCCTGTGAGTAGGCCTAGACAACTGCCCCATGCAAGAAGGATAGAAAGTTATTACTCAAATTTTTACTGTAGGGTTAGAGAAATCAGGTCTTTCCACTCTCCCACCACTGTGATGATGGACACCTGCAGTGCTGTGAGCATTCCAGGGTGGGCATGCGCAAGTGGGCGCACCTGAGTTGGACACGGGCATAAATGGGTGGTGTCATGAGGGCGCCAGAACCAACAGGACCGACAGTACTGACCCACGCAAGCAGCAGCAGCAAAGCAGCCGAGAGGGTGAGATGCACCAGGGGCTGGGAGGCCTGCCAGCCTCCCGACCCCGGCACCCATGCCTGCCATGTACCTGGCCACCTCTACTAATAAAAGCATGAAAAGCCACCGAGGGTTCCAAGACTCCTCTCCTTCCTTGACCTGTCTGCCCAGAACCATCCCGAACCTGCCCAGTGACGCCCTTCCTGCCACTACATTGCTTTCAAAAGGAAGATCAAGAAATCTATGTATGCAATAATTTCTTCAATTCAGACTTATCTGTAATGTAGAACATTCTTCCCCCACCTCCTGCCCTGATTTTCGCAAAAGTAATAGTATGGAATACTTTACATTTGTCCATAGAGACAAAATGAAGCAAAGACCCATTCAACTCTTTCTTGTTTATTCTAGATCTGGAGATCTTCAGAGCGCATAAAAGTATGTGTTTAAATTCTCATTCTTACCTCCACTGATGTGCCCCTCATTCCTGACCCTTCTTCCTTTTGAAGATGAAGTAAGGATCAGTCAGAGGGCCATCTGGGTGCTTCTAGAAACTGTCAGCTCAGTCTGGCTTAGTACAGACACACTTACCTAGTGAGCTATGACTTACATCAGAAGTGGGGAGACAGGACATCACCTACTTCATGTTATCTTACATCAGTCTTGCACTGCAGTTGTTATTTTACTCATGAGGGATAAGGGAACAGCGCCAAAGGAAGATGGAACAGCTTTCTCAAAGCTGCAGGTCTACTGACTTCAGAACACCCTGCAGCCTGACTAGTTCTTATAAAGGATAGCACACACCATGCCACTCCTTGGGGTGAAGTTTTCTAATGAATTCACATGACACTTTCAGTAAAATCCAGGCTCTCCCCCCCCCCAACCCCCCATAATCTGGCCCTTTTCATCCCAAACTGTCAGGTGCTGGAGATCAGGAATGCTGCCATGAATTTTCTAGTAGGAGGAAATCTGATTGGTAACATATCAGGTAATAAAATGTAATATTTGAGAAAAATATTTCTATAGGGTTAGGGCAGAAATCCTTTGTCTCTACATTCTTGCCTTGAGCCAGAATCATTTACATTGCTATTAGCTTTCTATGACCCCACATCATCTATCCCCATAATATGGCAGAATATCCAGTCAATGGAAAGACAACCAAAGCAGTCACTGGTATGGGATCAGCTAACCTACACAGCATGCAATAGGCAATGCTCAGCACTCCACTGAAAGGACATTCAATAATGTCTTTTACATGTTTTTAAGTCTTTGACTTTTTTTTTTCTGACAGTCAAACATCTGCAAAAATCTGATGGGTGAATTTTCAGACATCAATTCTTTGCTGTTTTTCTATTAATCAAAAGCATAATCAACCAACCAAAGACAGGAAATCAAATTAGCAAATTCTTGGCAGCAAAAGAAAACAATTATTTTTTTTAAAAAGAATCTTTTGAGCATGGTGAATGTTAAATATACACAAAAGTATACATGACCAACAAACATCAACTGCAGCCAATTCTTTTCCTTTCACTCTTCCCTCTCGCATTATTTTGAAGCAAATCCTATACATTATAGGAGAAAAGAAAGTTTCCTCTACCGTCTTAGGTTCAGTGACTGCAGGGTCTGTAAATTAACTTCACAAAAGACTGATTAATGGAGATTAGGGGTAAGAATTTATTAATTTTACATGCACAGAAGCACCACAGAAGAAAGTGGATTCCCACAGGATTTGAGAATTTTGAATACCATCTTGACGGGGGGAGAAAGACGAACAGAGGAGATATTTGTTCTAGGAGAACAGTGCCTTCTTAGAAGGCTTGGAGAAAGGGCACTTATGGAAACACAAGTGACTTTTTGGATGATAAGCGTGCCCTTAGGAGAACAGATAGGACATATGATAGCTTGTGACAATGTCTATCTGCGTTTGGAGTCAACTTCTTTCCCAAAGAGAAGATTGAGCTGTTCCTGGGGAGGAGAATTTATGACAATTGAATTCTTTGTGGAAGCTCTACTTTTTTTCTCCCAGTTTTAAAAATATATACTTATTACATCATCCTTCATATTTGTACAATGTATGTTTTCCAATTCACCCACGCACCACTACCATAGTCCCTTGTGTCTTCTTCCCACCCGTCCTGATCCTTCTCTCTCCTTCTCCCCTACAGAATGTCTCTGATTTATATTTGCCTGATGGGTTCGATTTTTGCTTTATTATAGTTACTTTTTTTCCCCAACCCCTTATTTTGTTCCTCTACATTCCTCCTGTAAGTGAAACCATTTGACAATTTTCTTTTTCTTTCTGACTTATTTCACTGAACATAATCCCTTCCAGTTCCATCCACACTACTGTGAATGGCATGAATTTATCTTTTCTGATTGCTGAGTAATATTCCATTGTGTAAATATACCACATCTTCTTGATCTAGTCATCTATTTTGGGGCATTTGGGTTGTTTCCATAGTTTACCTATTGTAAATTGTGTGGCAATAAACATAGGGGTGCAAGTGTCCTTTTGTTTTTCTTTCTTATATATATTTGACAGCAATTGTAGTCTCCATGGAATTCCCACCACCATTTTACCAGTGCACCCTCACCAAGTCCCTTGTGCTTGTGCTCTTTCTGCCTTCATCCCAGTCCCTTTCCCTACCCCCCGACCCCAAACACAAGGTGCCTCTGATCTGTCTTTGTCTTTTTGTTTTTGTTGTGTTGTGATTTTTTTTTCCCCAGGTGTCCTTTTGAATTAATGTTTTTGTGTTCTTTGGGTAGATACCTACGAGTAGAATTGCTAGATCATATGGAAGCTCCATTTTAGTAGTTTGAGAAACTGGGGAGGCTCTACTTTTAAGCAGTAAAGGAATTTCAGGAATTCAAGTGCTTTCAGCTAAAAATAATTTTCATGACAAAGTGGCAGATTTTGGAGTGGAATATGCTGGTCTCCTTCAGCATAGTATCACTTCATCCATCAATAAAATTAACTATTTTCAAAAGGTAGCTCTGTTAAAAGAACAGGTAAAAGTGCAGCATAAATTAAAATCTAGACCCTTTTGAAACTAAGAAAAGCAGAAACAGTTTTAAAAGCATCAATATGTCTGTTATGATAAGTGCTCAAAAAGCATGTGTTGACTGATATGTGACTATGCAATATTATAGCCATACACTAATTTCAATACACTAATTTAAAGTAGCACATGTATATGCACACACACTCATATGCACACACATACACACACACCAACTCTGTAAGTAAGAGAAACATCAGGAAGACAAAAATTGTCTAAAGTAGGGGCAAACTCCAATGTTGGGCGATGCAATTCACATTAAGTAATGGAGTTTAGGACATGTTACCCCAAATATGGCACCGTTGCATACTGAACATTTTTAAGCTGATGGAGTTTGAGGAAATGGCAGATGCAGGAAGATGTCTCTGACCTTCCCCTGTCCTTCTTCCCTGAAATAGGTCATAAGACCCTTATGTGAGGGGTGCCCTCTCTATACCTAAAGTAAAGGGACACCTTTATCCCCAAGACAAAGGGGAGAACCTGAATGAACAGGTCATACCAACTATACCAGCCTTACATCCTCTGTCCTATATTTTGCACGACTGTCTATTAGAAGAGGCAGTGGGATGGCCAGGCCAGCAGACCCCCCAGACGAGCACTGAGGCCTCAAGAATGAGCACCATCTGCCCCACACTCATTTCCACCCACCTTGCACTACAACTCTTGTTATGCTGAATGGGGTAAGGGTATGAGGGGGGTTAAAGGCAGAGCTGAACAACCATGTTGGATTTAAAAACATTGGGCATATGCTTGCCTGCTCTTTTTCTAGCTATGATCCAACTCTTCAAAGACTACAGCAACCACTCTCTTGACCCTCTCATGGATTCAGCTTGTGCAGTACAGTCTGAACTTTGTTTTTTTTTCTGTTCTCTCAGCCCTCTCTGGCCCTGCCTAAACTCTTGCTCATGTTTCCTATCAGGAGGTACTTTGAATTTGTTTTCCTAGTGGCCTTGCTTTTGGGCATTGTCCACTTGGCTGAACTGTGACCAATGATAGATGATTCTGGAGTTTGATAGGGGGTATTTTGAAATATTCTTCTTTCTTACTCCACTTCTCGCTCTCTCCCTTTAACCTGTTGCTGATTAAAAATCTTTGAAGAGAGAATCTCTTTGAATCTAGAGTTTGATTACCTTGCTTTTTGCATGTGGGTGGCATGAACCCCTAGAACAGACAACATGGGTATTTTTCTTAACAGTTTTGGGGTCCTTGGGCACCGCTCAGTTTTGCCAGTTATCAGTTTGGGTGCACTGGCCAGGAGCCCCTGGGTTTTTCTCAGTATATGACCATTTCATCAATGCTCATTAAACACTCAGGTTTTTATACTTCTCTTCTTCACTTTCTTATGAAGGCTCCTATGTCACAAACAAATTAAATAAACACATATGATTTTCGCCTGTTAACCTTTCTTTGTTAGTTTAATATTTAGACCCAGTCAGGGGCCTTCAGACAGTCTAGAAAAACTATTTCCTCATTTACATAAGCCTAGGATTCCATTGATACTTCACACACACATACGTATGCATGCACGCATGTACAGTACAGTACAGTAATCAAGTATTTTTTTCAGATGTTTAATTGGAAGGTAGATTTATATCTGACAGACCACTTTCATCTTTCTCTTAATTCTTCTCAGAGGTGAGCTTCTTCTAGAAAGTGTAATCTGAGTCACCAAGTACTTGGGACAGGGTTCTCCACAGCACATAGATTTGGGAGTTTCCCTGTCTAGCCTCCTGAAATATAAATTTAGTTGAAGAAAGGCCAATGATTAGACTAATGCTGTTCCTAAAGAAAGAAAATAGACTCAGACTTATGCACAGAGTGATAGCTCCTTTACAGATAGCTGAGACACCAAGGAAGTGAAATCTTATGTGGAGAGATGTAGCTAGAATTTTTTAGGAAATTGTTGAATTGGTGGCCGTGAAATGGAGCTGGCCCCCAAAATTGAGAGTATGTAGAAGGATAGGTCAAGCTCAACATAATCCTGATGAGTAAATACTTAGCTGGTATAAGGGGCAAATGCAAATGAAAAGTAAGAAGCTTATTCTTCCTGTGGAAAATAAGAAACTTTCCCTACTTCCCTCCCTTTTCTTTTAGAATTTCTTTCTCTATCCTTTTCAAATGTATGTACATCTTTTTAATGGTTAAATAAGCCTCTTGCTAGTCTCACAACTCAGGAAAATTTCCTCAAGGAACTGACAGCCATTTGGATACATTTGAATGTAATCATTAAAGAAAAATAAGATCTTCCCCCAGCATCCTCTGAGGAAATGGGTCTAACTTGTCACCTGACTACAAAAAATAGCCTATTTAACTTATCTACCACCCTGCTATATAAAAGATAAAGGTTTCTCTGTGTCTTTGCAATCCTTTTAGTGGATGTAATGAACATTATATTCTGGTCAAATGCTTACTCAATATTAAAATTGCTTCTTTCTCTTCTACCTTTGTAGAGGTTTTCTGGGCTGGGAGGAGATTTTATTTTTTTCCCCCTACAACTGCTTGAAACCCAGAGAAAAGGATGAACGTGGTGTCCAAGTATTTTCCCAGAGGCTAGGAAAATGAGAGCAATTAGCCAGGATTTTGACCGGAAAGTAAAAACAAAACAGATAAAGGAAATAGCACGGTAGTAAAAACATTTTAGATTTGATCTTAGATTTCCTCAGGTTCAGGATCTAGTTTTACCACATACTAGGCAGCCAAGTTACCTTCTTTAAATCTCTATTTCCATCTGCAAAATAGCTATAAATAGTTCCTATCATGGAAATATTGTTATTGATCTAACCAGGTCACGTTGCTGGCTCTCAGAAAACCAGATTCTGAACCATTGAGTGTTTCCACAAAGGAAGCCCTTTATTAACATGTGGTGCCACCAAGGAGCATGGTAGTCAGTGCTTCAAAGAAAGCGTCCCCTCGAGGGACTAGTGAAAGAAGGTTATATAAGAGAGAAAAGAATTTGAGGATGAGGTGAGGGATGAGGGGAGGGTATTCTTCTCAGTTCTGCGGAGGTGCCCAGCAGTCTAGGGGCAGTCACAAGGTTATTGAATGACCTTCCTAAAACAGTTCCTCTCTTCAGTGTTATCAGCTTAAAATGGCTGGCAGGTGTCCGTCTGGCACTGATGCTATCAGCATACCCAGAAGGAACAAAACGTCTTGTTATGTATTAAGCAACCCATTGCCATGGCCCTGAGGAATGTGACACAATGTTAAACGGAACTGCTAGGCTGAAGGTTAAGGAAGAGGTCAGATCACGTTCCTTGGCTCAGACCTGAGCACAATATTGCAGGAGAAGATAATGTAATCAAAGCACTTAGTCTAGGTCTCTTAGCTATTTGTAAAATATAACCTCAGTTATCAATGATAACTTCTAGGAGTTATAACAAAATTTGCTTTATGTTTAAACCAGTGCTGAATATCTTTAGAATCTAATGCCTGTTGAATTGCAGCACAGTGGTTTGTACATGGTTCCAAGGTCACCTGGTCCTGCAGTATATCACACTGGGCCACATGACAAAGTAGAGAGGTTTAGGAGGCATGCAAAGGATTATGGGCTGGGATTTCAACAGAATTGCTTTTGGAAATTCTTTTAAAAACCTGATTGATTTCCCAGATGAAAGCAGCAGAAAAATATTCATGCATTGTAAAGTCCACACAACAAAAAATCTGCAAACCTGCCAGTTTGCAGGTAACACATTCCTATGTAGGGGAGGGAGAAAAATTCTTTTTCTTTCTATCTGTCTAGTTTTTTGGCAGGGGTCCCTATGAGCAAAGACAGATTACATAAGAGAAAAAAATAAGTATTAATATGTATGCCTCTCATACACATGGGAGAAACTCAGAAATGAGTAAACTCAAAAAGGTAGCTAGAGCTTGAGCTTAAATACCATCTGCAGCTAAAACAAGAAGGGTGTGGGGAGACATTACAGACAGATGACAGGAAAAGTATGCTAAACAAGGACAAGGTTCATTATGCAGACTTAAATGCTTTCTCCATTAATAAGAGTCTCTAATGTTTAGAGTTACCTTTCTCTTCAGAGAGGGAGCCACATTTATAAACGGTCATTTTTTTTTAATCAATGTAAAGTTTTCTTAAAAAGAGCAACCTCTACTATATTTTTAGAGCTATTTCTGTGTCTGTTATTTCTCAAGAGAATCCATATACCAAAGGGGCATATTTAAGGTAACATATTCTGACCCTATACAGTTATATTTTGGGGTAGCAGGTAGGATATTCTGGTTTCCTATATTTACTTTTCCATGGCCATTTGATAGATGTCAGGACACCACAATTGTGGACTCAGTGTGGTGAGTGAGCATCACCTATGCCCAGAACATCTGGATCAATAAGTTGAACTGGCTTTCCCTTAAGATTATATGCCTGCCTAGGGCATGTGACACTTCAGTGTATTTTCAAATAGAATTAACATTCCTATTCATTTCTGAAATGAACAAGTGGGTATTTTTTTCATGTAAAATAGATATTATTTCTTGGAGCTGTCTTCAAAGTTAGTAATGGCAAAAGTTGACTGTGAAATGCTCCGAATGATTGTCAGAGCTTCCAAGAGTGGATGAAAGAAATTGTGCGCTGGTGGATTCCTCCACAGTCAAGAAGCCCTATAACAAAGCTAGCTTTGTATGGAGGCCATAGCTCTGGGTCTGGACCTGCCAGGCTGACTTTCAGTCCCAGCGGTGAGTGAGTCCCAAACCTGACCCTGGCTGGAAAAGTGGAATGTGCTGGAGCTGGAAAATCTGGAATGAAGAAAAAGGCAACTCATTAAATTGCTTGCCACATAAAACACATAGTTTTAGAGATAGGGAGGAAGTGTAGTTTCTCAGATCCAGAAATAGTGATTTCAAGTGTGTTCATTATAAGGGATCATCTGCTTCAAAGTTGGAGGACTGATCCTCCACTTCCAAGAATTCTGTGGGAAACATATGTGCACAGATGCCTCACACATCTGTTATGAACTAAATTAACATGTTCAGGGGGCAATGAAAATTTAAGGTCTCAAAAATAGCACCAGGGGATAGGAGAGCTCACCAAGCAGGGACTTTTAGATGCCTGGGGTCAGAATTCTGGATCTTGGGCTGAAGGAAGATCCGGTGTTCAAGACACAGCTCTATCTGTATTAACTATGAATCTTAATGGGATTCTATTTGATGACCAACAGACATAATCTATTCTACGTCACTTTGGCCAAAGACACAAAAATAACAACCATTGCTTTAGTTCTATATTATGCAACTAAGGAAAAGCATTTCATTTAAAGAAGCATTTCAAGAGCCTAGGCAAGTACTCTATAACAATAAATTTGGAAATACTTTTTAATGGGTGGCAACAATTACTAGGGTTATTACACTTATGGCATATTTTTTTCCCAAACAGAATATAAAATGAAAATTCCCATGAACAGGAAGAGGCTTTTGCTATATTCTGGATATAATCCACGTCCAAGTGGTAATTCTTTTTGGTTTTCATAGATATGTTTTCGCATCATTACCTACTGATGTGAGCCTACAAAGTGCACAACTGTTAAAAGCACCAGGTCTTTTACAAAAGGCAACCAGCTCTTTTCCTAAAGTAGGAATACTAACAAACTAACACTTAGGATGCTGGTACTAGCATTTAAGTTGCTATTGGAAGGTATTATTATTATTATTATTATTAAAATTCTATTCTCATTATGCTTTAACTTATTCATATTAATGCCATTCTTTTACTTTGTAAAAGGTGGTTTCCACTGGATTTTTTCCATAAATCCTCCTCCAGTCTCTTAACATTTCAAAAAAGCTTTTTATAAACTTTTGAGTGGTGAGTATTGTTCATAGCGCCTAAGTAAAGAATAAGAGACTTCAAACACGTGTACCACTCCATCTGGAGCCACATGATACTTTCATTTTCAAGTATTCTAGCCTTTACTATTTTGGTCACAGTATTAGGCATCATGGTTTAATAATAATTATTTGAAGTTGTTACTGTATATCAATGCATTTTAAATTCTAGAAAGATGGTAGGTACACTTAGAAGGAATTACTAAAGCAATTATTCAGTGTCAGTGTTGTATCAATACTCATTAAGGTTTAGAGTCATGTTCTTGCCGTTTATAATTTCAGTTGATTCCTAACTGATTGGTTAAAACCATTCAGTTTGATTTTGACTGATTCTTTAAAAATATCTTTCTTCAGCTCTTACCCATAGTCTCAGCACATTTAGAAAAAATATATCCTTATTATTTCTGCTTGTTATGATTCTTCTTTAAAAGAAATAAATGCTTTGGGGTGTCAAAATTTAGCTTTAATTTGCAAAGTAACTTAAAAGGGAAACTATATGAAGTAAGGGAAGTTTGAGCAAAACTATGAAGAGGCTTTATTTATTTAAATTAACTCTCTTGTTTAATTTCTTTTAAGTGCTAGTCATAGAAAAAATAAAAAGAGCAAATGGCCAGAGATGCAGGTTTGAATTCTGATTTAACTCTTTGCTAGCAATGACTGTCATTTACTGACCATCAGACACAATATATGAATTATTTCTAGTTTTCAAATGACTACAATGAATATTATGTTTCTATAATTGTACATAGTAGTATGAAGCAAAATAACTAATAAAAGTAATGTCAGACACAAAAACCAAAAATGAAAAGACAAGGACAAATTGGGGACACTTGGTGGGGAGAGGGGAGGGGGAGGGTTGAGGGCAGATGGGAGCAGTGGGGACTGAGCTGATGGTGCACTGGTGATATGGTGATGGGGAATACATGGGGATTACAATTGATGTCAAATATATATAAATTAAAGGGGGAAAAATAAATACAAATGTTACAATAAAAAAAAGTAATGTCAGAGATACTTGAATAAAAATGTTGTAATTAAAAAAAAAACAACCACAATTTTTATTATAGCAACTTACATTGTGTAAGGTATCATGTTAAGTTATGTCATCTCAATGATCCTCTCCAACTAAAAGCTTATAATCCAATGCTATAGATATGAAACTGAGTCTTTGAATTTAACTTACTCAAGTTTTGAACCTAGGTCTCCGGCACATTAGTGCTACCTCATAGCTTGTTCTGAAAGTAGAAAGGACACACTTCAAGTGGTTCTTCTTCTGTTTTCTCAGAAGACACCTATTCTAAATAGATTTGTTTATATGGATTCTTGGTTAATACACTCCACTCTGCTGTATGTAGGTGTGACCATCAATGAAAGCATTAAAAACACCCAGAAATGCCCTTTAAAATGTGCTGAAAACAATGGAAACAGAGACCAAAGCAATCATAGAATAATTACAGAAATCTAATGTGTTTTGCTGGAAGGATTAGAAGAATACTTTGGGGGTTGTCTTTTCAATCACTCTTTTTTAAAATCTTACCCTAACCATGGCATGATTACAATGCCATAGCATAATGACAATGCGCTTCCAGCAGTCAATTTATACAGTTAAATCCTCTACCCATTCTCCTGTCCTATCATTGCCTGACAAATCATATACTTTGCTTACAGTTGGGAGCATGACTAATAAATTCCAGTTTCAATGTGTCTTATCTCTTGGGCAAAAAGGAAATTAAAGTTGGATTCAAGGTTACTGTATTGCAGAAATTAGAGAAGTCAGTTTATACAGATAAAGATAGCACTAGAGAGAAAGAGACTGGGAGTCGTAAAACAGTAATCCAGAATAGAGCAGATCTGCAACATGAAGAATCCTGAGAGCATATCTGTTGAATATGTAACTGGTTTCAGTTTGTTTTTGAGACCTTATTATTTTCTTTGCCTTGGATGCCATGAGCTACCCCTTTCAGCTTTTTTTTTTTTAAAGATTTATTTATTTATGCATACAAGAACTGGGGTACAGGCCAGAGTTGTGGGGGGTGAGAGGATTCACCACAGACAGAGCAGGGAGCAGAACAGGCAGATCAATGAAGGTACACTGCTGAGAGGAGCAGCGGGCACAGCAGGAGAGGTCTGCCGCACCATGTGGGTCCCCCCCTACCCCGGCCGGCAGGAATCGAACTCATGCTGCAGTGGCTGCGGGCTGCTTCATAGTGCGTTGCTTAACCCACTGCGCCACCAGGGAGGCCCCCCTTTCAGCTTTCAAATACTATTCTTATTTGTTTAAATATGATCAGATAGGTACCTTTATTACTCGCAATTAAAGACCTCACATTAATTTGGTGAACATCTGATGGGCGCCATGCTACTTGTGCCGTGACACAAAAGTCCATCATGAGGGAACTATCCTGAAAAATCTGGGGCTCCACAGCTGGCCCCCACTGGATTCCTTTTTGTTTTGTTTTGGCTGATTCTATAATTTAAATTTTGTAAAACTTTAGCAATATACTTACTGGAAAAGTTCCCATGGGGGTGGTTGTACAATTGGCTGTGTTACCAAACAAAGTAATTGGTTACCATGCATTTTGATGTCGTACTACTGATTGGCTAATATCATAACGCAAATTCTATACTGTATAATTAGATAAAAATAGATGCAATTGGAATGTGGTTATTCTACAAAATCTAAAGTTAGTTATTAGGTAAATTTCCAGACTTAAACATTTACTTGGGGCTACAAGCCTTGGGGACCTAAGCATGACCTTTCTGTAACTTGGGCCATTGTGTAAGGATCTGCATTTTCCTTTTGCCCTTGTTAAATGGGCTCTATATTCCTTAACGTGACCAATGAGTCCCTCTGTTCTTATTTTCAAATGGCAGTCAGAGAGATCTGCCCAAAGTGTAAATCAAACCTGATCACTCTGTTTAAAACCTTTTGCCCACTGCATTGCAAAGAAAATCCAAGCTCTTTATTGTAGCCTAGAAAGTTCTATATTTTCTGCCCTCTGCTTAACCCTCAGATTTAACCTTGCTTTTCTTAGTCATGATGTGTTAGTCTTTTTTTTTTTTTTTTCAGTCACTTGACATACAAGGCTCATTCCCACTTCAGGGTCCTTTTAGTTCTGAGTACTGAAAACAAAAGCCAGTGGGGTAACAGCTAGCCCTCACTGTTTCACTGTGAATTTTTACAAAGCAGGGATGACATCTCACTCATTAAATCTATACACAGCTTTTCAACAACCACATATAAAGATTTTTGGTTTGTGGTTGCAGCAACTATTGCAGAAATTGACTCTAATAAAGAGGGTCATCTAGTGGAGAGACCCTAGATAGAAAACTCTGTTACCTCATTTCCTCCCATTGACTCTTTGTGATGACAATTCATTAACACAGACCTGAATATCAAAGGTAGCAGTGAGAAGTGAATGGAAGGGTGAAACTACCAAGAAACTACCAAGAAACTGCATGGAGTCTTCCTAATCCCAACCCCAACCCTGCTCCCTTTCTATGTCAATTTCTCTATAGAACCCTTGTTTTATTCAAATGGACAACGTTTCTATCACTTTATATTGTTGTAAGGGACTATAGTCCCTCAAACATGTAAGCATCTCTCCTTTCTTCTTCTACAAATGACATTCCCAATTAAACTCATTCTTAATATCTTTAATGTATGTATCAGAACATTCTCTCTGCATATATGCATTAGTTACTAATAGAAAATTATTCCTAAACTTTGTGACTTGAAATGATCATATCTTTTTAAGCTCGGGGATTTTATAGTCAGAAATTTAGTTAGTGCACATGACTTGTCCCATTTTGCAAAGTCTTAGACTCAGCTGGTTTAGTCAGCAAGATTTTGACTTGATGGCTGAGGTTAAAATCATCTGATGGGTCATTCACTCACATTCTGGGATATGAGATGACTACAAAGTTAGGATTGTTGCTATCAGTCAGCAGTTCGGAGTGCTCCATCTGCTGAAAACAACCTAGGCTAAGCAATACGAACAAAGTTTGAGGTTGTAAACAGGCAGAAGGAAAAGCATCCACCTATTTTTTAATGGGAGAGGACACAAAACATTAGGCGGAGGGGGAAGAGAGAGAGAGTTACTCAGTCAGATAGGAGCCAGAGCTCACACATGCCTGTAACAGACCAGCTTTAAATTTGTGTTTTACCTCAAAAGCAATGAGAAACCAGTTAATGTTCTAATGTCTTAAGCAAGAGTGCAAGGAACTGTGAGGCAAGATATCTTTTTTTTTTTTTGGAGGGGGAAAACACATACCTGAACTCATAAGAGATATCAACAATATTCTACTGTTCCTGGACACTCCACCATCTCTGATAAGTTTTCTTGAGCTTACCCCCAGCTGTATAAATGATCCCTTCATTACAGTCTCTTAGGTTAAATCTTTAGTTATGCCAAAGACTACTCTAGAACTCACAAAAACATTTGAAGAGCCATGTAATAACTAAAATTGATAGGATTTATTGATGGGCTGCATGGGTGGGGAGTGGAAATGATAGAAAGAGAAGTAAGGTATAGGACCTTTCACTGAGATCAGGGATGCAGAGGTCTATTGCAAAGGAGACAATATGTGTTGAGTTTTCTAAAAAATGTATAAGCCACACACACACACACACACACACTCACTCACACAAAACCTGTGTATTATAGAGACTATGCTCTAGACATGTTAGGGCACTGTGTGGATTCAAATCCTGACTCTCACTAACTAGCGGAGCCATTAGGACTAAGGATTTCATCTTTGTACTCCCCCTATAATGTTCATTTTTATCTGTAAAATGGACATCATAATACCTGCCACATAGTATTGCTGTGAGGATTGATGAAACAAATCATATGAAGCACTTAGCAGGGTCTGACATTTACTAAGGGAACAACAAATGCCAATATTAAGCAGTGTTACTTTCACATTTGGAAATAATCAACAACCATAAATGTTTTTAAATGATGCATCTGAATGGGGTCTAATTCTTATTCTATAGTGCAAATTTAAACCTGCATTTTAAATGCAGAGCAGGATGAAAATAAAGTTGCTAGTAATCCTGTTTCTTTTTTCTATTTGATTTTGAACTCAGTAATCCATTTAAAAGTTTCTAACCTGGATGTTGGATATCAGTTGGAGGTATGGATACATTTCAAAGCAATATAGATGTTTTAGGATGCCAAGAGAGTTTTGAAAAATTATGTTGTCTAACCTCTAATTTTGAGATGAAGATAAGACCTGAGAGGTTAAATGACCCATCCTTACCCCTGCAGACATAGCTGGAACTAAAAATTCAGACCTTGGGACTCAAAAGCTGTTCCTTTCATCTCCAGCATGACAGCTTCCAACAAAACAGTCCAGAAAAATGTTTATTGCACAGATTTTAGAATTTATATAATGAACTGAAGCCCTTTCAAAAAAAAAATTAAAATGAGGAATGAAGAACCAAAGTAGGAGTTTAAAAAATTGCTAGACTTTTATAAATCCACTGAAACAATACCTTCAGAAAAAAAATAGAATTATGATTTAACTAGCATTTAAAATTTTAAACATTTATGTTCTTAGCTTGGTTCCTCACTACTTTTATTCAGAGGAATAAATTTTTGTCACACACCTGAACAATGAGTTGCCAGTTTTTATTTTTATTTTTAAGACTTGTAATTTTTTCCTCTGACAATCAATTAACATAATGTTTTGTTCAAAATTATAGCACCTAAAGAGAGTCTGTGCCAAAGACTTCTTACTCTAGGAGCCAATGGAATGTTGAGACGATGGTTATATACCTCTTTATAATCAATCTGGTTTTTGAAGATTGATTTTCAAAAATCTAAACATCACACCTGGCTTAATCATGGCATCATATTTGTAGGTGATTATGCAGAATCACATTAACCAAGTTTCCTGCTTAGACAAAAGGAAAGTCAGAGATCTAATGTCATATCATTTTTCCTAGTCTTGGGATGAGAAGATATAGGGGGAAAATCTTCAGAAAAAAATTAAAATAACACACTTCCTTATGGGGAAAATGAATATAATTTTTGTATTGAAAAAAGTATATTGGGTAGACAATATTAAAGAGAAAAGTCAATTTAACTAAATTGGATTATGTTAAAGAGGTTTCATTACCTCAAAGACATAGTATCCACAGCAACTGAGACATCTCTATCCTTAGTCTTTCCATCCATAGTGAGGGATATAACCAACCAATGGGTTTGCTATTTACTGATATCATTATATAACAGCTAATAAATTACTATTTCACTGAGACATCTTAACAAGCTCTACTGTTGTTCCACATTTGTAACAGGACTCAGAAAAAAAGAGAAGAAAATGTAATCAAAACACAGGAATAACAATTCAGCTCACAAGGGAGAGTTGCAATAGCATATCCAAAGAGGGAGGGAATTACACCCTGAAATTGGTCCCAGATTGGCTAACCACAAAATTTGAAGAGTAGGTTCTTGAACTTCCACCAAGCTACAGGTCACTTGGTCAGTCATCCTTTCATGCAGATGCTGTTGGTTTGAAAGGGAGTCTAGACCCAGACAGGTCAACCTCAAAGAGTCTAGAGACATTCTAAATAGAATGTCCAACCAATGCCAAGTGTGTTTTTTATGCACACTTTCATTGTGCATATTGTCCCTTTGCAAAGTGATAAAAATACAACTGATTTGTACTCTGAAAATTTATTAGTTCTGATAGTTTAATGGATTCCTTTATTATCTTCTATATACCACATTATGTTATCTGCAAATAGAGATGGTTCTACTTCTTCCATTCCAACCTGATTGCCATTAATTTATTTATTTAGCTAATTTTACTGGCTAGAAACTCTTTTACAAATTGAAAGAAAGTAGTGAAAATAGACATTCTGGTCTTGCTCCTGACTATAGGAGAAAGCATCTACTCTTTTATCATAGACTGTATTGTTAAATGAAGTTTTCATAGATTCCCTTTTTTAGGTTGAGAAACTTTGCTTCTGTTACTCCTTTGTTGAGTGTTTTTGTCATGAAAGGATTTTATATTTTGTCGAATGCTTTTGCTGTATTAACTGAGATGATTGCATAATTTAAAAAATTCTATTACTATGATTTATTACATTGATTTGCAGATGCTGAAAAACCTTGCATTACTGGGATAATGCTTACTTAGCCACGGTGTGTAATTCTTTCTAATGACACTATACTCTTGTTAGCATTTTGTTGAGGATATTTTACATCTATGTTCACAAAAACTTGATTTATAGTTTTCTTTCCTGTGCTGCCTTTATCTGGCTTTAAGTCAGGGTAATACTGGCCTTGTGAAATAAACTAGTTTCTCTCTGTTCTTCAACTTGCTTATTCTCTACTTATCTACAAGTTTGCTAATATTTTCTTCTGCAAGTACAAATTTACTGTTGAACACCTATAGAGAATTTTTATATTTTAGTAGTTGAACTTCTGGGGTAAGAATATTGGTCACTAATATTCTTAGCATGCACCAGTACTGTGCACAAGGTACAGTCACAATTCCATGAGGAGGGCCTGAGAGAGAGGGGGCTCTTATTTATTGATTTGTACTTTCCCAGATGCTAGTCTCAGTTGGTTACAGAATGAGAACTGCTAAAGTCCTACCTCCTGGGAAGGGACCCTTCAACTTGGAACTGGTGGGAGAGGTTTTAATTTTTTTAAATTAATTTTTGCTAGTTTCTCTGTGAAGCAAGTCAGCAGAGTTCCTCAAACTTAATACAGGACATGCAGCAACCCTCCATTTTAACGTGCTTATTCTTGCTAACTTATACCAGAATGGCTACAAGGTATATGTTTTTCACTCATTAATGCCAAATAGATTTATAGCAGTTAGTGACATGACATGAGACCCCAAATTGACAGTGACAAGATGCTTACGTGGAAACCATGCTTTGCTTGTCACGATCACAGAAATTAAGAGAAATTAGCTCACAGAAAGTGTTTGTCAATGATGACACCACACAGTCACACAAATGACTATCTAAATAGCCTGTCGTGCAGGCTTCTAGCTTTGAAGAAGCTAGAAGTCAATTAGTCTCTCTAACTTTCAGAAACAGCCCGGGAAACAGGATCTTATTTAAACTCAGCTTGATTTCTGGGATGTACAAAATAAGAGATGTTAGTGGTATAAAATGGGAAACAGTTGATTAAGTCTCATCTGAGTTTTAAAAGCTAAATGCTTGGAAAAGCTTCAGTCATTTGCAATAATCACTTTTACATCTACCTTGATGAAAATGAGATACCACTAGACCTCAAAATGATTCTGAGCTCTGGAAGGTATTTCATATTGTCTGAAGTCTTCAGAGAGGAGCAGAGTAAAGCACCTGCTGTTACATTATGAATATTAAGAACACAAAGTCCTTCTGTTGCAGTTTCATCTCTTTGATGCTAACACCTAGTACTCAAGAATTTCCAATGAACTTGAAATACAGGAGCCTGTTCTTTAAACATGTTTCAGAAGGAGAGTCGATGCTTATATGCTCAAATTCATATTTGACTTTTGACTCCACCTAGGGTTTCTCCCTTAAAGGGCTGTAAAAGATCATTTCCACAATGCTTTCATATCTCCTAAGCAGAAAGTACAGTAACAGGAGGAGGTTGGCATTTAGTTCATTAGATTATAACTGAGATTCTCACACTGGTGTTTGTGGTGACTAAAGAGGCTCTCTCTCTCCAGAGAATAACTCCCCCTACATGCATCTGTGTGTCATTCAGCATGAAATGATATTTATTTAGTTGACTGTCATTTCACAAAACACCTTTTGAGTCCTTTCTTAGAATTTATAAACACCATATTAGTTTTCTTTGCACATGCAATCAAGTAATAATGTAAGCAAACACATGTACCTACCCACTATGTACCAGAATCTGTTCTAACGGCTTCATGTACATTAATGCATTACTCACCACAAAATCCTAAAGAGGAATGTGAAGCATAAAGAGGTTAGAGACTTTCCCCATGGTGGCGTAGCTGGCAAATGACAGAGCTGAAGTTTGAAGCTCTGGCAATCACTCTAAGGTTGATTGAAACAAACTCCGTATTGTTTCTGGGAATAGCAGAATAAAAAAGTAGCAGTAGAGTGGTCCAAACAAAGTCAGAAGGGTTGTAGTGCTCCCACCTCTCTCTCTGTTTATTAGTTCACACTTAGGTGAAGGTCTACATTTGCACACATATATGAATGTGTCAGAAATACGTGACTATAACTGGTGGAGAAGTCACAGTAGTCAGAGAAAAGAACCACCTAGAAAAGACTTGTATGAGTATCATAGCTTTGCAAGATGGGCATAAGGCTGAGATAGCTGAATGACTAAATAAAACCTGATATTCAGATGTGCTTTCCAAGGAACCAATAAATTGCAGAGATTCTAACATTTCCATTCAAAAATCAGCACTATATCATTCACTAGGATAACCAAAGGTCATTTTATACATTAAAAAATATTTTTTGTAACCCCACTCCAACACAAATATTACCCTCCCCATCAAAGTCAGTCATTTCCAGTTCAGAAAGCCAGACAGATCCCAAAGCTAGCTGTGTTAGAGCCAACACCTAATCACAAAGATTAACTGCTCATGCAAAGAAATTATCTGTCAAGAATTAGTGTTTCTTAATATGAAAAAGGTCATTTTACTGGCCAGTTGGAGTACAGACTTGGCAGCTATATCTGACCTGGAATCATCACTCATACAATTTAATTAACAACATGTTCTTTGAGGAACACAGGTTATGTCTTAACACAACTTCATATATCTCTTGGAATCTGACATGCAGTACACAATAAAGAAACATTTATTAACTTGACTTGAGTATTAATCACTATAAAATGTTCAAGAAGCACATCATATATAATTGGTTATACATAAAGTTCTCCTAGCTGCATGATTTTGGGAAATCACTTCTCTCTGCACCTGTGCTTTTCCACCAGGAAAACAGAGTTGAATTAGAGGACCTTTAGGGTTTCTCTAGTACCAAAGCCAAAATGAAGATAAGAAACCTATGTCCCAGTAAGAAGGAGAATGAATATTGGAGTCATGTTCTTGATGGCTTTAGAGACTGAATTCAATGTGAACTTTCTTTGAAGTAGAAGACGGGAGTTAGTGGTGGATAATTTATAAATATTTTTTAATATTTAAAAATTTTTTTCCCATTAAAATTTTTTCCCCATTATAAGCCACAAGTTGGTCAATGTGGTAATTCCCATAAACGTGGGAAGAGTGGAAAACACTCAGATGTAAACTGCTCTCCTGCAAGTGCTTCTTGAACCTCAGGTTAAAAGGGAGGAAAAGGATCATATCTTCCAGTAGAGGGAGCTAGACTTTAAGAGTTAAACAGACTACAGTTTATTCCAAAGCAATGTTTGCTTCATGGAGAGAAACACACTTTGATACTGACTGACTCGTTATTTCTGAGTCTTACATGATAGCATAAAAACTGTATTTATAAAGACCATCATTAAATCTTCAAAGATGAGATTTTTCCTAGTAAATATTTCCCCCATTTTCAAAAATTTTCAATTTCATCAGAGTTGAAATTGAAGTTTTACATTTTTTTTCAATTTGTGGATATCTGAGTTCGAGTTCAAAACTTACAAATCTACAAAGCTGTCACTGTAGCTTTGTATTTTCATTGTTGTTACAGTTTATAGGTAAAGAGGAAAGTCTTAGTTTTTATTGAAATACAACTGACATAACATACAGTTTCAGGTGTACAACAGAATGACTTGTCATATGCATATATTATGATTACCACAATAAGTTTATATAATTCCCATCATCACATAGTTAAATGGTTTTCTTGTGATGAAAACTTTCAAGACTTACTTTCTCAGCAATGTAAATAAACAATTCAGTATTGGTTAACTATATTTCACCAAGTTCCACATTACATCACATCCAAACTCTACATGACCAAGCTCTATATACATCCTAGGGGATAAGATGCTTCTCCACCCTTCCTTTTAACCTGAGGTTCAAGAGGCATATGTAGGGTAGGAGTTCACATCTGAGAGTTTTCCACTCTTCCTACATATATGGAAATTGCCACATTGACCAACCTGTGACTTGTTATGGGGAAAAAGTTTTATCTTTTTTTTAAACTAGATACTTGTACCTTGAGACCACTCCATACATCTCTGGCATTCACCAAAGTGTTCTCTGTATAAGTTCAGGGTCTTTAAAGATTCAACAAATAAATGAGATCCTACAATATCTTTCTTTCTTTTTCTGGTTTATTCCACTTAGCATAATGCACTCAGAATCCATCCATGTTCTCACAAATGGCAGGATTGCCTTTTTATGGCTGAATAGCATTCCAGCATATCTGTGTATACTGGAATGTATTCCTTATTCATTTTTTCAATGGATACTTAGGTTGTTTCCATGCCTTGAAACATACAGTCAATTAATGGTGTAGTGAAAATGGTGATGCAGATATCTTTTCAAGAGAGTGATTTCTTTTCCTTCAGATAAATACTTAGATATTACTGGTTTATAAGTCAGTTCTATTTTTAATTTTTAAAGAACACAACCTCTGTTTTCCAAAGTCGCTATATCAATTTTCGTTTCTACCAGCAATGCACAGGGTTCCCTATGCTTTGTATTCTCACCAGCATTTGTTACTGTATTTTTTATAATAGCCATTGTAACAGTTATGATAGAATTCATTGTGATTTTGATATGCAAACCCCTGCTGATTATTGAGTGAGCATATTCTCATGTAACTGTGATCATTTGTATGTCTTCTTTGGAAATATGCCTATTCAGTTTCTCTGCCTACTTTTAGATTCAATATTTGTTTGTTTCTTTTTGCTATTGAGTCATAAGAACACAGATTAAAAAAAAATCCTAAAATTTGCTTACAGGATATTTCAAAAGTACATCACTGAGATGGAGTACTTCTTCCACAGATTTTTATATTGAGGAAATGGGAGTGAGAGAGAAGGGACAGGGGAAAGGAGAGAATAGGACATTGGCCTCGGAACTTTGTTGCACATATGGAGCTGTGAAGTTGTACTCCCTACATTATATAGCTATGTAAGTGATTGACAAATAAGTAAAATTTGGGGAAAAAAAGTATTCTCTTTAGAAGAAAGTTGTTATCTGCTGGTCACACATAGAAAATTGGAAATTACACTAATGTCCTCGAAGACGAAGTTTTATGAGTTGTTTGGGATCCTTGTGTAAAAGATATTTTTCTACATTCATT
Source organism: Galemys pyrenaicus (assembly GCA_019455555.1). Classification (NCBI taxonomy): domain Eukaryota; kingdom Metazoa; phylum Chordata; class Mammalia; order Eulipotyphla; family Talpidae; genus Galemys; species Galemys pyrenaicus. The sequence goes on from JAGFMF010011780.1 coordinate 4,031,869, forward strand.
TATTTTTTTATATTCACAGATATTTTATTTTTACTTTGGGTTTTAAATCAAAACATTTTTGTTTTGTTAATTACTTAGATTGTATTCCAGCCATGACCATTTGGAACTTTTTCAGTAGATTCATGTGTCACTTTGATATATCTGCATTACTCTGTGTGTACGTGTGCGTGTGTGTGTGCGTGTGTGTATGTGTGTTTAGCTGCTTAACAATTGCTTACTTTCTGGAACTACAGACACTCTAGATTCACCTTATATATCCTGATGCACCTTAGCATCAACCATTTCTACAAGAAATCTTTTTTATTTTTTTCTTTATTTATATATATTTGACATCAATTGTAATCCCCATGTATTCCCCGTCACCATATCACCAGTGCACCATCACCTCAGTCCCTTGTGCTCTTATCTGCCCTCAATCCTCTCCTTCCCCCACTTCACCAAGTGTCCCCAATTTGTCCTTGTCCTTTTATTTTTGTTGTTTTTATTATTGTTATTATTTTTTCCTTGATCCTTATTTGGTTCCCTTATATTCCTCCTAGGGGGGAAACCACCCAGTATTTTTCTTCTGACTTATTTCGCTAAGCATAATCCCTTCCAGCTCCATCCATGTTCCTATGAATGACTCTAGTTTATCTTTTTTGATTGCTGAATAATATTCCATCATGTATATGTACCACATCTTCCTGATCCAATCATCTGTTTTTGGGCATTTGTGTTGTTTCCAGGTCTTCCCTATTGTAAATAGTTCTGCTATAAACATAGGGATGCAGGTATTCTTTTGAATGAGTGTTTTCCTATAAGAAATCTTAATGTCACTAACATAGATCTAAGTCAAACAGCACCTCAAACTGAATGGCCAACGTATACTTTCTACTGTTTAGTTCTAAAAGTCTGGAAATCCTTGAAATTTTCACAGCTGATATTTTTTCATGAATAGCCACTGCTTCCACCTCTTTAATAGCATTTGAAAGGTGAGATAACCTGCCTATCCTCTAGTCAGTAAAACTTCCCTTATTCCAAGACTTCAGCTGAGGCAAGTCCATCTTTAGAGAAATCCAAGATTCTTATTTTTTTTAAAGATTTATTTATTTATGCATACAAGAACTGGGGTACAGGCCAGAGTCGCAGGAGATGAGAGGATTCACCAGACAAAGTGGGGAGCAGAACAGGCAGACTGACTGAAACACACTGCCAAGGGCAGCAGCAGGCGAGGCAAGAGAGGTCTGCTATGCCATGTGGGTCCCCTCCTTGGCCTGTGTCAGGGATCGAACTCATGCTGCACTGGCTGCAGTTTGCTTCATAGTGCATTGCTTAACCCACTGCACCACCAGGGAGGCCCCCGAAATCCAAGATTCTTTAGCAAGCCATCTGTTTGGCAATCTCTTGAGATAATTTTCTTTGCCTGATTTCTCTGAAGTGAGAGGCATTACTTTTGCCTCCAAATTCACTTCATCTGTTTTAACATCTTATCATGCAATTCAATTACTCATTTCTGTGAGTTTTTTTTTTCACTCACAGCCACTGTTTTGCAGTTATTCAATAAAATCAGAAATGCCAATGGTTCCTTTTCCAATTTTCCTGCTTTATTAAAGAGCTTTTTGCATACTCCCCTGGACTTTCTAGTACTTATGAGAAAGAGGTATTCTGAAATGAAATACTCTTTATGATTTCCCAGTGACCTTTTATTCATTTCGTTTGAATAGAAAAGTGTTCCAGATCCCTATATTTGCTTGAACCTTTTAGAAACATTTCTTTGTTTGATGTACTTTTTTTTAAAGCTACTACATATGCTATGACTTTTAAAAAAGTAATTATTAATGACATTTCCTTGGCCAACTTGGGTGGGTCTCATAAAAATGTCCAATCAACTCATTAATTACTATTATTTTACCAACTATCTTGTCAATATTACCTGAATTCAATATGCTTGGAGTTTGTACAATTTTTAAGAAAACTGTGAATTAAATTGGTCAAAAGTTACAATATTAAAAAACACTCTCCTTTACTTCTTTCTGTTTCGCTCTCCCCATTCTCCATTCACAAACTGAATATCTCTTTTCTCAAACATTACGTGCTACCTCTTTCAATTTTTTTTCCTATATGATTATTCTACCCATTTGTATAACCTTTAATTAAGTTTAATTATATGCAATTTCTTCTGATGGTTCTTGAAATTAGCTTAAGAACATATAGAATTTCACAGTTTTATAAATGAACACTTGTTAGGCACCCATATGAAAAACACATTAAGGGCTAAGGTAAAATGATTCTTGTTAAGTCCTTAGTCTGGTGGTATAATATAAAATAATTATAACCAACAAATACTGGATTTTGACAACCATAAAATGATAGTTGAAACCAAAGGCCTCTAGTTGTATTTAATGAAAGTCTTTTAAAAATATGACACAGGGCCTCCCTGGTGGGGCAATGGGTTGAGCGCCACACTGTGAAGCATCCTTGGCACAGCAAGGAGATTTCTATCCCCAGCCAGGGAGGGGACCCACATGGTGCAGCAGCCCTCTCCTGCCTTGCCCATATTGCTCCCCTCAGGAGTGTATTTCATTCAGTGTGCCAGTCCTGCTCCCCACTCTGTCTCTGGTGAATCCTCTCACCTCCCATGACTCTGGCCTGTACCCCAGTTCTTGTATACATAAATAAATCTTTAAAAAAAGAAAATTTATATATTAAAAAAAATATGACACAAGTAGTTTTCAGAATGTAAAGTAAAATTCATTACCCTTTATTGAGAAAGAAAAGGAAGAAAGTGTAGGATGTCTGCATTCCAGTTACCATAACTTTCAAGGTGAATCTATTCATTATTTCATCATCATGAAGTTGGATTTATGTCTATTTACTAAAAAACGTAATTGTTTGTTATTTTTTCCCCTTAGTAGTAGAATTTGGATAAAAAGTAAATCTATTTTACCTATGCGTGTGATACTTTCTAGACAATAAATGTTTAGTTCCCCTTTATTTAGAAATTGCTTATATCCATGTTTTCCTTTTATTTCAAGATGAGTTAAAGTCTCTGCAGGAAAGATTCTGTAATGAAATAAGCCTAAGAAATCCTGAATTAAATAGGGTTTAACTGCCTTCTGTTCCACAGAACTCCTCAGGATCTTCAATGTGAGGAGGAGGGGGAGGAAGATAAGGGGAAGAAGGGGGAGTAAATGGGGAGGAGGAGGGGGAGGGGAAGGAAGAACATAGGAGAGGGAGGAGAAGGGGGAGGGGGAGGAAAGGGGGGGGAAGAGGGTGCGAGAGAAACACTAATGTTGACAAGTTTAAAATCCACTGGATGGGCCATCAAGCTGGAGACCCAGAGAGGAGCTGATGAAAGAAGTTGAAGCTGTAGAAGGAAGTCTATTTCAAAATTCCTTCTTGCCTGGGGAAGCCCAACATTTTTATTCTTTTTAGACCTTCAACTGATCGGATAAGACTGACCCACATTATGAAAGGTGACTGTTTTTATTACTCAAACTCCACCAATTTAAATATAAATCTCACCGCAAAATGCCTTCACAGAAACATCTAGCCAAATATCTGGACACCACGGTCTAGCAAAATTAACACAAAATCAACAAATTTTTCACAATTATTTTTCTATTTTCTAAACAATTTCTTGGGGCCTCAGGACACTCTGGGCACAACCAAGGCATTGTGCCATACATGTGAGATTTTCTCTGATGGGTGTCATGGTAAATAAAAGAAAAAAAATCACAGTGCTACATAAAGATGACAGATGAATTTACGACAGTGTATTAGATATAAGAGGAAGGAGAAGGAAGCCATGTTAGTGACGGAGCACTGAGGAGGGGAGGGCAGTACCACTCTAGCTCACCAAAGGGGTCTCTAGCCATCACTGCTAAAATTATGGAAACTGAAAGTGTCCGGGTCCACAGGATAGTTGTGACTAGTCCTCAACAAGGTCACTTGTTTGGGGGTACAGTCATGAAGCAGAGCGCATCCTCAATCTGAGTCACTTGAGAAGCATTTAATAAACATGCTGTTCAAAAGGAGTGGGATGTATGAAAAGGAAGTAGAGAAATGACAAGGATCAAAGTACTAACCAGGTACTGTATTGAGGAGGGACCAAAAGTATGGATGTTAAAGTATTTACCTTCCTTTTTAAAAACTTTTCTTTAAAGATTTATTGATAAATTCAAAGATAAATTTAAAGATAAATTTGCATACAAGAACTGTGTGTAGGCAGGAGGTGGGGCAGGGGGAGGGTGGTGGTGGTAGTGAAAGGTTCACCAGAGACAGAATGAGGAGCAGAACAGGCAGATCTATTGAAATACACTGTTAAGGGGAGCAGCAGGAGAAACTGAGTAAGTCTGCTGCCCCATGTGGGTCAGCTCCCTGGTTGGGGACCAAACTCATGCTGCATTCGCTGGTGATATCTTGATAGTGCTAAGACTTTAAGCCCTGTACCACCAGGGAGGTCAAAGTACTTATCTTCTGGAGATAAAAAGAAACTTGGGAAAGGAAAGGTTCCTGGAATTCAGGAACAGAGAACTTTCTGGCAGGACTTACATCAACTTCTGTCAATGAACAAAATCACCATGTGTCAACAAACTGAGAAGGCGCAAAGCAGGGACATACTCTGACCTCACTCTGATTTCCTGAATTACCTTCTCCCGTTGACTAAACCAAAGGGAAGTTAAAGTGAGGTTGGCAGATAAAACACAAAACACCCAGTAAAATGTGCAATTCAGACAAATCTAAGTATTCATATTATATATGGTATGGGGCCTACTTACAATAAAATAAATATTTTAATTTTAGTTTTCTAAATTGGCAACTCAAAAATAATTTTTAGAACAAACATTACTTTTTAATATATTTTATTTATTTTTTTCTTACAATGTTTGCTTTCTTTTTTAGGTGTAGTCCCCATAGAATTTCCACCACCTATTCACCCATGCACCATCACCATAATTCATTGTGCTCTTCTTGTCCCTGCCTGATCCTAATACCTCCCTCTTCCCAACAGAGTGTGTCTGATTTGTAGTCATCTGTTTAGTTTTGTTTTGTTGTGGTTTTTTGTTGTTGTTGCTGATGTTGTTATTATTTTCCCCCTTGACCCCCTATATCCTCCTATAAATGAGACCATTCAGTATTCTTCTATTTCCTTCTGACTTACTTCACTGAGCATAATCCCTTCAATTTCCACCCACAAATACTATTTTCAATAATTTACACTGCAGCTAGACACCATAGATAAATCCAAATCTATAACAGACACATACCTCTCTGCTGCCAACTGGCACTCTCATCATTATTATATGGTCAGTGGTACCCAAACTTTGACCATTTAAATTTCATATAAATACAAATACTTACTATTTTTATTCAATTAAAAGTATGATTTAAATTAGTTTACTTTTCTAATTAGCCATAAGCTGGACTATAGTAGATCAATGAATTTTTCTAGTATGAATAAAATACACAGTTCATAAATTAAAATAAAATTCCACCAAGAACCATCTTAAATAGTACTTCAGTTGCATACATACTAAACTTTGGAAAATACCAGAATGCCTATGAAAAAAAGGATACATACATTAATATAGAGTATGGTATTTTGTTTTTATAGTAATATTTCCATTTCAAATAATACCATTTCCATACTGTATTTATTAAGACAGACATCATCAATTGTTACATCCACCATTCCTTCATTAGAGAATCTGACTGCTTTAATTATTTTAAAAAGGGGATAATAGGACCACCAGTTAATGGGTAGAGTTTTTGTTTTTCATATGAATTAGCATAAATCCCACTCTCATCATGCCAAGTGTTGATACCAAATCTTTTGGCACCATTTAGATCTGTGAACTGAGAACAGCATTTCCTGTGGACTATTGAATAATCATCTTGACAAGGATAATCCTATGGAGGGGGAAAAAAAAGAAATAATATTGAATGACTGAATATGTCGAAGGAATGATTCCCAAAAGATAATCTTTAATGTGTTAATTTTATTATAATAAAGGCTAATTTTTAAACAACTGCGTAATTTAATCGCTAAAATTATACATGCCTCAATAAAAAACAATGACTTACATTTTTAGTTACTTCTAATTCTGAAAGAAGAACCTAGTTGATGGTTAGTTTATTTATTAAACTAAAAAGATGTTATTATACATGCAAAATTTTTCTAATCTGTAAACGTACAGTTTAAAAAATTTAAATTTTTTAGGATTATCTACATATAAAACCAAAACAATTACAGTTTAACTACCATTCAAAACCTTTTTAAATTAATGCAAGTTACAATTATTCCATTGAATATCTTAGGTTATATCTGCCACACATGCTATCAAGTCATAGTTCTCAATGTATTTGCCAAGCTCAAAAATTCACTCCTACCAGAAATTTACCTCAGTATAACCAAATAATGTTTAAGGTATTTATCATTAGTAATTTGAAAAGCTTCTATTGGGATAAAGACACTATCATTGACCATTTCCCAAAGAAAATACTGACTCTTTCAGGTTACATCAAAGTTAATGACAGACACAGAACATAAACCCTTGAATAGATTATGTAATTCCTGCTTGAAATTCGTACTAATTTTAAAGTACTAGGGCAATATTGAAGTTAAATCACCAAAATAATTAAACAATGAAGGAACTCAAATAGTTCTAATCTTAGATTGGCTTTGTTGAAAATTTTATTCATAACAATCATTCTAGCGTCAATGTATTAAACTCAGTGCCTATTTTGAGTTGGGCAATGTAGTTGATTATTTATATCTTTTCATTCAAAATAGCTCTGAAATAGGAATTATTACTCCCACTTTGCATATAAGAAAAAGTGGTTTGTTTTAAATCTCAGAAGAAGAGAATTTTTTAAATGCCAATATTAAGGAACTCAGCCAGAATTTCAAAATAACTAACCATAAGACCCATTATTCCTTCAAGACCCTCATGAAATTTTTAATAATCAAGAGATTAAAAGAAAACTGAAGAAATATAAACATTAAAGTCCTAAATCCTAAAACTAATATGTGTCACTTTCTAAAAAGGCTTTGACTTTTTCTCTTTGTCACTGGGGTCTACTGAGAAGAAAGGGTGGCTTATTATATTGATACAAACTCTTTAAGTGAGATTTCAGCATCACTGGCCCAAATTGCCCTCTCAGAGGAAGGCAGGATTTAGTCATTCCTGCCCAAACTGTGGTTAAACTAAAAAGGAAGTAGAGAGCAGCAACATAAGGGCAAAGTCTTCCTTTAGTATATCCTAGCTAGAGAGGAAGGTTTATTTTGATGAGGTGACTGACAAGATTAAACATAATGCTTGAGAAAAGGGATTCTGGCATCAGAAGGTTCTACAGAATAAAATGAGAAAGTACTAAATTCCAAACTGAGATTAGAACTGGATTTCAACAACTCACATATTATCAGTTCATGGGTGAAAAAGCAAATGTGGTCTGTTCACATGAATATTATTTGGTAATAAAAGGAATAGAATATAGATAGCTGCTGTAGCATAAACGAATCTCAAAAACATGCTAAGGGAAAGGAGTTAAACCAAAAGACCACAAGTTGTATGATTTCTTATATGAACTGTTCAAAATAATCAAGTCCACAGAGACAGAAAATAACTTTGCCAGGGCATGGGAGAATAGGAAAAATAAAGAATGATTATTAATTGGTGTGATAGCTAATTTTATGTTAAACTTGACAGGATCATGGGGCACCCATATGTTTAGCTAAACATTATTTCTGACTTGATCTGTGAAGGTATTTCAGATGATCATTTATGTTGGTGGACTCAATAAAGTAGTGTGCCCTCCCCAAGTTTGCATGGACAGCATCCAATCCATTGAGGGCTTGAACAGAAGAAAAAGGCAGAGGAACTAGTTATTTGGCCCTTTCCTGCCTGATTGCTTGAGCTGAGAAATTAATTTTATCCTGTTCTTGGTACTTCTGTTTCTCAGGCCTTCAAACAGATTGAATTAATTAATCTCACTTTTCTCCTCTCACTTTTCTGATGACCAACTTGCAGCGAGCATATCATGAGACTTCTCAACCTCTATTATTACATAAGCCAATTTCTTATAACATATTGATCAGTAAATAGATAAGATAGACAGATATCCTATTGGCTCAGTTTTTATAGAAAAACATGACTAATACAGTGATCATAGCATTTCTTTTTGGGGTGATGAAGATGTTTTGATATTGTTTGTGATATGTGGATACATTTAAAAATCATAGAGTTGTAAACTTTAAAAAGGTGAAGTTTATGACATGTTAATCATATCTTAGTAAAGCTGTTATTTTTTAAAAAGTGGGTTATCAGGGATGAGCAATCCTGAGATTAGAAAAACTAACTCAGGGACAATTGTTATTACACACATGAAATTGAATGCCTATATTATTAGAGGTTTATTATAAAACAGTTCTCAAAAAACAACCCACAGAACTGAGTTGTGATATATGCCATTTTCTGTAGTATAAATACTCCCCTTATAGTTGACTTCAAGCTATCAAAACAATGAGTTAATAATCAGTTTGGAAGACATGAGAATATCAGCATGTGCACAATTTAAGAGATGACTCTAGCTCACTCTGAATCTACTTCTCTAATTCCCCATTGTGTAACACAATTTGGGTAGACAGAGCATACTCCCAGTTCTAGGAGCAGAGTATAATTGGTGTAAGACTATCAGGATAATCTCACTCTACTCTCAAAGACAGTGTTTTCCAAATAGAGCTAAGCTCAAACATTTTCCCAAAAGGAGATCACAATTTGTTTCAGAAAAAAATGGCAATCAAAGAGCAAAGTAATGTCAGCGACTAGCATACAAAATGAGACAATAACCATGAAATCCAGCTCATGAAGTCTTAAGGATTTTATTGACCAAACATGAAAGACTCAGGTCATAAACTTCTCCAAATGTATGGAAAAGAATATGGCTTTGCCAGTGAGACTTTAAATAAGAGTTGGAAAAGAAGAGGATAAGGAAGAGTTTGGATGAGAATTGAAGGAAGGAAAAAATAAAGGGAAAGGAAAACAGGATGGTCAAAAGAATTAATGTATATCCCTATTCTACACTTGAATCAGGCAGAATTCCTTTGACCTGGGCAGAGAGAAGTGCATTAGATAAATGAGAATAATGGCAGAAAGTTATAGTGGTATCTCCTGGCCCCCATCCTTCATGAGAACTCTTGAAACTGACCATTTGTCAAACTGCCCTTGACAAATTGGTTAAGTAGCCTTACCCAAATTTGTCAAGTAGCCCTACCCAAATTGGTCAAGTAGCAGGGACAGGCAAAGTTATCAATCTAGAGCCACTTTCAGTATCTAGTGGTAAAAATAAAATCCTGAAGTGACCACAAATCTGCAAAGGAGTTTTAGCTTTCAGAGGCAGACATAAATATTATAGGCAGACTGAATGGAAATCACTTAAGTCTTTTGTAAGGCAAATAGTATCTATGGGAATGGAAATGAAGATGTTTTCTGAAATTTCATCTAGTGCCACCCAACCACAGAATGAGTGAGAAATAGAAAGGACTTATACTTACAATGTAAATATCAAAGTCTATTTACAATAGACTTCAGTTACTAATGCCATTAAAAACAAAACAAAACACAATGAGGCAAACTAGGAGAATCACTCAAGTGACCCAGACTCTTTGAGTCAAGAATTGGAAGTGTACAGCAAAGAAAGCATCTTTCTGCTACACAATGTCTGAGGCTCCAGAAAGGAAGACTTGAAAACTGGGGCTAATGGGGCTGATGAGGCTGGTGCCAAAAACATCTCATTCCAATTGGTAGTTGATACCATTAATATATGTCTGCTAGGACCTCAGTTGGAGCTTTTAATTGGACAAACCGGTATTCTCCAAATGCTTGCCAGGGCTTCCTCACAGCATGGATGAGGATGGCACAAGGAAAACCAGGAAGTTGTATTGCTTTCTATTACTAGCCTCAGGAATCACATAGCTCACTTTATCATACTGACATCAGTTCACCCAGATTCTAAGGGAGGTAACATGGACTCTGTCTTTCAATAAGTGTATAAAAATCACACTGTGGAATGACAGGATGTGTTGCAGCCATTTTGGAAAAATAATACTCTACCATAGAGAGGAAAGAAAGGTGAGATGGGGCTTCCAAGACCCCAAAGATCAATGATTTGCTAGGAAGACTCACTACATAGTTGTATTCATGACTATGTTCTATTATAGCAAATGAATACAAAGTAAAATTAGCAAAAGGAAAAAGACACATGAGCTGAGGTCCAGAGTAAACCAGGTACAGACTCCCTAAAGTCCTCTCCCAGTCAAATGGAATGTACCTAATTCCCCCAGTACAGTTGTGAAATGCTATCTTCTGGAGAAACTCACTAAAGACTCAGTGGCTAACTATTTTCTTAGTTGCTGGCCACATAGGCACTGTCTGCCTAGCACATACCAAAATTCCAGAATCCCAGAAAGAAAGGTATATAGCATAAACCACGTTATTTGTACAGTTTAACTATAGTGACTCACTCTTAATAGGAAATACTAATTCCAAAAACAAAGATTTTAGATACCTGCCAAAATCTGCTAGAATCCTTTAATGGTCTCTTTCAGGGGTATCAATTTCCCCACAACTATGACAATCTCAGAAACTTGGGAGTGGCTGAGACAAGTTTGTCTTCCTTAGAAAGCTCATCCATTCCCAAGAACGCAATCATGTCCTGGAGGGATTTGTAGTCCTGTAGGATATTTTTGTACATCATCTCTCACTGGGAAACATCACAGTACTCATTGCCAACAATGCTGGGATCACAATTCAAGAGATAGAGTCTAGAAGATTCACAGCTGGACAGACACCAAGATCAGCAATAGCATGGGACAGCACAGAGGTAGAAGCCAAATGGGCAAAAGGAGTAGCAGGGGCAGGGTCCATTAAATCATCAGCAGGCATATAGACAGCCTATACAAAGGTCATAGATCTCTTTTTGGTAGTGGTGAATCTTTCCTGCATAGTACCACATAGGTGGACTGGGTAAGTTGATAACCCACTGAAGAAGGGATTCTGCCCAATAAAGCAGGCACTTCTGAACCAGTCTGGGTGTAGCAGAAAATAATATCAATAAACATCGGTACATCTCAACCTTCTTGGTCTCTAAAATATTTAGCCACACAGTCCAGTCAGAGCTACTGGGGCATGAGCACCAGGTGGTTCATACACCAGTAACTACTGGAGGCAGTATCCTTTAAGTTGATAGCACCACACGCAATCATCATGGTATAAATCACTGCCTCAGGGACAGCAGCAAATAGAAGTAATCATTATGGGCTTTGGCAACACTGTTTATTAACGCTTTGATCAGGATTGTCTTGCCAACTCCAGTACTATGAAAGAGCCCAACTTTGCCACCCTGGCATAGGTAGCCAGCAGATCTACAACTTTGATACCAGTAACCAAAATTCCCTGTTCAACACTCATTTGTGAGCTCAGGAGCCTCAGCATGAATAGGAGAAAGTGTTGGGTTTTAATGGGACTGCTTTCATCAATGGGTTTTCCAATGACATTCATGATTCTGCACAAGGTCTTAGAACAAGTAGGAATTTTGATTGGTAAAAAATAATCTAGGACTTTCTGGCCTCTAACCAACCATTCAGAACTATCCATGGCAACAGTCCTTAAAGTGCTCTCACCCAAATGCTGGGCCACATCCAAAACCATTCTGGTCTTCTTAAAACCACACATTTAGGATGCATAGAAGTCTCTCGTCAAATGGTGCCTCTACCACTGCATCAATGACTGCCATGAGGTGGCTGGTTGCAGTGCTATCTTTGGCAAAGATGTTTGGGTGGCATAGTTTCTAGCATGTTGGCATGCTGCTGGAGGTACCCACACTAGGACTTGAGCTGGGGTCAGAGGTAATGAAGGGCTGAGTCCCCACAAGTTTCTGAAGCCAAAGCAGCAGCTGCATGACCCACAAGACCCAACATTGCAGCGTTCAGGTGGAGATTCAAAGTGTTTTTAAGGGAGATTACTTTCTATAGGAATTATTTAAATTATGAAATCAGATTAAGCTTTAAATGCATTGAAGAGTTAGTACCTTTCCCATGGGTGGTTGGTTTGGGAAGAAGGTCAGTTATCAGTTAGACATATTCACTCTACATATGTGAGTTATAGCCATTTGTTATATTTTCAGTATTTTACAGTATATTTAAATATTGCTTACCATCTATTTAGTGGGGGTGGGAAGAAACTCTATATAAACATATTTGTGGATTATCACACGTTGTTTGCTGGCTCACTATTCTGGTGCTACACAAACACTGAATCTTGACATAGTTCAACATAGAACAAGAACTGCAAGCTATTTCTGATCCTTTCAAGCAGAGAAGGGTAACTAGTATAATTAATCTGAAGTGTGGACTCCTTGGACATTAGCACACAGTGGCTTGTGCAGTACCAGACTGGAAGAGATCCTTCATTGGAAGGACTTAGTGGACCTTCTGGCTAACTGGGGATAAAGAATCAAAGATGATCCATAGCTTCAAAGCTAGATCGCTTTGGGAAAGTTTTAACAACACTAAAAAGAATTTAAAAGAGAGAGATGCGAGGGGGGCTTAAAGGAGGGGGTATTTGTTTTAACGATAGTGGGGGGGGTATAATGAATCACATTTTAGACTATTTTGAGATGACATCAGTACAAAATGTTCATCTGGAAGGTAATGCTGTTGGACAGATGGCCTAGAGAGAGATCAGTGCTTGTGCGTACAGTGATCACTGGGAAAAATAGCTATAATGAACATCATTGGAACTGTGGATGATACTTGAATATTAACCGTATATTATATAATTATACATGAACTTTCCTAAGGTTGAAAACTGTACCAAAGCTATGTGACCTTTTTCTTAGGAAATACATATAGAACTCCCTGGAGAAAAGGGGCACAATGTATGCGGGCTATTCTCACATGGTAAATATTTGGTGATTCTGGGTAGAGATTACATGGGAATTCTTTGTGTTATTCTTTCACTTTCCTCTAAATTTGAAATTGTATAAAATAAGTGACCTAAAAAAAAAGTGATAGTGGAGAAATCAGGGAGTGGATAAGTTCTCTGAAATTGTGTAAAATGACAGGGTCAGGATTCTGGGACTCAAATCTTGGGTGGGTTGAGTCCATACAGAAGTCATGAAGGACATAAAAAGAGAGAGAGTTATCACTATGTAATATTTTTGTGAGGAAGTGTGCAGTGATAGACCAATGAGAAATTGCTTACGTCCAAATAAAATCATACAAGAAACGCTCTTACAACTCACAACCAGCAGTAAGAAACACCAGTTGTCTTTGAGTGTGTTGTTTCAGGGAAGTGAAGGAAGTTGAACAAAACATTCTGATAAAATATGGCAAAGAAAAGAATGTCAAAGGAAGAAAGGTGAAGGCAAGTAAATGCTACTGTAGAATTAGGAACCACTGAAGATGCAGCAAGAAAATCACTATCAGAAAAAATTTGCTTTAAGGTTAAAAAGCTTTGTACTCCCTTTCTTTCTTTCTTTTCCTTCCTTTTAACAGAATGTAAAAAAGCAGGTTAGAATGTTACAGGAGGGTGCTATTCATTAAATAGTTTCCCTAGTGGACTTTTCTCATTATAAAGTACAAGCATGAACATGGTATTTTACCACTCACATCAAGTGAACTGTATCAGTGTTATCTTTAAGTGATGAGTATCCACCACTTAACTATTATTTCCCCATTTTCTTCTCCTTCTCCTTCTCATGACTATCACCTATAAGTGATATATTCTTAATCTAAGTACCATTATATCTTGCACCTTTTTTTCAGAGTAAAATAGCACTGCTGTTTCTTAGTAAACTGCATACCCAGTTTCCCCCCAGTCTTCCAAGGGGCTTTACTTCGGTTTTACTTATTTTATTTGATTTCACCATTTTTCTTTAGGACATTTTGTTTTTGAGTTACATTTTCCAAGGTCATTTTTAGTTTTAGACCTGCTTCCTGGAACATCAGTAACTCTACCTAATTCAATATTATAAGATAATTTGAAAGCACAGTCTTCATCCATAAAAATGCATAATGGGTTATGTTTCCTGGCCAAATCAGTCACTGAGAACTAATCTTGTGTCCACCATTATAGATAGCTATTAGCCACCTGGCATTCATACAGCAAAGAACAATTTCCCCTAGCATGCCCATAAGTATGCTCATTTGGGGCACTCCATTTACTCTTAAAAATGTATTTGAGGCAGCAAACTTATTTATGTGAATGTCACATTGGATAGAATGAAAGTAGATATAAAAGTAGATTACTATGAAATTTTGTTTCATTACTTTCCATATACATCTTGTATAAAATTCCTTACCACTTTTATGCACTTGTCGTCCTCTAATAAGGTTTTCTTCTAAGCACACAATGCAGTGTTGTGGGAGGAAAAGATCAATTCTCCTATAGCCCAATCTACTTTGTCAACCTAGGAGGTTGTGGAGGATAGGCGTCTCAGACAGATCCTTTCATTCATTTTCTCACTACATTTAAAACTATTCCATTTCTATTGGATATTTTTTCTCTCAATTTCAATAAGAATAACTGACAAATGTAGCTAGAAAGGTAATAATAAACATTATTTTTCCCTCCCTCTCTCCCTTTTTCCTTTCCTCTATCAGTAACTATATATTCCACCCAATAAGTCAAATCCTATTGTGTCCCAATGAATTGGGGAAACTGTATAAGCCATGTGGAGCTATATAAGCAACTGCTACCAGAGGCCTAGGAAATGTCCCTCAATACTGACAGAATATAGGCTGAGACACAAAGAATAAGAAATGCTTACTTATAAGCTCAAAGTCACACTTCTGTGTATATGTATGAGGTGAGCACACATATGTGCAACACACATTATAATCTTTCAAGCAATGTATTTGGGTTCAAAAAGGCCACTAGCTCCTTCAGAACCCAAATAACAGAATAGTTTCCACAGTCAACTAGCAGCAGCATTTTGGAATATGCTGATATGGATCAAAAAATACTTGATATGACCACATGACCCTTTCCCCCTTCTTCAATTCCATCCCCTACCACTAACTCATTTCCAAATAACTCTAAAACTGTCTCAATTCATTACAGTTCATAGCACATAATAAGATAAACAAGCATATCCAGCAAATGGCCATTATTCCTCTGTTAGTAGATATTGAGTCAGAATATCAACAGGACAAAAAGAGAAACTGAAATAGTGGATATATGCAGACACTGTACCAAGAAAAGTAACACAGAAAAGTTATGAAAACACTTCAGGAAACCTAGAATGTTAACTAGTTACATTTCAGTCTTAATTTTCTGGGTAAAAGTTCGGCAAAATCAAATACCAGTTCTAACAATTTCTAAGAACTTACCTTTGAAGGAAATTTGGATACAACTATAGGAGAAAGAGTGCACTGCTTGCCCATCATTAATTGCAGTCACTTTGAGTTTAGAAAGTTTGTTTCAGGCTGACACTAGTTTCTGTCCTAGTAATCAAAGGCTCTGTGGAAAGCTCTGGGAGTGAGTGTCAGGGCATCAGACAGACCATCAAAGGTTGGGAATCTCAGAATGATCCTAGCACAGGACTGAGAGGAAGTACTTTACTTAGAAACTTCAGCTGAGTATAGGAAGGTTCTGTGCCTTCACCATTTAATTGTCTACTTCCTCCCTTGTCTAAAAGGGCTGATAAGAACCTTTAAAGTATAGCCAATATAATGGCCTATTAATTAAGAAGTAGGGAAAAAGCAACCAGACACTGGATACATCCCATTTGGTTGCAAAATAAAATTGCAGAAGATAATGGTGGGGACATATTGTAAAATTTTCTGGGCCCCTCTCCACATCAGCAAGTATCTTCAGAGATTTAAAATCTGAATAAACGTCACTGTAGCCTATGCAGGAGTCATCTGCCTGAAGATAAAACCATTCTGTTCACATACACTGATGGGACAACTCAGATTGTTCAAAGGGGTTGACAAGGCCCTCCTTTCAAGAACAATTACATAGTGTCAAAGACTCACTGTTCTTACCTATATAAGCTAAATTCAAACTGTGATTCTTGGAATAGTTCTCACAGAGTAAAATCTGTGGATTGTTTCCTGGCTTGAATACTCACTTTAATTATCTAATAAATTCTAACTATCTTTGAGACTTTCTTGTTAAAAGTGGGCATATAGAATGGATGAAAGATACAGAGAGGACCTTAAAAAGAAATAGGACTTGAATGCTAATTTAAAGCTTAGTGCCACTAAATTGTACACTAAAAAGTTAAAATAGTAAATTTTACATTATATATTTTACAAATGATAGAAACTATCACTTTTATCATTACAAATGATAGAAACTGATAGGAAAGTCAAGAAATAATGCTGGTACTATGATATTTAGAAACAATTTAGGTGAGAAACCAATGGCAGCCATTATTCAGGAAATTTTGCTTAAAATAGAATATGGAAGCCCAAGGATTCTTTTCAGAAAAACAAATGAGTATTGTGTGTTTTAGTTTTGTATGAACTAAACTAATGCTTGACAGTATATAAGTAATAATTTCAGGAAGGTTAACAATAACATGGTTATATAACATGGTCATAAAATAAAATAACTGTCATAATTTGGCACTGTAAAATAAGGAAGAAAAGAGGTATAACATTTACAAAATACCAATAAGAATGTCATCTAAGAAATATATTTCTTTAATAAACCTTTAAATCCAAAAAAAAATAACATAATAACATAATTTAGCTTGGGTTATATTTGTTTTTAAGCCAACACAATTGCATAGTTTAACATTGTTCTTTTTTTTTTTTTTTTTTCAAGAGTATGAAGGTGCCCATGCCAGCAAAAGCACTTAGGGCCAGGAAAGTCATAATACAGTCCTGGGTTCAAGGAGTCCAGGGGAGGAGCTGGGGCTGCTTAGGAGACTGGGTCCAAGCAGGACTCAAGCCCATAGCTAACTTCCAATCGGCACAGAAATATCAATGTTGTAACAATGCTACATGTTACCAGTGCATAGAGTTTCAGTCATAGGAATGGCTGATTCTGTCATTGTTGGAAATAAGTGTTAAACAAATATAACCTCTTTTCTTACCCACTATAAAATACTACTTTTGAAATCTTTGTGGCCAACTTGGAATGTCTGTCAATTATAAAAGAATTCTTTATTTAAGACTTCTTCAATTTTCATTCTTTTTTTGAAGATTTTTTGAATTTATTTATGCATACAAGAGCTGGGGTGTAGGCCAGAGGTGTGAGGGAAGGGGTGAGATGATTCACCAGAGACAGAGTGGGTGGGAAGCAGAACAGGCAGACTGATTGAAGTATACTGCTGAGGGGAGCAGCTGGCAAGGCAGGAGAGGTCTGCTGCACCATGTGGGTCCCCTCCTTGGCTGGGGATCAAGCTCGCACTGCAGTGGCTTTGGAAGCCCCACAGTAGGGTGCTCAACCACTTGTGCCACCAGGGAGGCCCAACTTCTTCAACTTTCTATCCCTAGGGTAAACTAGGATGTGCAAGATTCTTTGGTTTATAAATACTCGTATACTTGGAAAGAATTCAATGGGCAGCTCTATGAAGGAATACAAATGGTATATATAGCACAACTGATGCTGACCAATCAGATATACCCAAATGGCAACTGCATTGCTGAAGAAACCATTTAACCTCCAAAGCACTCCCCCAAAGTTCATTAAGGGCTTCGTCACCTGAGTCAGTCTTTGACCCCACCCTTTTTGCTATTGTGTAGGAAGATTTCCAACACTCATATTTAGAATCTAGTCAATATTCCGGCTTAATAGTTTTTCACCTTCTGAAGTCAATTGCTTTGAATCCATTATAGAAACCCACTCCCTTTTCCTTGGACTCTATAATTTCCCAGAATTGTTCTGCTTCTGAGATTCTAATAATTTCCTATATCCCCTTTGCTCATTATTTCTAATTCTAACTCTGACTCCTACACTCCTGCCACACTTGTTCTTTTTCACAACATTTTTTGATCCTTCAACTTCCTGAGTTTGCTGGTCCCATCAGAATTACTTATTTTCTTTACTCATCCTGAGTGTGTTCAGTTGACTTGCCACCATTATGCTCAGCTTATTTGTCTCCTTCTATAAAGATTTACTTCCCTACAAATAGCCAGCTTTGGGAGAATCCTTTAATGTACCATTCCTTTAAATTTTCTTCTACCTTGGTTCTTTACAAGAAGGATAGGAAAGCTTTTAAGAGAAGGTATTTTTCACTGAAATTGGGATGAACCATAAGAGTGTTGCTCTCACAATTATCTTCCATTTCACTCCTTGGAAATTATTTCATAGCTTCCTACTACTTTATATCACCATATTTATGTCTAGAGCTATGGGATGATAACTTGCATTCCATTTAGAGTTCCTATAATTCCAATCCACTCTATGCAAATATGAATTAAACAAATATAAAAGACCATAATGTAAAAATTAATAAACTTTCAATTCATGCACAAAATTTGAAATATGAAACTAAATATTTTAAGATTTCCTCAAGAATTGCTTAATTGTAAAGATGGTAGCCTGAGTGAATGATGAATTGTGTTTATGCTAAGACCAAATGGTAAAGTGGGAAGCAAGTGAAAAATATTCTTTCTTTGTCAGAAGAAATATATGATTTCATGAATCATACATTTTGTATGAACGGTGACTTTTATGTCAGTGTTTAGTCATTAATCTGTTGTTATTTAACCATCCACTATTATTATAATTTAAAATATTTATGAATTTTATAACAATATAATGCAAGCATTTATTAAAGTGGAGTACAAAAAACAATGCTAAACTCATGCTTCAAAAATCAATTATTTTGACATGGAAGTTAAAAATGAATGAACAAAACTCTAGATAAAACCAACTACTAGGGCACGTGTACACTGTCAATGTGGAAATAAACAACATGAAAAACTTTAGAAATAATGCTAAAAAATTAAAAGCATGAGTATATAACACAGCAGCTAAAGATTTATGTGCCCTGAGAATACATTCCACATTATTTATATTTATGCCTGTGTGAAAATCAATCTTTTGAATTTGTGAGTTTTTAATTATGTGTCTTACTTACAACTATGTTTTATTTCAGAGATAGAGCCAAATCTCATGTACATACGAAATGAGGCTGAATTGCATTTTTAGATAATATATTTTTTGTTTTTCTTCTAATTACTATGCTTCTTGCATCAGAAAATTATAAAAAAGAATAAAGATGAAATTCACTAAGAATTCTACCACTCATTGACAATTTTACTAGTATTTTGACAGTTTTCAGCTTTTTTCCACTATATTTTATATAGTTTACATTAAATATTCATATGATTTTAATATATTAAACTAGTGCTACACCTAATATTGAAACATTAACTACTTTCCAAGCTTTGCCATTATAAATTCAGTGATAAATTATTTAATTTTTCCTTTTCAATATAAATTTTATCCCAATTTTGAATTATTTTTCTTATAGGAAATTTCTTAGAAGGTAAACTGTTAGGTCAAATACTAATCTTGATACATACTGCCACATTCACTTGCTGAAAGACTAAAGCAACTTACAATCTCACAACAAATAAAGTACAAATCTCACCCCATCTTCACCTTACCGAGTATAATTATTTTTAAAAGTACTGACAATTTTGCTAGCAAAAACTCATTTGTTTTAATTCACATCTCTCATTTATTTATTTTTTAAAAATATTTTATTTACTTATGCATACAAGACTTGAGGTACAGGCCAGAGGTGTGGGGGGTGAGAGGATTCACTAGAGGCAGAGTGGAGAGCAGAACAGACAGACTGACTGAAATACACTGCGGAAGGAAGCAGTGGGCAAGGCAGGAGGGGTCTGCTGCACCACGTGAGTCCCCTCTCTTGCTGTGGATCGAGCTCACACTGCAGTGGCTTTGGAAGCCCCACAGTATGGTACTCAACCCCTTTCGCCAATAGGGAGGCCCCACGTCTTTTATTATTTGTTAAAAGGGGATTCTCCCTATATTTACCAACTAGTTAATCACATTTCCTACTTTGTAAAATTGTGCACCTATATCTTTCACTCACTGGGTCTTAACACTTTTCCTGCCAATATGGATAAGCTGTTCATATATTAGGCATATTGACTCATAAACTATCATATTTTCTTTTTTTCTAAGATTTGAATGCTATTTTTAATGAGAAAAAAGAATTTAACATATCATGAAGTTAGTGAATACTTTACTAAAATAGTTAACCCACTATTTCAAAATATTTCTAATTATTCTTATGTGTGTATTCTTCAAATAATTCTCAGAGTTCTTATAGAAAAATAACTTACTGGGATTTTATTATAATTGTACTACATTCATAAATGTAATTTAAAAATAGTTTAATTTTCTAATTGTATAAAATGGTATTTGTTCCCTTTTACTTGATATTTCTGGCTCAGTTACCTTTGGATGTATATTTTTAAAAAATAATGTCTACAAAAGTGATTATTATTTTCTTGTTGTTCTGATAAATTACTGTCAGAAGGCAAATGAACCTGGAGTTCAGGTCAACTAGGCTGGATGTCCAAGATGGCTCTCTCATCCATCCTAAGGCAAGCTTATCAGAGTTCCTCCTCATGCCCATTTCCTCCAGTAAAGTTGACTGAATTTCTGATGGTGGCACAGGGCTCCAAGGGTTGGAAGCAGTCTTCTTAAAAGGTATGCCTACAGGGTCACTTTTGCCATGTTTTATTATTCCAAAAGCAGAGGGGCATTTACCTCTTGTTGGGAAAGTAGCCTATGCAAATAATTTGTTTAAAGAGACAACTTTCTTCTTTATTGATCATGGTAGAAATCTCTTTAGAAATATATTTTCAGTGTTTGCTGTTGTAAAAAATTTGTATGTTTTTTTCTTGCATGGTTTGCTAGTCAGTTAGTGCTGATATGAAGAGAAGATACTGTCTTTAACATATTTCTTTGGTATTCAATCATCTCCCCCCCCCCTTTTTTTAAAGATTTTATTTATGCATACAAGAGCTGGGGTACAGGCCAGAGGCACAGGGGGTGAGAGGACTCACCAGAGACAGAGTGGGAGAGCAGAACAGGTAGATTGACTGAAATGCACTTCTGAGGGGAGCAGTGGGCGAGGCAGGAGGGGTGTGCTATGCCATGTGGGTCCCCTCCCTGGCCCAGGATGGAACTAGCATTGTAGTGGCTGTAGAAACCCCACATGGCTGCACTCAACCCCTTGCGCCACCAGAGAGGTCCCCTTCAATCACCTTCTTAACAGCATTATTTATTCTAATTACTTCTCAGTTTAGTATTTTGGTTTTCCTAAAAAGCTACTACACTATGTGAAAGTAAATAAGACTTTTTTCTCCCCCTTCTCAATAGTCAAACGTCATCTATTTCACTAGTTTTAAGACTTCCATATTAAGGCTAGTAGGAAGCAACCTTACTTGGTTTCTGTTGTATAATTTTTTAAGTATAAATATATTGAAGTTATAAACTGGACATATTTTATCAACATATACATTTCTCAGTAAGTAAGTAAAGCCACTTATTTTTATGTTTTGATGCAGTACAAATGAGTAGAAAGGTAGGTTCTTACTCCAGATAAAATGAATTCAGAGAGCATACAATAAAACAAGATGAGGAAAAAAGCAACATATTTTGTACACTGTAATGTTTTTCTCCCTGAAAGTGAGTCATGACCACAAAACATTCCATTGATATCCACAAATAGTTAATATTCAAATAAATATACAGTGTTATAAATCTTAGCAATTTCTCCTTTTTCCCCAAGCTTGATTAGTTACACTAGAGGCAAAAAATCAGTTTGAGCACATAAATAAATATTGGAATGAGGTTTTTCAACTTTCTTTTACTCACATGTGGTTGATAATCATATGGTGGAGCATATTCTTCAGCATATGTTGTCAATGCACACCTAAGAGGAATAAATCAGTATTTAAGAAAAGAACAACTCAAAAAAAAAAGATACTTACAAACTTTAGTGGTATATGCATGTATGTTTCAGATTCTGGGATTCTTTTTATAATTAGCTTCCTGTTTCTCAATTCTTTTGACCCTGTGTCCCATTTTCTGTGTTAGATGATAACCAAAAGATAACCAGACAAACAGATGGAATGGGATTACACAGTTTCTCCAAACTACACCCCATTAAGCACACAGAAATGCTGGATGAAATATTTCTTCCTTTCCTAAATTAAAAATATAGTCAAGCTCTAAAGGGAAATCCTAAGGGGATAGAAATGAAAATGATATTCATTAGAATAGGAAGCCATAAACTGATGTCCCAAGTTCAGACACTGCAGTTTGAACACTGTTTCAAGGGCAGGAGACATGGCCTTGTGTTCACATGAGTAAGAGAGCAAAACTCCTTCTTACAGCTATGATTCTACACAAGCTATACCTCCATATAAAAGAGATCAGAAAAACTCATCACCAGTTCTGGCAAATTTGCTGTTTTGGTGTCAGGGTAAGGGAAAATATTTCTCATACAAGATATTAAATCTCCATTTTTAGTCTTGGCAATTTTATGCAACTATATGGTCTAAGAAATTCCTCTGAGTATTGCACCCCTAAAAATATTGATTAAAAGGAAACTTAAATGTTTCAATGCATGGCTGGGCTGGTGGGAAAGTAAGAGAATTCAAGTAAAGGGATTCCAAAACAGCAAGAAAGTACAACTCAGAAAGCTGTTGGGTACAAGTGCTAATATTTTCCTGGTGATAACCACAAACTCCTGATGGGCTTTTGTGGTTTCCAAAGTAGCAGCATCAGCATACTTTGGATTGTTAGAAATGGAAATTCTTGAGTTCTAAACCAGGCCCACCGAATTAGAAACTCTGGTGGGGGAAGCGGTAGACAGCAATCTGTGTTTTAACAAGCGCTCCAGAAGATTCTGGTGTACACTATAGTTTGAGTACTAACACAATTAAAAGAATAAAAATTGGAAGTATAACTCAAACCAGCAAATTAGGTGTTTTAAAAAATCTACTAGAAAGCAGGAGAGGAGACTAAGAGGAAAATAATTCCTGTGCATAATTCAAATAAAATCACAAAAATAAACCTACATGTTTTTAAAATTACAGTGAAAGTGAAGGAGTTAACTGCATCAGGAAAGTATTTTTCTCAAATTTAAGTTTAACAGCAAATTGTATAATTCAACTGTATGCTGCTGTTATATCTAAAATAAAATTATTTTCATAGACATTTGAAAGAAAATAAAGAGATATATCTAGCAAATATAAATCCAAAGCAAGTTAGTTGTTCTTATATTAACATTTTAGATAAACAGTCTTGGAGTAAAAAAAAATATTAGTTATAAAGATCATTATTATTGATTAAAGGAACAAATCACCAGTAAAATAAAATAATCTTAAGTCAATAAACCTATAACAAATCTAAATCAATAAACTTAAACTAACAACATATAGAATATGCAAGGCAAAACAAACAAACAAACAATAGAATCACAAAGGTAAGAGAATGACTCCATGTGGAGTGAGATTGTAACACATTGTTAGAGTTTTGGTTTCTAATATCCACATTTCTACATGCATTCTCCAAAACCATTGAGATCAACAGCAAAGCAAATAAAATCACACAATTGCCCCAGCATGAGAGAAGATATAAAATACTATAAACTTTTTTACATATTGGTAAGAGAATAATTTATCATGCAGCTAGATCCAGAGCGGTGCTGAAACAATATCAAGTGGGGGTCACACTGAAGAGAGGAGCAGGTAGCAAGTCCCTGGTAAAAGAATCAGAAGATAGCATCCTTTCCTGATGGAAGGACCCTGACAACAGGTTTAAAGATCTAAATACTAGTTTTTGAAGAAAGTATACAAGACCAGAAAGGCAGTATTGGGAAGGCATTACTTCTGGTGAGGAGGGGAACAACCAGCAAAAATATGAAAAAAATAAGAAAACAAGCCTAGAAATTAAGGGCTCTGAAACTAAATTGGAAGGCCAGCACCTTTCCAAAAAAGGATTGCTTTTATGAAATAAAGTTAACTTCATTGTTCCAACAGAAGAGGGCACTCTTGAACTAAAATATTGAGGAAACTGTCCAAATTCACTTCCCCCCTCCTTAGAATGATTGTTCCTAGTGTAGGGTAACCCAACATAATTCAAATGAACCAAAAAAAGGAGGGAAATTACTATGAGAAGGAAACAGTCAATGAGAATCAAAGCTCAGATGATGAAAATCCTCCGCAGAAATATTTCCCCCACAGAGTCCTCCATCAGCATTTCTATTCAATGATGTACTGGAGATACAGCAAATGCAGTAAAAACAAGAAAAGAAATAATTGGAATGAAGAAACAAAACTTCCATGTTCCATAGATTAAAGACTGTCTACATTAAAATCTAAGAAAAAAATATATAAATCATGAAAAGAAGTTTCAGGAAGGTTGTTGGATACAAGATCAATATACAAAAATAACATACCTATATGCCAGCAATAAGAAAATAGAAGACATAATTAAAATGGAAAAATTCTGTTTATACTTACAGTAAAATCTCTAGGGATCCTACAGAAATAAATCCAAGAGAATATTTCTAAGACCTCTATGGAGAAAATTATAAAGTTTGCTGAAGAATACAAAATACCTTCTTTATTTATAGAGATGACCCAATATGATGATGACAATTACTCCATACCCAACAAATAGATATAAAACACCATCAATCCAAATACAAACATGGTGTTTTTTTTGGGAACTTGACAGATATATATTAGATGACTCCATAAATTGCCAAGAAAAGAAAATACAGCTTTAAAAAAGAGAAGTACACTTATTTTACCAGATATCAAGTCTTACCATAAAACTTTAGTAAAACAATGCTATATCTATGCAGGTATATACAAATAGAGCAATCATGTAAAATAAAGAGTAGGATAGACTTGCTTAAATATGGGATGTTAGTGTATAATGAAAATTACTTCATAAATCAGTGATAAAGGGGAAGATTAATGGTTCTGGACTAACTGGTTGGTAATATAAGAAATGTCACATATATACATATATGTTACACATGTATATATAAATAAATTTCTTTTAAAAATGAAGCACACATGGTAAAGATTTTTAACATTAAAACTAGGGAGTAGATGGGTGCTTGAATAGTATCCTATATTCAGAAATATTCCATAATTTTAAAGTGTTTAACTGTTAATAAATTATAATGAACAGCCTCCCCTACCGTAGAGTCTCATCCAAGTTACATAACTCAACTGAAATAATTATCAGTCAAATATCAGTGTTACTTTGGGCAAGCTGAACTTGCAAGGAAACAATGGCCATCCCTATACTCATTTAAAGCAGGCAAAAATCCATTCTAAGTTCCAGCTTTTCTCCCTTTCTTTACTACCACCTTCCATCACAGAGTCTGAAACAAGGTAGGCACTGAAAACATTAATTGAATAAAAATAAAATTGCTATATAAAAAGACACAGGTTCATTAGAAGATAATTCCATGTAAGTGGAGGTAGAAGATTAAAATATCCAGCTATCATTTTGAAAAGACAATGTGACTTGATAAAGTAGAAACTTTCTGAAAAATGACTTTTTCCATTATAAACTCTTTGTGATTCTGTTTCTTTTTAAAACTGAAGAACAGATAAAGAAGATATATTTCATCAAATATGAAATAATATGGTCTTTTGAAAAGAAAAATACTGAAGATAAATATAGCTCTTCCTCTTAGATATCAACCTAAGGCTGTAGCAGAAAGGTAAGAAAGGGAAGTTTAGGCACTGTCTTGAAGAAGAAGTATCCTGGTTCATGAAGGAAGCAAAGCTGGAGTGTATCAGATGGAGCTGGAGTGCTCCAATTCAATTTATGGCAGCCACACACACAATAATTTTAATTCACTGTCTGTAACCACCAATATCAAGCTTATGCCACATGGCCCTACTCTACTGCCTATAGCTGATAGGTCCAAATATAGATGCCAGTCCATACCCACTGACTCAAGGCTTTCCTGGGGAATATCTTGATACGAATGTAAAACAATCAGTCACTCTCTTGTGCTGAAAAACCAGGGAAGTAATGACTTATACTATCAGAGGGAGGAAATGAAGCCAGTGGGAAGAGAATCCTGGTTCCAGTTCTGTTGGTCTCTTAAGCCCAGGCTTCCCTGGCCTTTCCCAGAGTTCCATAAGGTATTCAAGTACCCTTTTAATAAGCTCCACTTTTGGCCAAAGATCATTTCAATTGTGTTTCTGTCCAACCAAAAGAGTCCTATTAAAATCAGGCAATCAGAGTCTGAGACTATTGATCATTGAAATCATATAACTCACTCTCCTGACCGTGATTTCAAATATGCTGAATAACATTCTGTTTATAGTTTGGCTTCCCATATGGTTTTTTTACTGAGAGAGGATGTTTTTATTAGATTGACATGACTGGTGAACTTTAACATTTCATTTCTCATCATGAATTTACTAACTAGGATTCTGGCTTTTCTTGGAGTTTAATGAGCACAAGTCAGTCTCTATGAATCAAATAAATTCTGAAACATGGATAAAATGGTCTTCCTGAAAAGGTAAAACTGAAAACCAAATGCTAGAAAATTCACCAGAATAAGGATACTTAAAAGTTGAACAACTGGTTTTCACCCAGCACCACCCACAATTTGCCACCAATGCACTCTTCAAGCTGTAATGGTTGTAGGGTAGAGAATTCAAGATGTTTCATAAGATGAGAAAAGGAAATATCTGCTATTGAAGTTACTGGTAAAGCTCTGGTATTCGTTGGAATATCTACACCTGCACTAACATAAATAGTAATTTGTGAATCTATGACAAGATGATGTACCAAAATACACGGAGATCAGTTTCCTTAAACCTAGAGGGACTTTAAAGGTCAACTGCTTCATTTCTGTCTTTGTCTGGAGGAGGTGCAGATTTTTTCTTACCCAGCTTGTTGGCAGTCAAAACAAGGGCATGTGACATCTACTCAGCAAACCAGATGGTCCTACCTGAGAGTCTGAATCTGAGTAAGTGACTCAAAGAAACAGGGAGTTAATTTGGAATTAATCCTATTGCTAGCAGCAGAAGCAGCAGCACCCATTATTCAGGAAGAGTATAACCAAAAACGGTGACGGCTTCTACTGGACTCTGTGGGATAGAAGGAAAAGGAACGCTTACAACCACTCTGGGAAATTCTCTATCTTCTGAACAGCAAACATCATTTAAGGGAAAACACTCATGCTGAACTGAAATGAATATCCCTGTCATTTCCTCTTCTTTCTTACTACTAAATGAAGTCACATTCACCAAATACAATGTTCCATCCACCATTGATGAATACCAGGCCTAATTTTCTTTTAAAGATTTATTTATTTATACATACAAGCACTGAGGTACAGGCCAGAGTTCAGAGCGGTGAGAGGATTCACCAGAGACAGAGCAGGGAACAGAACAGGCAGACAGACTGAAATACACTGCTGAGGGGAGCAGCGGGCAAGGCAGGAGAGGTCTGCTACACCATGTGGATCCTCTCCCTGGCCGGCAGCAGGGGTTGAACTTGTCCAGGCCTAATTTTTAAAAGTCAACCTCTAAGAAGCTAAGGTACAAGAGATGGAAAGACGGACAATCTGAATCTGCTTTTACTCTTATTCCAAGTCAACCCTTAATAAGTTCATTAGCATTTTAGAAGAAATTCCTTCTTCCCATCGAAACACAGAGGTGTGAGACCAGAGATTGTACCATGGTTTCTGCTTTATAATCAAAGAACTATGGGGCCTTGAGTAAGTCACTAAAATCCTTTGCCTCTTAACAGCCCCTCATTAGTATCTGTTCCATAAATATTTATAGAATTGATAATCAATTAATGAGTAATTAGATTCTTTGATTATTTTTGAGCTTTGATTTCCTTCTCTATACAATTAAGAAAATACCTACCCAAATTACCTTGCATGATTGCTAGGAGGAAAGAGATAGTTGACAATGCATGTGAAAGTACTTTGAAGGATATAGAGCATATTTACATGTAAGTATGAAAGATAATGTAATATTGTAGTTAAAGACACAGGCTTTGCAGCCAGATAGCTGAGACATGAGTTAAAACCCAGCTCTGGAGCTTACTAAGTAAGGAACTTTTTGAAAACATACTTTACCTTTCTGGGTCCCTTTTTAATGGATATAATTGCAGTGTCTCTCTCAGAGAATGCGAATTAAATGAAACAAGGCACATAAAGCCCATAGATTAGTGCCACACTCATAGTATGTGCTCATTAACACCAGAAGAAAAAAAACATACTGTAAGGGTATTAATTAAACAGTGGCAGGACATGGTTCTTGCTGCATGTTAATTGAAATATTCAAGCTGCAGGGTGAATAAAGGATTGAAACAGACAAGACTGGAGGCAGAACAATTACTTAGGATACTTATATTAGCAATTGGGAATGTTGCAGTGACCTCTCTCATGCCCATTTCAAATATCCACCTGCTATCTGACATTTCCTCTTCCTTCCATCTTCATGACTTCAATGAATGAGCTCATCAATCCCCAGTTACCTACACCAGAAGTCTGGGAATCACCCTTGGGTGTTCTTTAAGCTTATAACTACTTGATCATCAAGTAAATAAGTCTGTCTCTCAACATGTCTAAATCTGAACCCTTCTCTCCCTCCACACCACTACCACAAAAGATCAAGCCCTTTCTATGCCTTGCCTTAGGCTTCTGACTGCAGTCTAGTTGCCTACCAGTTGGTTTTCTGTTTTGTAAACACAAATCAGGTGATTGCTTGGAAGCCTTTCAGTGTTGCCTCCATAATATAGTTTGAACTCCTTAACATAGCTTCAGGCCCTGCTTGCTTTGTTCCCAACATGTTCAGTAGTCACCATTACAAACTTGTACTCTATGAACCAAGCATGCTCTCATAAGTCCTGTTCCTCCCAGCCTTGGTATGTGCTATGTCCTTGGCACAGGACATCCTTCTCTCATGTTGATCTGGCTAACTCCAACTCACACGTAGTAATTCAACTTGGGTGTCACTTCTACCTAAAAGACTTTCTTAAATTTCCAAATCTAAGCTTTATGCTCTCCTTCTATCCTATGTTCACCTTAACCTATTGTAGTTAGGTAGCTAACACAGCTATTCCAACTTCCTTTCTCCTTTTCTTTCTCTGCTTAGAAGTCAAAAACATCCTTATAGTCAGAGATAGATGTGTTAGTTAATCTACTAGATGTGGAATGAAGATTCTGATGATGATTTTCCTTTACCTCTTCACATTCCCACTTCTTTTCTATAACAGATTGATATTTAGAGGTACAGCAAACATCTTGAGACTGAGAATAAAAGCTACCTAGCAAAGATTGTAGAGAAGAAAGACAAAAATACCCTCGATGACATTACTTAGGTGCCATACCATTCTTAATTTCTTTACATTTCATGCTAGATAGTCAAATTTCTTAAATTTAAGTACTATTAGTTAGGTTTGCTGTTATTTTAAGTCATGCATATTCCTAATTCACACATGATTATTGACTGGTCACTTCTCTGCCTCATGTATCAGACAATGAGTTACTTCAGGAATGGAGGTGTTTTTTATCTCTATATTCCTAGTATATAATTTTTCTTAAGATATAGTAGGCAATCATTAAATGTTTATATGCTGAGAACGCAAATTCTGATACATGAGATAAAAGTAATTTCTTCAGACTTAAGTAATTTTGGAAGTTTTTTGAAAGAATAATATATAGGTTATTGATAGTGTATTAACTTAACAAAGTAATACCAAAATGTGGACTCCAAAAAAATTCAGATAGCAGCAAAGATTTCTATAGTTCTGGAAAGTTCTTATTCCAGTGAAACTACCTTTGTGGCTCAAATACTAACAATGTAGTGCTACTCACTGGGATTTACAAAAGATTTTATTTAAGTAATTATAAATAGTGATGTTTTTATGACAACTACATAAATTTTCAATATTATAAAGAATAATATCAGTAATTGTGGTTTACTATTAATGTGCATGGGAAAAAAAAGAAACTATTAGGTAAAAATTTAAATTCTAAAACCATGTATCACATTTTGAAAATCTTTGCCACTTACTTGTATTAATTCATCTGTCTACAAATTTTGAACTACATCTCTGATGGCTTTTCAATGACAAAACTATACTTATAGGCTGAATAATGACCACCTAATAAATAGTAAAAGATATAAAGGTTGTCTCAATTGCTTATTGCTCTGGCTTAAAAGCTTTTATTTATATTAAAATAACTATTTTATTATCCTGTGAAGTTACTAGGTTCAGTTGGGTGACTGTTCTGCTATATATGACATCAGAGCTTCAGTCATTGAGTATATTACTAGACTTGAATGTCCAAGGTAGCTTACTCACATGACTGAGAGTTGGTTTTGTCTGTTGTCTGAGACCTCACTTAAAACTGTCAAACATTGTAGTTGATTCTCCTCTGTTTGATCTCTTCATCTGTTTTGAACTTCTTATAGCATCAGTTAAAGTCCAAGAATTAGAAAGTAGAAATTGGGCCTCCCTGGTGGCGCAGTGGGTTGAGCAACGCACTATGAAGCACTATGAAGCAAACTGCAGCCACTGCAGCGTGAGTTCTATCCCTGCTGCCGGCTGGGGAGGGGACCCACATGGCACGGCAGACCTCTCCTGCTGTGCCCGCTGCTCCCCTCAACAGTGTACTTCTGTTGATCTGCCTGTTCTACTCCCCGCTCTGTCTGTGGTGAATCCTCTTACCCCCCCCCCACCTCTGGCCTGTACCCCAGTGCTTGTGTGCATAAATAAATAAATCTTTAAAAAAAAAAAGAAAGTAGAAATTATCTGTTCTTTCAAGGTCCGCATTCAGAAGTCTTAGAACATCATTTCTGCTACATTCTATTTGTCAAAACCAGTCCAGATTTAGAGGGCAGGCAAATAATGCCTGTCTCTTCATGGGAGCTGGAGCATGTATATACAGAGTGGGAAGAAAGGTCACTCCTGGACAGAAGCAACCACAAAAGGTAAATAAAATAAGTCTGACTCCATTATTTTATCCTGAAGACCTCAATGAGCAAATCTGAATACACAAATAAACCTGATCTTCAACTGTGTGGAAATAATGTGATTAACTACACTAATTAAGTTGGATCTGATATATATTTATATGGACAATCTGAGTCAATCATCAATTCACCCTAATTTCAATGCTTCAGATATAACAAGCATATACCAAATGTGTTCACATAAATAATTCTTATCAAGTTACTTTAATTATCTTATAACGATAACATTAGAATATGTTATTTTTACCTACCATTAAAATACTCCTGTGCCAAGGTATAAATCCACGACCTGAGTCACAAACCCAAACATTAACAAATGGTAAAGTTCCCCTTCTACATAGGTACTTGACTTCAATATATATATCAGTGAAGGAAGGCTACCCTGTGCTCAGGAATAATGCAAAGAATAACAGCATTTAGGTTGACAATGAAATCATTTCATTAAGTTTGGCCAATTAAGAAAGTCATCATCATTTAGCACTAGCCAAATCAAGTCACTCATTCCAGGAGTCCAGGTTAGTGATATAAACTCAGGCAGGATTGCTGCCTTACAGGGAGAAAGTGTCAAGCCATAACTGGGACATATCTTAGGAACCAGTATCCTAAGGTATCTGAGAAATGGAAAATATTATCTCAATGATTTCAAAAGGGATAAAGAATCTTTTTGCTAATAACTCCTTTATGAGATTGATGCTCAAGAGATAACCTGTCTATATTGCCATTTTCATGTTTACAGAGGAAATTGGTTGTCCAGAGTCTACCAGCTTGGCCTATCAGAAACATAACATAGAAGAGTGGGTAAGTCCATGATCTTTAGAATTAGATTGTCTCTGTTCAAATCTTGGCTCATTATCACTTACTATCAGCTGTGAGAATTTGGACATGTTACTTTACTTCTCTGTGTCTTTGTTTTTTCTTTCACAAATGCAGAAAACAATGGAACCAACTCATAAAATGTTAGTAGAGATTAAAAGTGTTAGCATATGTAATCCTGGGCCACTTTCAAACTAACCCAGGCTTAGAATGGCTGTTTATACACAATAAGCACATATAAGTACTTGCTTTTTTAATATCACGCTCAAAGTTATGTGACAGAAACCAAACTCAAACTCCATCAAGCAGAAAAAAAAAAAGGGTGGGAGGTGGGAAGTACCAGTTCACATAAAAACAAACAAACAAACAACAAACACAAACCAGTCAGAACTGTCTCTTACTACATCTCTACTTAGCTTCATTTATAAAGTGATGCTCCCTCAACTTGCCACTTGGAACATGAGAGGGCATCTTGCTCCATACTCCAGTTCCCTGGAATGTTTTCTGATTGACTTGGCTTAAGGTTACATGACCAACATTATATTTTGTGAGGAGGTCCGAATGGAGAACATAGACCATCTGTGATGTTGTCTAACCAGATCACATCAAATGAAAAAGATAATGTTGCCCAAAAGAAAAAAACAGGGCACACAGAAACAAAGTGTCCTATAACAAATAAGATGGGAAACCAAAAATTGAATTTAAATCTATCTCACTCCCAGTCTACTGTCTTTTCACCACACCACTTTCCTCTTCACATTTTCTTTATTACAGTTATTCTCTTCCTCCTTATCATTATAGGGCAAGTTCCTTGATTTTTTTTTTCTTCTAGAAAAATGTTCAACAAGTGGGAAGTATTTTACCAGGAGACATGCCACCGTACAAGTGCCTGAGTAGACTACAAAGTAAATGTCTTACACTGTACTTTAAGAAGAAGAAGAAAAATCCTCTTACTATTCATATGCCATCCTGTTCTTCTAAAAGAGTGCCTAAGGTTTTACAGATGCTAAATGCCCCAGTGAAAGGAATAAACTGAAATAGTTTAAACTGTGGCCTAAGCTTGCTACTATTACTGTGAAGTAATCACTCCACACACATATGGATAAGTGCTCTGTGCCAACAATGAAAACTTAACTGCCTGAACTACTTTTTGGCCTTGTTTAACATGTCCATTTATGCAAATATAGATGGCTTTCTCCTTAGAACTATAGAATTATAGAGCAGGAAAGGACTTCACAGATCTTTTGGTTCAATCCCCTCATTTTACAGATGGAAGCAACTTGAGGCCAGAGATGGTTATTAGCCAGCACAAAGTCACATAGCAGGTTGAGAGTAGGTCCAGCAGTAGAACATGTCTCCAATTTTCCTTTACTATCCCCTTTCTGAAAATCCACATTATGTTCAAAAACTACCTTGAGATTCAAACACTATTAATTTATTTCTTCCTGGTCATGTGGATCACATAACTACTCAGATGAATTCTGGAGACAAGACATATTAATCACAGTTTCATCAATACATGTTAATTACTACCAGTAGGAGACAATGAAATTTGGCAAAATCGCTAAGATGTAGTACTTATGGCTGACCTTGTGAGAGTCTACCTTGAACACTTCTAAATGCTCCAGTACATGGTCAGTGTTCCTGGGCTTCCCTCAGACTGAACCAGGCAAATACTCTGTGCCAGAAGTGGCTTTTCTGTGTCAAACAAACAAATCAACCAATCCTAACTAAATTCTGTGCACCATTATCCCAGGACCATGCACAGTTAGACATGCATAGTTATATAAGGGCTTCTAAGAAATAAGATCTTAAAACTATATTCATACTACATCTCACTTTCAAAATTGTATCTTCTTGATTTAAAATTTTCTTGCTTGCTTTTTTGTTCATATACTGTTTTGGGTTTCTGGTTGTTCATTTGTTTAATGGTTACAGACATAACCTTACTTCTTAGAGTGAACCAGCTACAGCATCTGGTTCTTAAGACAAATCATAAAATGACCTTTCATTAGATAATCAGAGATTCAGGGTCTTTCTGATCATAAGTTTTCCATGCCTCATGAAACATACATCCAAACTAAGTGAAAGTTCCTTGAGGATTCTTGAGAGCAAGATAGGAGGGTGAAGTAAGACTCAAAATTTAATTTACTAGTTATATTTATGTTCCCATTCACTTTTCCTATTTATGTTCCTTACAGGAAATGTGTCTCATTACTTCTCTATATTTTTAATGTCTCTATCTATGTAGTAAAAGTCGTGTGTTTTTGAGCCCTTCTACACATGCCACTGCATTAGTTTGAGACCGTACAATGCTGATGTCATCTGAGAGGTTTCTGAGCCTCCTTGACACCTGCTGCTTCTGTCATTGGCCAGCCTATTCTAGTTTCTTAGACACTCACTGATGCAAATGTGAACAACTCTCAAGAGAAACAAAGATTCTACTTTTAAATGAGCTCAATCCAGCTTCAATAGACATAAATGTCATTTTTAATGTTGAAATCATTGATATCAACCTGACCACCTCCCATACTATAATATTTTTAAAATGTACCTCAGTCTCTGACATGAATGGAAGGAATTGTTTATAGAGATATTTTCTCTAGTTAAGATCAGGAGTGATAGTCCAATTGGTGTCAAGTCATTCTGATTTTTAATATGTTCCAGAAATGTATCTTACCAGATTGAGGAAGAAGGCATTGTGTTCTTTATATCTACCCAAAATAAAGAAGGTGTGCTATCAGTTGAATTGTGAGGAAAAACCCAGGTTGTCAAATGTAATTACAACACAATAGATGTTATCTGAAAATCTAGATAAATGCATTTGACTTCTTCTTAACAATAAAGCAATACCTATATTATTATTCTTAAGAGGTAACCTAAAGTTTGAATTTACATTATGATTACAGTTTTTCTTTTATAACCTGAAGCTCATTATTTTGGTTCACTGAGCAAACTCATTCTTATTCATTGCCTTTTAAGTTGACATTTAACTTCCACAGGCACACAGCTGACAAGAAGCAAAAGAATATTTAATATCTAAGAGAGCAGATTCTAAAACACCACAATTGTCTATTGTACAAAGAATCCTATAATTAGTGTATACTGAGAGAAAGACCTACAACTGGTCTTTCAACAGTGGAGGACTGTTGAAGGTACCCATGTATCTATTTCTTTGCTAATACTCATGAATCAAATCTAAAAAAGCCAGTAATTCTAGTAAATCAAACTTAGTAAATGCTTATTTTCTGAGACTACAGTTTTTAAACGTATTTACCAGAATAGAAGAATCAAAAACAGCTCGTTTCTAAACTCTTGAAGCCCTAAATCAATAAAATAGAAATTAGTTAAATCCATTTCCCATTATAATTTTCTACCCAACATAATAATTCATTCATTCCATAAATAACTATTGTGCATCTGCAATAGATCAAGCTCTCTTCAGTTAAGCACTAGAGATAGAACTGCATGTTGACTTTCAGAGCATTGAATTTATCAAGAAAAATAGACATGAATGTAAGTAATTGCAACTAAGATGAAAAGTGTTTAGATAAAAGAACACAGTATTATGGATGGACATATTCAAGGAACATGCAAAGTCATGGGTATGGTGGTGGCAGGAGGAAGTAAAGGTCCTCTGGAGGAAGTGATATTTCAGATGAGATCTGATGACTTCAGAGTTAAATTGAAAATATACTTTGCATTTTGCTTCCTCATAAAACTCCACTGAAACTACATTAAAGAGACTTTAAAAAGTAATAAATCCACACAAACAAGGAGAACAGGAAAAGGAACCAAAAAACCCCACAAATTTTGGAAACTCAAGAGAAGATAAGTGACCTCTGACTTAGCAGAAAACTCAATAAATCCTAAATCAGCAAGGATTGGGGAAAAAGCAGGAAGCCAGAAAATTGTTCACTGGAAAGGGTAAAAGAGATAGTCCTGATCAAAACATGGTTCATTGACCAAAGACAAAGAAGGTTTAATATTGATGTCCCAGCCAATTGTCTTCCTTGCTCCAAAATGTAAGTGCCAGCCCTTCACCCTACAGATAGGAGATAAGAAGAGTTTCCTCTGGGGAATCTGACTAGCCCATAATGAAAAACTAAAATACTGACATGAGGCTTCTGGAAAATTAAAAAAGACCCCCTTACATTACTCCAGTGAACTTCTACATCTGCAAGCCTTGCAGATTCTGAGTCTTATCTCTTAATCATGAGCAGAAAACAAAAGGCTGACTACCAAACATCTGAGAAAAACCACTAGCGTAAACGTATATATCATACAAAGAACAAGGCGGGGGGAAGCAGATTTTTTTGGCAGGAAAGAGAGACTATGCATGGAAAAATACATGTAAAAAAGCAAATTATAATCAATATCCCCAGATAGATAAATGAAATACTGCAGTCATGGATTCAGACTACAAACTAAGAATTCAATAGCGGGGTTTATGAAAGTGAGCAAAAAGGAAAAAACAGAAATACAATAGAAAAAGATAATTCGAGGACTAGGCCAAGCAATCCAACATCAAAAAGGAGGATTTTGGAGCCTCCCTGGTGGCACAGGAGTTAAAGTCTCAGAGCTACCAAGCTATTGCCAGCCACTGTGGCACAAACTCAATCCCTGGTCAGTGAGCTAACCCACATATGGCGCAACAAATCTCTCCTGTCTGCACCACTGCTCCCTTCAGCAGTGTATTTCAGTAGATCTGCCTCTTCTGTTCCCCATTCTGTCTCTGGCGAATCCTCTTACCCCCCACACCTCCGGCCTACACCCTTGTTCTTATATGCATAAATAAAAATAAATACTTTTTTAAAAAAGATGATTTCAATAAAGATAGAACAGAGAAAATGGAAGGTATAAAACATCAATGAAATAAATCAAGATTATTTCCCTGAACTGATATGAGTTTCTAGACTAACAGGGTTCACAAGTGTTTGACCTGGCTGACTTAGCATATACGTAACAATCACTGTTATAATTATTTTACATATATTAACTTATTTAATCATTACAATAGCATAGATACCTTGATAATTATTATCCCCACTTTACAAATAAAGAAACTGAGGTACAAAATGCCTGAGCAACTTGTCTAAGATAACACAGTGAATAAGTGGCAGGGCCAGTATTTGAGGGCAGAAAACATCACCCCATAGTACACTATACAATACTACCCCACAGGAGGGAGCACCACTGTGAAATTTCAAAATGCAGTATAGATGTTTCTATTTGGTTTTATGAAACCAGAGTATCTACTATTCTGATTGTGCATACCCTATCCTTGATCAAGAATCTGAAGGGAACCCCATGTAGACTTCTAGTCTCACCTCTACACACAACTTCCTCTTCTCCAATACCCTGCCTGATGAATTCCTCTTCCCTCCTTCTGCTCAACCGGAAAACCACTATACTCTCAGGATCACTTCCTTGTGCCGAATAAGTCAGGGAGAATGTGATTACCTCCATCTCTGTCTCCACCATCTTAAGGAGAATAGTGCTGCAGTGGTTGCTATCCAACACCTGACAACAGTTGCCTAATACATTTTGACCACTACAATAGTTATTTGTGGCAGGACAGTAAGTCTTAAGCCAGTTTTTGTATGCTGAATATATCAGTATTTGACATTTATATTTAAATAATTCTAGGATCAAAATCCATCAACATTTTAATGTTATATTCCTGCATCCAGTGTTGTTGAACAGTTAATGCCAATCTGATTTTTATTATCTTGCCTTATGTTTGTAAGTGTTTCACTTCCCTAGATGATACAGCTTTAAATTTCTGCTCCATTGGTTTTAAGTTCCATTTGTTATGTCAGGTCTGCTTCCTCTGGTATAGGTTGCCTGTATATTGTCATTCTTTGTGATGCTTTTATTCCTTAATGGTCCATGATTCTTTAAAAACTGGAACTTTATATTATCCCTGAGACTATAAGCACCCTCTGACCTGATGACTATATACACTACCCATTGAAAAGAGAGGCTCACCTCCTGTCTTTTCTATGAAGGTGATGTATCTCTATAAGGTACATTATAACCTTCTTATGCTTAGGACACTAGATAGTACTTTAACACTAGAAGGATAATTCAAACAGCAAAATCACTGGCACAAATTGCAAAAAAAAAAAAAAAAACTGGCACAAAAGAGACCATGAAAAGGATACTTGTTTACAGTGTAAGAACTGAATTGTAAAAATAGAGCCTGCCTTGTCCAGCCTTAGACATGGGAATATATACATTGGCTGGCTCAAATTTTTCACCATTCTAATTATGTCTGTGTATAACTATAAGAGCATGCTAGTGTTGATTTTGTATTTACAAATAAAATTTAGAAAGCAGAATTTACAAATATAGAGCCTATGAATAATAAGGATTGATTGTATTGTTATAAATATTAATATTATTATTAATGTTTTGTTTGCATATTAATTGAAAAAGAACTTTTGTTAAAGGAGAGAAATAATTGGAGAGATGCCATGGAAAAGGCATTTTTTTTTACCTTGGTATGCCCCTCACCCCTTCAAGCCTGCAAACAAATCTCCTGAATAATTAA
This sequence comes from Galemys pyrenaicus, assembly GCA_019455555.1. Taxonomy (NCBI): domain Eukaryota; kingdom Metazoa; phylum Chordata; class Mammalia; order Eulipotyphla; family Talpidae; genus Galemys; species Galemys pyrenaicus. Next base: position 4,070,268 of record JAGFMF010011780.1, read on the forward strand.
AAAACATTCTGTATAATCTGCAGCATTTTGGGAACTAACATTTTGCCTTGATCTGGTGGGTGTGTAGTAAAGACTGCTCCAAAGCCTGTTGCAGGCAATCCAGTGTCCCTGGAAACAAGATAACAATTTTTAGAAAACATGTCAGATTGACACTCATAAACTTTTAAAGTCACACAAAATTGATTTGGGGCTGAATTTTTGTGAGTATTTTTAAATGCAAAATAAAATGATCCCACAAATAAATGGAAATTTCAATGTTTTGTAATTACTTGACTACATTTTCTAATAACTGCAATAAAAGACAAACTATGTGTCACAAACTTCCATGGAAGACACTGTGCCAAGTTGCAGGGTTATAGCTATTACTAAGAACAAGTTTCTGCCCTCAAGGAACTCTCTTTCCTGAAGGAAACTAATACATGTAAATAAATGTAAGTCCAATTGCTATGTAGCACACAAAATACTCAGACAGCAAGGATACAATTAATTTTCATTACTGACAATTAATCCTTACTACATGTCAGGCAAAATTTCTATGCACATGTCATGTATTATTTGATACAAATTTCAGAAGAGTCCTTTGAAAGTACCACTTTACAGGTAAAGAAATAGGATTACAGACACCATGTAGCCGTCCCAAATAAACTGTGGAACTTGGAGTTCAGCTCTACACAGTCAAACTCTGATCAAAAAAAGAAATGTGTAAAGGTGAAATGACATGTTAGCTGGCCCCAGAATGAGTACTAGTGTAGTGAGGGGAGCCCGCTGCTCCCCTCAGCAGTGTACTTCTGTTGATCTGCCTGTTCTGCTCCCCACTCTGTCTCTGGTGGATCCTCTCACCACCCCCACACCTCTGGCC